>ML675624.1:8954611-9016870 GCA_007922155.1 Mesoclemmys tuberculata | reverse complement strand
CCATCACTGTTGCACATCATCACCTTCTGCGGCCACCTGCTTTCTCTACTGTGACCTCTGCTGGTCAGTGCCAGCAGACCCAGCTCTTAATAATTGAGGTTCTACCCAGCTCTTAATAATTGTCATGTCTCAGTGATTTTCAGCTCTTACAGTCACCGGCATTCAAGTGAAGTGAATTTGTAAAGTGATTTATAATCCAGCACCAGCCAGAGTTGGTCACTTTGGCAACACAGCTTTGTCTGCTGGGTACCTAGGCAGAGTGAATAAATACAGTCAGGTCCTGAAGCCTTTTCCCGTGAAGAGACAGCTCATTCAGACCCTGCTTACACCAGTATCTGCCTCTCTCTCTCCTGTCATTAAAAAAAAATGGAGCATATTCTGTTCTCTATTACACCCAGGCAACTACAGTTGAAAAGTGGAGCTGTACCGGTTTAACTGAGCAGAATTTAGGCTGTTGTATTTAACTAATGTCAACTTTACACAAAGAAGTCATAGCAAGGAAATTCAAATATGAATCTTAAGTCCCTGTTAAACTCATTTCAGGGATCTCCAGTCAGTGTGCACTGTATTACATTAGATACCATATCAGAACACACATGGAATTTTCTGGCTTTGGTGTGTCAGAACTCAATCATTTCTTACAGTACCTATTTCAAGGTGCTGCATAAAGCATGCAGGGCACATAGTAAGTTTTCTGCAATATATCTAGCAAAAATCTCATTTTCTTGCTCTCTTGGGGGAGAGTTATTTACATGCTGGGTAAGCCCATTTGTTGCAGTACAATACTGTTAAGATGTCTTCATTTAATTTTCTTTAAAATCCCTCTTATTTTTTAAAAGCGCTAACTAATTAATGTCCCTCAAGGCACTTGTGTTACCATTTTTCTCATTTTAAATTCCTATAATAGAACAGCCTTTGTTGGTAAATGATATTCCTGTTTCCATGGCACTCTTTGTTACAAGTAGCTGCTCTTTTCATCGCTGAATAGTGCAATTTCAATTCATGCTGAAATATCAATGATAACATACAGCAGCAAATTGTTCCTTTATGATCCTTGTCATTGTTGAAACTCTCCTGTTAAGAATTAAATGTCAAAGAATTTAATGAATATGAAAAGTCTGATTCCTTTTTTCTTTTTACCTTGTGCACCTAAGATATCATCCTTTGTTGTTACCAAACTAGGTTATTAAAATACTAACAATGGTGCTTCCTAAAAAGTTCAGATGCAAGAAACAGAGGGCACCATTCCACCCCCCCCCACCCCAGTAGCATCTGAGCAAAGTGTTTTGTATTCACACTGCTTGTTACAAGGCTCTGAACTTCAGCAGTTCATTTTCAGACTGATAGCAGCCTAGCCAGTCTGCTCCATTACATTACTTGAGGTGCTCGTGTGCCTTTTGCTATTGCATAAATCAGAAACAGACAATAGATGTGCGTGCAAATCAGTGATGTGAGTTCTACTTCCACTCCAAATGCCTTCACAGTCAAGATGTCCTAATCCTAATTACTATGGCCAAGAAGGATTATTTGGCAGTTAGTATTTCTAAATGTGATATTCCTCCCCTATCCACCTCCTCCCCCCCATCTCCCTTCCCTTCCCTTCTCTGGCAATGACATTATTGTTGTACAGAAATTGGTCTCAACTGATTCAGATGTCCAGAGTTGTGAGGCCGAATTTGCTCATTTCCCAGCTCAGATCCCTTTGTTTGTACCTCTAAGTTCCATACCAGTGACTGCCAGTTCATTGCCTAGTGCTGTCTCCAAGCTTTGTGGAAAAGCACTTGTGTATAGGTGCTGCTATATTTGATAGTAAATCTGACTTGAATTTCAGGAGGCTTTTTTTTTTCTTTTAATGCCAAAAATGATCTTGGCGGGAGGTGGGGGAGGCAGTACCTCCTGTTCACAAATCAGAAATTCAGTCATTCAGAAATCAGATGAGATCCTGGTGCAATATTTCTTTCTGGTTTTTTAATATATAATTGTCCCCATCTATTATTTTTAAGCCTTATATTGGGATGTGTGTGTTTGTGTCTCCTGTAGCAGCTAAGGAGTAGGAAAAACTGAGATCTAGGGCATAAAATCCAGGTTGGAAGAAATGCTCTGAACCTGATAGTTTTCTTCTGCATTTTTGTTTTGGAGCTTGATACCGACTGGTGTCTTTTTCTTTTCTTTTTTTTTAAGAAAGCCTGTGCCAAGTTTGCTACTATAGCTTCTTTCCCTTCATGCAAATGCTGTTTTAGTATCACTTCTCAGCATAATCTATGCTACCGGCAGTGATATGAGTCCTTCCAGCAAAGAAGACTACTTACCAGCAAGAAAATAAGAAGATAGAGTACATTAAAGAATTGAGGTGGTCTTAAGTTATATAGTACAAGCTACACAACAAATGTCAAATACGAGTTCTCACTTCTCTGGCTTATTGCATTTGTGTCCTCATTCTGAGAAGTTTGTGACCTTCTCCATCAAACATGTCAAACATTGACATTTGATGGAAGCATGGAAATGGTTTATGAAAGAACTGACAGAGAAACCAGAAGTGATGATGTATTTTCATGTGAAATATCAGGGAGTAGGTTCCATCATTTTCTAAAATATGTACTTTTCTGCATAGCAATCAAAGTGGTAGATTTTGTGTTTGTACTACTAGGTCAGAATTAAGCCAAGACCTTTACTGCAAAGGGTATGTCAGGATCTGATATGGACTAAATACATATTGCATTTCTTTAAAGGTGAACAAACATTTGTTGTTAACAGAGTCAGAGTTTAGGTTCAAATCATAGACAATGTAGCCTCTTAGGTTCTCTAGGTGCCTTGGATTATAATTGCAAGCAAGGTGAGTAAAAAAGCTAATAAGCAGAAAATAGCAGAAGCATTTTGCTTTCCTTGCTAGGTGACAGAAAGTGAGAAGGCCTGATTCTCCACTCTGTTACACCTGTGTCATGTTGATGTATCTCCACTGATGTCAGTAGCATAAAACTAATAGTGAAGTAGAGAATCAGGCCCTTTAATTTTCACTCCAGCAATAACTTCCTTGGCCCATGGGATAGTGCAAGAGAAATTGTGGCTTAATGGCCTAGCCTTTCTCTCCCCAGAAAGTCATAATCAAAAGAAGATGAATAGAGTTCACTTGATTTAAGATTGTCTGAGCTGCAAGACCATAAATAACAGTCCTAGTTCAGAACATATGGATGCTGGGAATGAAACATATTGACAAGCATTGAAGGGAAAAGAGCAGTGATTTTCTTCACACAATGTTCCCTATAATGATCAAAATAATAATCACTTATGGCTCAAGGCTACAAGCCTAAAAATTATTGCACATGTACCCATTAGTATTTCCAAATATGCTCACTGAGGATCTGTTGCAGTGAAAACTGGGGTTCTAAACCACACAGTACACAATGTTCACAACATCAAGCCCATTTGCACTTGATTGCCCTAGGAGGTGGCACCCTTTTTCAGTTCTTTGTGTTCATTTTACCTCCTTTTACAGAGGATGACAATTGTAGCCATTTCAAACGTTACAGAACAGGCATGAATCATTTTGATTTTTCCTTCGCCATAATTGATTATATGGTATGTTCCCTCCCCTCCCCCGCATTCTTCATGGAAAATACATGGAAGAGGGGAGTTTATGCCAACAGATCTGTGGGCGCAGACTTGCCAATGTTACACATCACCTTGTCCTGTCTATGTGACAGGTGGGTTTGGTGTGTTCACGCATGCAGGCATAGGTGGAAGATCTGTGGATACAGAACTAAGATCCTAGATGTTACTCCTCGTCTGTGCATCTTCTGTGCTTCCACTAGCTCCTTCTGAGCTTCTGGTTCCTTTCAAGCACCCGTTGCATGTTTGCTCCCTTTCTGTGCCGCATTTATTTCCTTCTGTGCACTATTATTTGGGGGAAACTTGTGGTAGAAATGTCTTCTGGACTTCTCTCACCATGCATGAGGCCCTATAACCCATGCAAGAGACAGTTTCATTTTTAAAAGTGCCCAAACCTGAAAGCAATGCATTTACCAGAATTATTTTTAAAAGACTTCAGTGATCCCCTGAGGAAAACGTCATGGCACAGGGTAATTTCTATAAAGGAACCTGAAAGTCCTATGATGGTCAATTTTCAGCATCCCAAAGAAATAAGCAGTACGTACAGTACTTCATAAAGAAAATCAAACTTTGTTTCCTGTCATGGTAACATTGTAGCCATGTGAAAGAAGTTAAAGCTTTTGCTGATTTGGGTTTACTCAGTTGTAATATTAACTGCTTTCACCATTACTGCAAAATAGTACATTTATTACCCAAATTACCATGTTAATTTGTTTTGGGTTTTTTTTAATTTGTTTTGGTACAAAGTGGATTAGTTCCATTATGTTTTGCAAGCAATGGGTCTGATCCTGCTCCATTTAAAATCAAGGTCTAAAATCCAGTTGCTTTCAGTGATAGGATCAGGCCCATAATTTAAATTAGCTTTGAAGGGTAAAAATCTGCAATTTTGCTGATTTATCATTTTCTTATCACGTGAAAGGGAGAGCTGAGTTCTCTGAGAGATTGTGCCTTTTATCAATGAATGTAATATGAAACTGATTCAGTGTAAGGGTAATACACCCTCATTAGACAGATAAGACTTCGGTGGATAATGGCTGTTTGCTGGATGCATTACTAAAGACTGAATCCTCCATCTCATTTCAGAATTGCTTTTGCTTTCAAACATCTCATCACATTAAAAGATACACCAATTACATTAAGAAGATTTAGTTGAACCAGTGCACACCTCTAGGTGACACTCTTATTTCTGTGGCATATTTCAGATCAGTTTAAAACAGCTCCTAATCAATTTAAACTATACAGAAGTAAATCTGGTTTCAGCCAAACTAAAAGGGTTCACATAGCCCTTTGCACTAATTGAACTAAATTCGTTTAAAATCAGACCTGAAATTGAACTAGTACAACTCTGTATGTAGATAAGCCCTTTGTGAGCTCTTCACTTTTCCTGTGTATTACTTTGTATGCCACCAAAGATATTTAAGGGGGTATGAGCAAGTCATTGATAGCTTACAATTCTGCATTTCCTGTATTCTGTTTACTTTTGTTCTCTGTTTGTGCTGACTTTACTGTAGTTGTTCTCTTATTTTGTTTTTTATATTTATTCCTTAGCCTTTATTCAGCTGCTAATCTATAAGGGCTCATTTCTTACATCTTGTTGCAGGCCTATAACCCCACTTTTTTGGGGGTATGGAGTTTTTCCATATATAGTGCACTGAGATAAGGCTTTAGTGAAATCCACATTTAAAGTGAATACAAGGAAATGATTTTTGGCTTGGCCACTGAACTATAAGGTGCGCGGAGACCATCTGCTTTATGGATGTGAACTCAGTTGAATCTGTTGAGCATATCTGGAATGTGTGCCTGTCCTTTTATAGAAAGATCAGCCTACAGTGCTCTCAGTGCTGAGCGCTTAGTTTGTTGTTATAAAACTTGTCATTAAGCTGGGATATGAGCTGTAGACCTCTGGGAATGTTACTAGCCTGACTTATTGAAGTTGTTCTTCCTATCCCCAAGTTCTCATCTTTTCCTCGCTGTGTCTTCTCTCTGTTTCCTCTGAAAATATTTATAGTAAGTAATGCTGTAGTGGATCAGATTGCCAGATGAGCTATGGTTTTACTACACTTAGGGTCAAATCCTAAACCCACTGTGCAGCATGAGTAACTGGGCTGTGCCCTGGGGAGATCCACATAATCCAGGAAGGAGGAAATTCTCTCCCGATCCGTAACTAACTCTGACTATAGATGCAGATGAAAGACTTTTAGATCTATATAGTTGCATGTTTACCAGCTCCATTTCTACCCCCTAATTTTGCTGGGATTCAAGGAGCATCTCACTGGTGTCCTATGAAGCACATGGTTTGCACACCCCTGATTCAGGCTTCCCTGATCCTGCACTGCAACTGTGCACCATATGTAGGGCAGGATGGTAGGATTTGCCCTTGAATAATAACCAGTCATGAGTAAATCTTTAAAAGGCAGAGGCTTGATTCACTTTGGAAAAGCACCCAGATGTTTGAATGTTCTCTAAATATTAACTGGCCCAGAGAGAGAGTGAGAGTGACACCACAGTCCAGTATTTAGGGCACTCACCTGAGAGGTGGGGACCCCCTGTTCAAATCCCTGCTCCTACTGAAGCAGAGGGGGAATTGCACCAGGTGAGTACCGCATCCCAGGTGAGTACAGTAGATGCGCGTTTGCAGCAACACCTTGTAAGAGCAACTGCCACTTACAAACAACATTTTCCCTGGGAACACTTTCCATTCTGTGAATTGTCAACACGCCCCATAACAGCAACAGCCACTTAGGAGCAACATAGCAATAGGGCACCAGTATGTTGCTACTAATGAGCGACTACTGTATCTTCACCATTGGGATAAAGGTTGTATCAGAGGCTTCCTTCTCCACCGTGGCTGTTTTGTGAGGAGTCAGGCATACTTTTGGTACACCTATGGCCTCAGGCCCCTTAGGTAGGATAGATGTTTCTATGCCTATAAACACCTGTTTGAAGATCATGTTGGGGCTTAGTTGTGAAATAGGAGTCCTAGGGCCTGAGCCAAGCGGGATGCCCAGAAGCGGAAACTTAGTTGCGTAGGGGACTTTTACAGTGAAAATGTTGGTATCAATGAGTTCAGGTGTCTTCAACATTGGTGGCAGCTGAAGTGTGTTCTCAGTAGTACCTAAATTTGAGATTTATAAACCTAAGTTCCTTTGTGGATTTGTTCAGTGCATAGGTCTTTCAATGCCTTGTAGATAACATAATATATCTTTCATATGACTTTGTGGCTAAATAGTACATAATGGGTTCTGTTAAATGCAGTGTGAGCATATGTCCCCGAATATGGATGCTGAGCCACTGTAGCCAGAGTTAATTTACTTCACTAACAATGCTCACTTGCAATTGTTTCATAACTACAGCTACTCTTCTGGCATTAGAGCTACTCACATAATAGTGAAAGGATTAATTTATGAGATAGAGGTGAATCAAGGTGTCTTATTGCAGGCTGGGAATTCCTCCCTTCAGTTTGACCAGTAGAAAAGACTCTTTTAAAGCTTCTACTTAGTATTTTAACATAGTGTTCAGATTTGGCTTAATGTACTATACAATGATTAAGTGACAAAATGCAACTCTGAACTGAAGCGTCAATGAGAAATGAGCCAGGGTTGGATTACTCATCCCTTAAATCATGAAACTGGATTGTCACTTTTGTCAAAATTTGCCATTGCAAGCAGCAAAATTTGCCGTCTAACAAGCTGCACTCACTGGTGTCACAGAATAATGTATTGCAGCCCCCCTAAGGGCCTGATCATGTTGGGAGAGAAAAAAGAGGCATAGATGTAGCACTTCTCTTACAGACGAGCACTAAGAACTTAGAGGTCACAAAGCCTCTTATTCTGCTCAAGGCTTTTGGGAACATGGTGATTCCCAATCTCCAGGCAATGTAATGAATGGCACTTGCTGACTAGTTATGTTTTTTTGCTATCAGCAGAGGTTAGTGCTATTCAGCATAATGAGCCAGGACTCAGTGTGCTAAATACACTCAGGTTTTAAAGTGCTTTTACCTCTTTAGTGTTGAACTACCGTTTTATTTTAGAGGACATTATATCGAGATCTGAATTAGAGGCACCTTGTAGCACTAAGGTTCTGTAAGGACTGAGAAGTACTCAAGATGAAGAGCAGATAGTTTTAGCTCAGGGAGTTGAAGGTTTTGACTGCCTGAACTTAAGAAAGTCAGAGCAGGAGATTATGCCATCAAGAAGAGGAAATGTATATTGGTAACAATGCATCACATTTCTAAGGTCAGTAATTTCATGGCTTTTCCACCAGTATTTGAACTCTGTGTGGTGTGCTATCTATTCATCCCTGGACAGACATTTGGATTTGGTAGAAGAGATTCTCAGACCCAGATGGAAGGGGGTGAGGTAGTTATAAAAGCCAGCAAGTTGTTCAGCTGGTGGGAGAGCTGCCAGGAGCTGGGAGTGGTGGAGGGAAGGTGGCAGTAGGAGGAGGAGGAGGAGGAGGAAGTCCTGCATCAAGGGAACAATGCTATATTAATCATCTTGATTCCTACAGTTGCCAACCGTCTGGAGTCTCCAGGAGTTAAAGATTAATCTTTAATTAAAGATTAAATCATGTGATGAAACCTCCAGGAACACATCCAACCAAAAATGGCAACCTTATGGTTCCTGTGGCAGGTGCTGAAGGAAGGGACTCCAGGATGGCCTATAGGAAGATTGGGAAATAGCTATTTGTGTTTTTGCTTGACTAATTAATTAAACTCTGAGGAAAAGGGCCTGATCCAGACTTTGGGCAAGATGTCAGTCCTTCATTGGAGACAGGCAAGCAGCCTACAGTGTCTGTTAAGTGAGGGCCTCCATGGGAAATGAGAAGTGTTAAAGAAGATCTTTATTAAATTCTTATCCAGGAGTGGCAATGTAGTTCGCAAGATTTCTGACAAAAATCATCACATAATGGATCAGTGCGTTGAATCCCAAAGATGCTCTTTGAGGTCACGGATTTTGTTCCTTCTGGGTTGTGCGCTACCAGGTTCTTTTAGATAATCCAGAGCTCCCATGCTTCCCTCTTTTCTCCCACAGTTGGCTGTGTCTATTGTCTTTCACACAGATGATTGCTACACATAACAACCTTCTCAAATAGAGCTGAACAAAATTTTTAGATCAAAATGTTTTGTTTTGCCATTTTTGAAACAATGTTTTTGTTTGTTTTTGGTTCAAAACAAATTTTTGTTTCAAAATTTTAAAAAAATGAAAATAATAGAAAATGCTCGAAACGGAAACATTTTCAACAAGATGTTGATTGGATCCAAAACTCTTTTTTTTTTTTCAATTTGCTGAAAATTAAAAAAAAATCCACTTCAGTTTAACTGGAAACACATTTTCATCTGATTTTTAGACTTGCCAGTGAACTTAAAAATCTGTTTTTACCCAGCTCTACTCTTGACTGAGTCAGCTGAAGGGAATAGCCATGAAGCAAGAGGACTCCCTTGTCAAGGGCAGTTGAATTCTGAATCTACCATGCCACTTCCTGTTAACTAGGACTAAAGATGGATTCTTTAGTTCCCAAATCTGAATCCATACCTTGTCTGGACCGGAGGAGGTCATTTCAAGGGAGGTGTGGTGTTGCTTACTGAGCAGAGCACTGGAATGGGGTTCAGGAGACCTGGTTTCTATTCCCAGCTTGGCTACTGGCATGCTTGGATGACTTTGGACATGTCCTTTTGCCTCTGCATCTCAGTTTCCTATTATTTAAAACAAGGATAATGACACTGTCTCCTTTAGATCTACTGATAAAAAGTGTTATATAATACATAGCTCTTATTATTGTTTATTAACATCTTCTTTTTCCTCCTCCCATATTTATAAAATGGCAAGATTTTATGTGCTCATTGCTGCTATTTCTGAGGCAAAGTCAGTCTTCAATTACCTCCATAAAGTCCAGTCCACAGTGTGAATGTCAGATGGCACATGGTACAGTTTTTTGCGGGTATTGTTGCCTTACTGAGGAGCAGAATTTGTCAGCCTATGTATTATTTGAATAGCTGACTCAAATTAGAGACATGGAATATAAATTTCTTTTTTTCTCCTTTTTTCTTTAAACCTAGTTATAATTTTCTAGGTCACCAACTGTTCATCTGTTCATGCCAATCATAGATCTAGAGCTCTAAAGGACAAAGACCAAATTGCTTTTCCTCATGTTCTTATTTGCTTCATTTTCAGGGAATGACTAGCAGATTGCAACTAATGAGCTTTTTTGTGTATTCCAGAAACATACCGCTTGCAATATGCATTTCAATGGTTATTGTCACAGTTGGCTATGTGTTAACAAATGTGGCTTATTTCACTACCATCAGCCCTGAGGAACTGCTAAATTCAAAAGCTGTGGCAGTGGTAAGTTATGGAGGAAAAACAGAAACATAGAGATCTGGCTACAGTTAAAGCTGGTCATTTCCCCCCCCCCCTGAAAATAAGAATAAAAAAGTGGGAAATGTACAACAAAGTTACATAAAAATACCCTATATGGCCCCAATTTAGCAATGTCCTTAAATCTCATTGACTATTGGATTCCTTATGGATGCTTAAGGATGAATTTAAGTTTATGAATAGCATTAGCCCATCCCTAATCAGCTGACTTTTTAGAGTTGCTCGGAATTAAGCTCATGCTTAAGGTCAAGTACATATTTAAGTGTTTTGCTGAACTGTGGTGATGTCATTTATTTTTATTTTTATGGCATCTGTCTTTTAATAAAGAAGTGAAAACCCACGTACCAATGTTGATACAGCTAAGGCTTTCTTAAATTGGAGAATCTAGGTACCCTATTTCCAAGGGACTAATTCCATAACATGTGTAAAATCTAGCAGCAGAATGTTTTGTGAGACCACAGAAAATCATGGGCAGCACCTGTGTGCTCCTTCAAACCTTGAGGATAAGAAATAAGACTCTAATGTAATGACCCAGGAGAGTCAGGATCACCTGGGTGCTATATACTGTAGGATGACAGAAGTTCAGTAATGTGATCATTGTACAAAATATTAAGAATGTTTGTATATGTATGACAAATGTGGATTAATCATAGATTCCCCTTTACAGAATGAAAATGATATTTAGGGGCAGATTCTTCCATGAAATAGTATCTTAACTGGCAAGTAGCCACACTGACATAAAGCTCTGCTGGCTAAATAAGGTGCTACCCGGTGAATAGGAGCTGGAGACAGTTGCCCACATTAAACTGGGATCTCACTAACAAAAAGATGACAATGTCACAAAGTTATAGAATGGGATCTTGTAGAATCTCTTATTTTTGTATTAATTCATGTTGCTCTCTTTTACCAGACCTTTGCTGAACGATTAATGGGAAATTTTTCATTAGCCGTTCCAATATTTGTTGCCCTTTCTTGCTTTGGCTCTATGAATGGTGGCATCTTTGCTGTCTCCAGGTAAAAAAAAATCCAAATATTATTGGAGTGGATGTGGGAGGTGGGTACAGTTAAGGCACGATTCAAAACCAAGGAGGGCAAATGAAAGCAGGATTAATTCCTTTAAATATTAGGAGGGTTGGCTCCAATAGTCTTTATGACCTTTATCACGTTGGCATTGCTATCGCATTGCTAAAACCCTGGGAAGTCTTTAAATAATGAATCCCTTTTAGTGTAATACCTAACTGATTATTGTTTTTTTTCTATGGGATAGGATGAATGTGGGAAAACACTAATATTAACTGCTTGTAAAGACTGATAATATTGGGATGGGACATGGTTAAAAGCCTTTTTCTTTGGTTTCTGAGTATGGGATTCTGTCATCTTTTAAAATCTGTTCTGCATGTCTACTGAGCAGCTTTGACTTCTCTTTGTAATGAGTGTATTTAAAGTCTGTCCACATTTATTTCTCACCAGGATGTTCTACGTTGCATCCCGTGAGGGTCACCTTCCGGAAATTCTCTCCATGATTCATGTCCGCAAGCACACTCCTCTGCCAGCTGTCATTGTTTTGGTAAATCATACAAACTGTGCAAGATTGTGTATTACAGGCTTGCATGGGAGGATTCAAGCAGAACTTGGGCATTGTTTGAGTCTTAGTTATTTCTTTATATTTTGGGATTTGGTGAGGGGCACAGGAGTGTAAGCACAGAAGTGAGATTCTGAAGTGACCTATTCTGCTGTCTCCTCCTCTGTGTTTCTGATGGTAGCACTTAACTCTCTGAGGCTGCTACCTAAATCATGTCTCATTATATTCTTTTTCTAAGGATTTGGAAGGTTGAAGGAAAGTGATTAGCTGGGCCCCTTTCAGTGACATGAATTCTCACAGAAAAGGAAGTAGAGAAATAAAACTCAAATTCAATTGATTGGAAGTGCAGCTAAACAACTCCCTAAAGCACTCTAAAGACTTGTTATAGCCACCTTATAGTGAAAAAATGTGATCAATTATACACAAAGGTAATGGAGGGAGGGAGTTCTCAGCAGTGCAATGATTCTGTGATTGCTTTTTAATCTTTGTGAGAGCATGTGTTTGAAAAGATGGGCAACAGAGAAACAATTGTGAAAGGGCTCTGAGAAGAAAGGAAAAGCACCAGGCAGTATAGTGTTGGGACAGACTCACAGCTAAAAGTTGGCTCTGTCTTCATATCGAAGACTAATTTATATAGTAAAGCATTAGGAAAAAAGAGAGCAGTGACTCAGATCCTAATTTTCAAACTCAGTTACCTAATGTTATGTCTATAAATAAATTTCCACTTAGGGCTCAGTCATGTGTCCAATTGCAGTGTGGCCAGACCCTAAGTGTTTAATTTAAATTTAAACACCTAAATGTAGATGCCCAGGTTTGAAAATTGGGTTCCCTAATTATGGGGGTGAAGGGGCTGTGTTTAATGTACTTGCTGTACCCTGCAATATTCCATTTGTTTTGCTTAATATTTTGTTGAATCTTTTGTGACTTACATTTCTGTTTAGCACATGGCGCAGTGCAGCTTCCCTGAGCTCCGTTTTATTTTGTTTGTACCAGTTATACACACTAGTTTTCCTGGCAGAAGCAGCGTGCTTCTGTATGAAGATGCTTTTATGCAGTCTTTCCTATTGTTCACCCCAGCCTAGATATAAGTACAATAGTTACAGAGATATTTTCTGCCCTGACCCTTAGCATCTCTGCGTTTTCCTGTTGTGTGTTATGTCGAGGGCTGAACATCACACCACCACAAGACAATGAGCTTCTTTGAGGGAGAGAAGGAAAAAGAGCACGCTCAGTGTTTGAGGCTCAGTACACGAAGTGAAGAAAGGAAGATATTGCTTATTACATACCTGCATATTTGTGGCTAGGAGAACTCTTAAGCTCAAGCACATAACAAGCCTAAGTAACCAGGAGATCCCATTTGTAGTCTTTTTTGTGTCTTACCCTTATGTGTCTCCTTCACCATTTGTTGCCCTTTGTTGCAGCATCATGCTTAAACTTAAATTTTAAGCTTTTGGGGGCAGGGTCGGTGGGTGAAATCCTGACCCCATTGAAGTCAAAGGCCAAACTCCCATTGATTTCAATGGGGTGAGGATTTTATTTTGTATCTTTTATTTGTAAAGAACCTAGCACATTTTGGGCATTGTGTAAATCATAATGGACTGAAAGTCAGAATGGATGCTCTGTGGGGTAAGCTCCATGTTTGAAATATTTACACTCCTTGTCCAAATCCCAGCTATGTCTTCATGCCATGTTGTTTTCTTTTTCAGTGGAAAAACAAGTACAAGTTAAGTATCTCATTGCAAAATCCTAGTGGAGTCAAGGTGGAAGTTGCTTTTATCACAATTTAGCTAGGCACGGCCAGCCCTGTATGTGCCTCCCCCACCCACGGTTGACCTTGCCTTGCTACATCTCAGTAAAAACTATATTGCCTGTCTCTGCTAAGATTTTTTCAAGTGAATACATAGCCTATAGCAAGTTTGACCTAGCCCTTCATTCCAAAAAGTACAAATGGACTGTGTCTTCTGAATTAGAACTCAGAGCTGGTTTGTACCGGACATTTTTGCTTTGTGTTATTGTGATACTTAACATGCTTGTAAAAGCGAACGTGGACACTCCCCAGCCATTTGATCCAAGCTATAAATGTTCATCTTTTAACCTAGGCTGATCTCTATGATTGAAAAAAAGTATGTAGCCTAGAACAAATGTGTGGGGAGTGTCCACACTAGTCTTTACAGACATCTTAAGAACGACGAGTTTAATTGACTGCCAAAGTATAAAAGTCTAGTTTAGACATAACCTGGGTCTCTGTCTACTCTACGTGGACATTACAGATCTCAGGGCACTTCTCATAAGGATAAGGATTGTCCTGGTGTTGACCAAAATTTCCCCTTTCCATGCAGAGTACATCCTTCTGTATGACAATTAGCTGCTGTCCTCCACTCCAGGGGTGGTTGCATTTCAGAGGTGCAGCATGTGTGTAGTTTGTGATTGTTATGGGATGTAAGTCCTAAAATAAACACAAGATGATGATGTAAATAAAAGACTCTCAGGCATTAAGACTCTCTTGTTCTCTGAATTTCTTTTGCAGCACCCTCTAACAATGATAATGCTCTTCACTGGGGATATCTACAGCCTCCTGAACTTCCTCAGTTTTGCCAGGTGGCTTTTTATTGGACTGGTAGTGGCTGGGTTGATTTATCTCAGATATAAACGTCCTGATATGCCTCGTCCTTTCAAGGTAACTTCATCAATCTGATGGTTTTTACATAAATCTCTCTTCCTGTACTGAACTCTCTCCCAGTTCACCGCCTGATAAGGGAGCAGATTTTCTGAAGTAAAATGTAACCACTTGCAGGCAAGCTGTGTTAATAGAATTTATTCTTTTACTGTAGTTTAAATGTTTAGCATTAGGGTTCCCAACTTGTTTCTCTACGAGATCTTTGAAGAGCAAAAATATTAATCTAGCCATGTTTCTTTCTAGAGACGTCTTTCTTATTCACTGTTGACGGGGTTGGGGGACAAGGAATTGTATATTTATATTTAGGTTGGTGTGTGAAAGTGAAGACGTGATCAATTTTGCACACACTCAGGCTAAGTTGAGGAAGTAATATAGAAGGTTCTGACTGGTATCTGGAATCTAACAAACTTTGTGAAGTTGCCTCCTAATTGTACACAATCATGTATCTTTCAAACTGCCAGTATTTTGAGAGCATTTCATGTGGGCCTCAATCTGGCCTCTGTATTGCAGTCTGAAATAACTTCATCTACATTTTTGCAACCGGAATTAATGTCAGGCTCAAATATTCATATATTAGATATCAAAGGTTCTTTTTCTTTTTCCTAATCTCTCTATAGAGCCTTATTTGGCATCAAACTCCATTTCAGGAACAAACAAGTAATTAAACATTTAATTACTGATATTTGTGTCCACAATTAATTGCAGGCATAGCTATTTTTTGAGCATTAAATTGTACCCATAAAAATTGCTCAAAATCTGGCCTGGTAGTTATCCCAGACTTGATTTTGCCACCCTTATTTATATTAAGTAGTGCCTTACTATGTGAATAGTCCCAGTGAAGTTACTTGTATAGTGAGATAGTACTTAGCATTAGTGGAAGAG
This sequence comes from Mesoclemmys tuberculata, assembly GCA_007922155.1. Lineage (NCBI taxonomy): Eukaryota > Metazoa > Chordata > Testudines > Chelidae > Mesoclemmys > Mesoclemmys tuberculata. The sequence continues at coordinate 9,001,746 of ML675624.1, read as the reverse complement.
CAAAAATCTATCCCTATTAAACTATGGGGAAGAAATTTATCTTAATTGGAAAATAAGTGTGCCTTGTTGCATTCTTAAATGAAAGGTCAGCAGTTTAGCAGATTTCTCTTTGATTTCTTTTTTATAACACTCTGATAGGACACAACAGAGAATCTATAATGTTTAAAGGCATGAAAGCAAGGGGGATCATCTCTTGAGAATTATCCATTAGGCCAAGCATCTGGTTAGCAGCACCATCAGGCACCTCCTTCAAAGAGGTGCAGACAGTTTGCAGCCTCACTCTCGAATTTGATATTGCTATTTTTTTCCGCTTTCAGAATGATTCTAACAACATTATTGGTCATGCTGTCAGAAGCACAATACTTCTTCAGTACCTGTCAGTTACCTAATGCAATCAAATATCTTTTATCAGTAGTCAAATGACATAAACTTGTGCTCCTCCAGCCAGATTTTGTTTTGTACCTTAGGAAGTATACTAAGTATACAGTATGTACTTAATAATTTTAAAAGGCAGCTGGCAACTTGAGTGCCTTGCTTTATTTTAAAATGGAGTCTGACATAATTATCAGAGGAAATCTTTACTATAGTTAGTGCTGCTTATCTAATAGAGGATTAGAGAAGGACTTTTGTAGTATAACATATTTAAAACCCTTACATTTTAAAGACGTTAAGCACTGTGGTGTTTTAGTGTGTAATTAAGAGACTGCTGTAGTATTTACTACATAACGCTGTATTTAATTTATCTTCTTTAGTTACTCACATTTCAAATGCATGTTTAAAAAAACAGTATTTCTGCAGAACCGTAGTGTGCTGCAGTGTTTCATCCAATTTACATTTCATGGAATATTAAATACTAGTATCATTCAATAACCAAGGTCAGTGTGAAGTAATAACTTTTTTTTTTGGCTTGTGTTTCAGGTGCCTCTATTTATTCCAGCTTTGTTTTCCTTCACCTGCCTCTTCATGGTTGCACTGTCGCTTTACTCTGATCCTGTCAATACAGGCATAGGCTTTGCAATAACCCTGACTGGTGTCCCTGCCTACTACCTCTTTATCATATGGGACAAGAAGCCAAGATGGTTCAGACGGCTTTTAGGTAAGACCACATTCACGTGAGACTCTTCCCTCTCTCTCTGAACCTTTCATTTGATCCTTGTAATTAAGGTTACCACCTCCAGAATACTCTCTCATGGCATGGGGTAGCCCTCATCGCCCCTGCCTCAGTTCCTCCTTTTATGTCTTTTCAAAAACTCCTCAGCCTTGTTTGGTTGCTGCAGTGATTTGACGCTCCAGCTAAGTAATTAACAAAAACCCCACCTCATCCAGGCTATAGACTACAAACATAAACACAAAGCCAGGTACTTCTAGCCAATTACAAACTGGGTCCAGCCCCTCCTTTCTGAGAGTCTGGTTTGTCTTCAATAACTCATACCACTAGACACACTTGAGCCTGCCCTCTGGCCCAGCTTTCAGCCTTTCCCGGGCTTTTTTCAGTTTCTCCCTCAGACTCTCCTGAGCTCCTTTGGGATGGCTCTCCAGCGAGCAGTAATTCCCAAAGCTTGCTTCTTTCCTGGAGGCCTCTGTTCTCTTTCTATCTCCCCTCTGGCATCTTGCTACCCAGGCTTCTCCTGTATCTATTCCAGAGGCCTGATTGAGTCATATGACCCATTTTCCTATGGGGTGGCAAGTTAAGTATGTCACAAATGGGGCTGAGACCCATCCCCCCTTAAAGGGTAAACCAAACTGTGATAATCCCCAAACTGGAAAGTCCTTTTGGTTCTTGTCACCGCTCTGTTTCAGTGATAGCAGAGCCACTTGCTTTTCAGTCAAATGCTGTAACCATGGTTCAACCAGTTAAACTAAACCCCAGCTAATTAAAAGGCCACATCTGCAGCAAGCTCATCCTTTAAACCAGTTAGATAGACACACATTTTTTTTTAAAACAAGACATTTCAGTTTAATGAATCCCTCTGCACCTGCCACGCAGGTTTCTAATCCCATTTGAGTTACTAGCCCTCTTCCCATAGCCAGTTGCCTGTTCTAACAGAGTGAACATTTCCTTAAGGGGACAACAGCTTCGGACAACTAAAAAGTCCTGAATGTAGGCTTGTTTCTGCACTCATTATTCAAACCAAACACCTATGGGCCTCCATAGGACTTTGTTTCAAGAAAAGCATGTTGGAATCAAGTCCTTCATTAAAACGTATCCTAGATGGCGTTGTGACTCTTAATGGCTACTAAAAGCAAAGTTATGAGATAAAATGCTCTATAGTTGACATACTGTCATGATGATAGTTTACATCTTTTCTGTGAATGACTGCCAACATATTTTCCTAAAGCTAGGAAGCTGTAATTCTTTTACATCTGATTCGAATTGAAGAACATTGTTTATATATTATTTTTGGAAATCTTTTCAGAAACTTTTGTTGTGCAGGGAAAGAGCCGTCTGAAGTTCTTTGGTCACACAGTTAGTTTAACAAATGACTGCTCCACTCCCTTTCTCATTTTCGTTTCTCAGAATTATTTTGTGAGGTTTTACCATGAGACAGTTTCCAGCGCAAACAGAAATATAGGCAACATCTCCTAAGAGATCTGAGAGATGGTGGGAATTTGTTAACCAAAATTGGGTGAAAAGCTTGCATTATGCTACAGACACATTGTGAAAGCTAGAGATTTCAGTACAAGTTTTCCCTCTACAGTTTATTAAATTGAAAAATAAAAAGCTCCACACCGATGATCTTTACTGAGCATTTAAAATGAGCTTGTCCTAATGAAGTAGCATAAGAACCTTGTATGCATGCTGCATGTACTTGTATCAAAGATAGGTCTACTTGTGCCTCCCAGCTCATACTGAATCAGACCTTACTCAGGGGCAGTCCTATTGAAGTCAGTAGGGTTGTATGCAAAGCAACGTGGTAGTTATTGTAAGGCTATCAGAATTTGCCCTTAATGTTTTAAGTGAAAATCTTAAGATATATATATCAGGGGCTGGCTATAATCACTTTTGTCTTACAATGTTGTAACTAGTGTCACAAGAATCTGTGCATAACGCACTGGTACAAATGAAAACTATTTAATATAGTTCCAAACAGCAACCAACCGAACTGATTCTGAATAGGTGATGTCCATGTTCATTTATAATTTCTCTGGCTTGAAGTTTAGGAACTAGAAAGTATTTTCTTAGTAAACCAACAATAACTGTTTACCTTTTCTGGTGAGAAGCTCTGTGGTTTTGGAGCATGGTTACTTGAAACGCTGTGGCCACAGGATGCCAGTGTTGAACTGCCTTACTCAGGTGAAAGGAAAAATGTTCTCTTGAAAGGAGATTGGATATACATTAAGCCTTTTCTACCAGCTGTGACAGGGTGGCTGATTATTCTAGCCTTTGGAGAACACCGGATTCTCATGCAGGAAATCAAGCCAGATGCCTGTGTAACACATGCAGTCACAGTGCTGGCTCCAAGGGGAAAGCAGCAGACACCTGTCAATATGGGTGAAACAGCTTGTTCAGTTTCCCAGTGTTATTTCTATACTAACAATAGTAATTAGAGAAAACCGATGCTGACCATTTTGAGGTGAGAGGAGGTGATGACCCACTCATTAAATAAACTGCTTTGCTTCAGAGGAAGCAGTGAGAAATATCCCTGGAGTTGCTTTTTGAAAATTATATTGCTTTGCAGGAATTGATATTCCTGCACTGCAAAGTCCAAAGAGCATTTTTCACATGGATTCTGCTTCAGGATAAGCTAATTTAGGATGCTTCTCTGAGATATGAATAATGCATTTAGCTGATCTCACACAGCGTTTGCAAAATGACCATTGTTCTTATTTACCAAGTTAATAGGCCTGGGCAGCACAGGTAGCCAGAGAGACATTCATGTGCACCCCTCACCCACTCCTAAATGACTTTCTAATCCTGCATGAGCCAGCTGATATTTCACTAGTGTTAGACACCTCTGACACATAATTTTATCTAATGTGCTTGGACAAATCATAACCGCACCTGGCCATTTTCTTACCTTTTCCAGAATTAACCTAACACTGAAGAACCAAGAAAAGGGACACCCTACAAAAGTAGACCAATAATGAAAAGACTGTTACAGAGATCAGAAGTGGATGTGAACCAAAACACATGAACTGGGGAGTGTTTGTTACACAACCCTAAATCTGGATCCATATTTACTGATGCCATCTCTTTATAAGGGGCTGAGCAGCCCCCAACCTTTGAGTTTAAAATTCAGCAGTGGCTCTGAATGTTGTGGCTTGAGCCCATGTCAGAGTTCAGATATGCTGTACATATAAAATCCATCCATTTCTTTAACTGCTATTTGCAGACATCAGAGGGTGCCAGTTGCCCATTCAAGATGCGGTATTATATGTTCAGTGCAGCTCTCCTTGTTGAGTTAATGATGTTGGGCTCCACAGGAATTCATCTCAGCTTTATGCCAGAGAGCAGCAGCAAGTCCCTTGTCCTGTCATATACATGTCCAGTAAATCACTGCTTTTACTGTGAGGTTTCTTTTCCATTCCCAGCCTTTACTGTGTGGTGCCAATAAGCCCGACTCTCATTTATGCTGAGGGTCCTTTAAACTGCTCTGGAAGTGTAAAAAAAAGGCTTTAACATGGATACAAATATAACTTGTACTGCCAGAGTCATATAAAGAGGGTCTTAGTGCAAATGAGAATCAGGCCCATATTTCTAGTCACTGCTTAAACCAAACAAATATCATCAGTGTTTCAGTGCTTGCAGCTTCTCACTAATCCAGGCTACAATGCAATGCCTCTCTTTTCACTGGTGTAAATGACTGCACAAGGTGCTGGGCAGTAGAGAATCAGACTTTATGTTGGCAAAGGGGCCTGTTAGCTTAAGATGAACTTTGGGGAAGAAATGAATCTTTCCTTGGTATTCAATATTTATATGATTGGTGCCCACATATGAATTACCAATGTAAACGGGAAAACCACTCAAAGGACAAATCTCACTAATTCTTGAGTCTTATCATTAATAATAGCACAGGTCACAAAGAAGAATATGAAATTGTTCCTAGCTTGTAACATTTAAATCAGTGCAGAAGCGTTATATGCACATATTTAGTGCAGTTTATTTTGATCAAGTGGATTCTGACACAGAATATGGGTCCATCATTCAGCATATTTGGGCACTTATTGCAACATTAACATTGTTTTTGTGTTTTGAACTGAACAAAGAATTAATTCTCTAGAGATAATGTCTAAATAGAAAACATACATATCTCTCCAAATGAGAACCCTTCTATATCTAGTAATTGTCTCTTTTGGCACAGAGCTGAGCAAATTGTGGTTAGAAAGGGAAGACGGTGGTAAGGCTCTTTAAATTAGACATTATATGATGCTATGACTGGTACATCTAAATACTTATGAACACATATAATTGGCGAGTTGTACAGCTTTTCTAGGAGAATCTTCCTTGATTACTTCCCACATATCTCCAGTTTATTTACTTTTTTCTTTGCAGACAAGGTAACTGCAACCCTCCAAATCATCCTGGAAGTTGTCCCAACAGAAAATGGCTTGAAATCATGATCACTTACATCTTGAAGAAACAGGTGTTAACTGAGAGTCCCATTTCAGCTTGGGAAATCAGGGTGGGAAGCTTCTTTCCCCTTCCTGGAAGTTCAGTGAATTACACGAGCAAGTTACAGTTAAAATGAAGCCTGAAAATGAATTGGGTACCAGAGCTGCAGTTTTTTGTTTTTTTTTACGTTCTCAAGCTTTGTACAAGCAGTTTGTATGTAGAAAGTGCATCGGCTCTATCCTGTAAAATAACAGGAGCCTCAGGAAACTGGTGGACATTGAACCCTTCTCTTCTCTCTGGGAGAGTGGAGATAAGTAGAAAAAAAATGAAACATCTTGTTAATATTTTCCTTTTACAATATTCTATTTTAGCAAGCCTTAGGTTCTTCAAATTGGGGATTTTACTGCATTATCAATGAACATTTGTCCCAGAAATGTTTTTGTAATCAGATATACTGTGAAGAGTATATCCACGCCCTGCTCATGAAGAACCTACCCTTCAATGGAGAGAAGGCCTTGGTAAAAGTTTTGGTCAAGGTTGTTCTTCTTTTCCCTGCATTCTTCACTCATATCTTACTTCTCTTGTCTCAACTGAAGCAGCATTTCAGTTCTCCACATACAAACATGGTGGCTTCATTCACCTTCGTGGTGGCCTAGAAGGATTGCTACATTTCATGAGTTTTTTCAATACAGAGATTAAAAATAGAGTCTGATATTAAATATTGATTTTCTGCTAAAAGGGTAGGCAAATTTTAGGTCTGGCACAATAATTTAAAAAGTTTCTATCAGTGTGAAATTAATCACTGGTTCTACCAGTATTCCACGGTATATGTATAAGAAATATTTCTCAATCCAGTAAATGCTTTCAAAATGAGTCGAGATATTTTAAATTGAACATACATGGATAGGAAAATGTGACTCTACTGTCCTCATTTAGGCAAAGCTCCCATTAAAGTAAATAACAGTTGGTTAGCAGATGTGATCGGAAGTACCACCAGTTATTAAATCAATGGGAATTTTGTCCAAGGATGGACAGCTGTTTTGGAATAAACATATACATGAAAGGCAATCCTGAGAAAATTTGGAGCATTGAATTGTATATGCACACAAACAAACTGTGGTATGTTTACTTAAACACATTCCAAGTTCTTAAGCCTTGAAATCTCAGCAAACATTGTTCTCCTACAAAAGCTATTTCCTGGTTCCCAGTTTCAACTGCAGCTGGAAATTGGGTTGCAAAATTTAGGAGAAAAATCCCCAATTGTTTCGATTCTGAACCAAGTTTTGCCTTCGGTTTGTGGTTTAGGTTAAGGGGTTGGCTCAGTTGTGACTTAGCTTGCCCTTTCCTATTAATAATACTTTGCACAGTAGGTGAACACTGAAATATCTTAAATGCTCAGAAAGGTGGTTCTATATTTCAAAGACTACTCCAGCCTTAGGATAAGGTTTTACTGTTAATATGTTAGAAATAAAATCTTAAATATTTAATGCACTACTTTTAAAACTGTTGCCTATTAGAAGATCATGTTTCTTCAAAACCTTCATGAAAGACAAAAATCTTCTAATTTATAAATATCGAGGGAAAAACTGCAACTATTGAAACCTCTATAGTTAAAGAGATACTGTCAACTTGAAGTAAGCAATTAAGAACAAAAAAAGAGAAGAGGTTTAAGGTCTGTTCACTGCACGTGCTTCTGAGTTCTCCTGCCAATTTTTGTGGTTGTACAATGAAATTTTCCTGGTTTTCTTGTGCACTGTTTTTCTCTCCTGTGTTTGTGTGAAAGACCCACATAAACAGAGAAGATGAAGTATCTGACTAGACTGTGTGCAGTTAGTGTCACTGTTTCCTCTAAGTACTGTCAAATGAACAAGGTAAGTAGAGAGGACAATATTGTTCCTTTAATCTTTTTCAGTTATAGTAGCCTTAAGTATTGTTTGAAACTATAGTAGGCAAACATTTTCAGACAGATTTTTAAGTTGACAGGGTCCCTTTAAGTTTACTATAGTATTATTTTCATTTTCTTGTACAGAGATTGAAATTTAGAAGTGTTAAGAGAGCCTGCTTCAACAATCACTTTTCACTAGCATTAGTTTCACACAAGCAGTTCCTTTGTCCTAAGAGAAATCATTTAATTTAATGCAGTTGTGTATTTAGAAGAAGAAAAATAACTTGTGAAATAACATAGTGATTTTTAAAATGGCACACAGGGGCTTATGATTCTAATTATTCTATTCCATGAATATATGGAAAGTTAATGCAAAAACTGTTTCAATGGGATGTCCACTGAGTTACAAAAAGTCAGAATGAAGGACATTAATTGGGTCCTGAAGCACTGTGTATGACTGCACTAAGCAGAGGAAGTAGACAATATAAAGAAATCCTTGGAATGCTGCTATTGATCTTTTCTAAGGTGTCATCTTCAAGTCCTTCAAGCAAGATCCCCTAAAATAGCATGTTAAACCTGTGTTTGGGTTTCTCATTTCGGGTCCAATCCTGCACCCATTCAAATCAATGCGACTACTATTGAGTTAAGGATTTGCATCCTCCTATTACTAGTGGGGTAAGAATCAGGACTTTAAACTTTTATTCTCCGTTTTTTTTTTACCCTCAAACCTCTTTACCAGCCAGCTGCTATCAATATGCCTCTTGCTGGGAAGATGGGATGTGTTTTTTCTTTCATCTGTTGGTCTTTTCAGGCTCTGTCTGGTACACTTACGCAGGCAGAACTCCCACTGATGTCAACGAGGATGAAAGTTTTATCTATGTTGACTTCAAGTCCGAGTCTGTGGTGCATCCCTTAGAGGCACAGCATACAGCTCGCAGACGAGGGAGAGGGGGCTAACTGTGGTGGTGAGCCACCTTTGCATCCTCTCTGTTCTGGATGGAGAAGTAGCCTGGGAGGCATGCTGAAGTTACAGCAGCCTGTCCACAGCTGCCTCTGGGTGTCTGTGTCATCCAGAATTTCTGCAGTGCTACATGCTGCCGGTCCACCCTAATATGCCCCTCCCATCTCTAGCCTCCCACTGTCTGTACATTAGCTCGTGACAGAGCTCTGGTCCAATAGCCTGTGGCTGTCTCACTAAAATCGTAGAGACCTGCAAATCCGTGGATATCTGCTTTATAGCCACAGATATCTGCAACCGTATCCATGGATCGTTTTTGTGGATTGGGATGCAGATACAAACGTTGTATCCATGGAGGACCCTATAAATTTGTGCACCAGGGATATTCTTCCCTATATAGATCCAGGGCTTTTAGAGCCCCTTTTATGCTGCTCCAGATCCTTCACACAGCATATAGGAGCTGGAGTGGTTGTGAGACTCTCATCCCTCTCAAATAGGCCATCAGGGCCTGAGCACCATGTGCTTTCATTTATACCTATGTAAAGTTTGTATAAAACACTACCAGATCAGAACAGCAGTGCTTTCATGTGCCTTACACAGATGTAAATGATTACATAGCAGAGGCAGTGAAGAATGAGACCTTATATTGTAAGAGGAGACCAGCAGCTGCAAAGTCTTAATCTGCTCTGTGATTTTACCTCAGTGTGGGGGCCTGGATTAGATGACCTCTTGAGGTCACTTCCTGCCCTACATTTTTATGATCAATTGGAGGGGGAAGGAGAGCACATGGAGGTTAATGTCAATTATGAATATCTGCATGTTATTTCTTACTGAATTGCCTCCAGATAATGTGGTGCCTTCAGTCCCCAGTCATGGCTCAGGTTGCCATTGTACTAAGCATTGTATAACCCCATAACAGTATGATAGTGCCTGCCCCAAACAGCTTGCAATCTGAGTATAGTGATGTATACCACTGGTGCTAGAACAGTAAGATGATATGGGCCATATAAATCCTAAAGAGATCACATCCCATCTATGAGTAGTTATAACTCCTAATAGAATATAGAGAGAATAGGCTATGGAAAAACGTGGGTTTTATTAGCATACTTGCTAGTTTTATAGAAAATAGTGAGTCCATATTTTAAATTAAAAACAGATTCTTTCCATATTTTTCAAATCAGTTTGTGTGTGTATTAGGAATCCATCATTCACATCTAAATATCACTACTACAGGACTGTGAATGTTTATAAATGTTGAAAAGATGTTGATACCTTTTATCTGTGTAATCATGCAACATTGTAGCATTTTTCTAAAATAAATTTAAAACCATATTTCTATAGTATTTTCCAAATACCTAACACTTCTTATGCGACCAGAATTTTGACTGTAACATAGCTTTCTTATATGTGCAGTTCTTTAAGAATATATTGTAAATATATGCATATATTTCCATAATTCATATATTCAAATTATATTTTAATTAAAAAACTTTTAAATAATAACAATGAGGCAACTCAGAAAATGAATGTAACGTCTATGCTATATTTTTTAAAAAGTAGAGACAATTTACTCTCTTGTGTACAGAGATTTCCAAATATTTTTGTTTTAATTTGTGTAGATTAAGTAATATCTTTTATTAATACATAGTTACAAAACCTATTTAGTATGATCTAATGTAAATATATATAGATAGATATAGATATCTGATCTGACATAATCAAATAAGGACCCAGTTGATATTGGCAGGAGTTTTTCCTGAGAAATAACTTCAAAACAAGGTATTAATTATCGCCAGTATATCATTTGCTGCATTTCCATTATAAACTCCATTTTGGCCTTAAACTCGATGTGATGTATTTAGTCTTGAGGGCTATAATTAGTCCATACATATTTTTTTGTATACAAAATGTTGCACAAGTTCATTTTGAGTGGAATCAGTTAAATTGTTTGAATTTTGTAACTTCAGCAACATTTTTTTTTTTAAATGGAAACAAACTTTCCTGAAAACTTTCTCAGGCTGGTCTCATTGATTGGAGGACAGGGAAGCAGAAGGGGAGCAGGAACTCACCTTACAGCCTGTGAAACAGGAATGGCAGGCAAGGGAGGAAAATGGAATTCACAAGAGAGAACTGTTCCAGCAGCTGCTGTCTCTAATGGCTGCGAGAGCACAGGCTCCTGCTTTTAGATTTTTTGTCACCAAATATGGAGCAAGTTCACATATTTCAAGTTTTGTTGAAATGTTGTATTTGGAAAAAAATGATGTTTTGAATTTAAAAAAGAAAAAATATGTTTTAAAAAGTGACTCCCCCCACGCTAACCCACACCTTTTAAAAAAACTTCTGATTCTTTTAATTTCAGAGAGAGGCAAAGAAATATCATTCTTCTGGGTGATTGTGTGTGCTTGTTTGTCCTTATTTCCAAATGAAAATCATCCCTAATTTTAACCATGAAGTTTTTAGTATTATTTTTAAGGGGAAAGATTTTAAGTTATTTATGTTAATAGTTAATTTTCATTACATTCTAATACAATGAGATGAAAGGGACTTTGCATAAGAACGGCCATACAGGATAAGACTAATGGTCCATTTAGCCCAGTATCCTGTCTTCCGACAGTGGCCAACGGCAGGTGCATCGGAGATTTTGTATTATGAGAAGGAATAAGTAACACTTCCTTATTTACTTTCTCCACACTATTTGTGATTTTATAGACCTCGATCATATCCCCCTTAGTCATCTCTTTTCCAGGCTGAAAAGTCCCAGTCTTATTAGTCTCTTCTCATATAGAAGTTTTTCCACACTCTTAATCAGTTTAGTTGCCCTTTTCTGTACCTTTTCCAATACCAATAAATCTTTTTTGAGAAAGGGAGACCAGATCTGCATGCGATATTCAAGATGTGGGTGTAGCATGTATTTATAAAGAGGCAATATGATACTTGCTGTCTTAGTATCTATCCCTTTCCTAATGATTCCCAACATTCTGTGAGCTTTTTTGACTGTATATCGAGTGGATGTTTTCAGAGAACTAGCCACACTAACTCCAAGATCTCTTTCTTGAGTGGTAACAGCTAATTTAGGCCCCATCATTTTATATGTGTAGTTGGATTATGTTTTCCAATATTAATTACTTTACATTTATCAAAATTGAATTTTCATTTGCCATTTTGTTGCTCAGTCACCCAGTTTTATAAGATCTCTTTGTAACTCTTTGCCGTCTGCTATGGACTTAACTACCTTGAGTAGTTTTGTACCATCCATAAATTTTGCCATCTCACTGCTTACCCCTTTTTCCAAATCATTTCTGAGTATGTTGAACAGTACTGGTCACACTACCGACCCCAGGGGACACCATTATTTCCCTCTCTCTATTCTGAAAAATGACCATTTGTTTCCTATCTTTTAACAAGTTACTGATCCAGGTTTTGGAACAAATTGATAAATTAAACAGTAATAAGTCACCAAGACCAGACAGTATCCACCCAAGAGCTCTGAAGGAACTCAAATGTAAAATTGCACATTTCCCTTTTATCCCGTGACTGCTTACTTTGCTTAAAGGCCTTTAGTGAGGGACCTTGTCAAAGGCTTTCTGAAAATGTAGGTACCTTATATTCACTGGATCATGCTTGTCCACATGATTGTTGACACCTTCAAAGAATTCTGGTAGATTGGTGAGGCATGATTTCTCTTTACAAAACCCATGTTGACTCTTCCACAACAAATTACGTACATCTGTGTCTGATAATTCTGTCCTCTTCAATTTGCCTGGTACTGAAATTAGGCTTACCGGCCTGTAATTGCCGGGATCACCTCTGGAGCCATTTTTAAAAATTGGCATCATGTTAGCTATCCTTCAGTCATCTGGTACAGAAGCTGATTTAAATGATAGGTTACATGCCACAGTTAGTAGTTCTTCCTCCAGAACTCTTGGGTGGATACCATCTTCTCCTGGTGACTTATTACTGTTTAATCTATCAATTTGTTCCAAAACCTCCTCTCCTGGATCAGTAACTGGTTAAAATCAGTTCCAAAACCTCCTCTAATAACACCTTAATCTGGGACAATTCCTCAGATTTGCAACCTAAAAAGAATGGCTCAGGTTGGGGAATCTCCCTCACACCCTCAGCCATGAAGACCATGCAAAGAATTCATTTAGTTTCTCTGCAATAGCCGTATCTTCCTTGCGTGCTCCTTTAGGATCTTGATCATCCAGCGGCCTCACTGGTTGTTTAGCAGGCTTTCTGCTTCCGATGTACTTTAAAAAAATTTGCTGTTGCTTTTTGTGCCTTTGGTTATGTGTTCTTCAAATTCTTTTTTGGCCTTACTAACTGTATTTTTGCACTTCACTTGCCAGAGTTTATGCTCCTTTCTATTTTCCTCAATAGGATTTAACTTCCACTTTTTGAAGGATGCCTTTTTTCCTCTAACTGCTCTTTTACTTTGCTGCTTGGCCATGGTGGCCCTTTTTTGCCCTCTTACTATGTTTTTTTAATTTGGGGGTATACATTTAAATTGAGTCTCTATTATGGTGTCTTTAAAAAGTTTCCATGCAGCTTGCAGGGATTTCATTTTTGACACTGTGCCTTTTAATTTCTGTTTACCTAACTTCCTCATTTTTGTGTAGTTCCCCTTTCCGAAATTAAATGTTACTATGGTGGGTTGCTTTGGTGTTTCTCCTCTTCCCCACAGGGATGTTAAATTTTATTATGTTATGGTCACTATTACCAAGTGGTTCAGCTATATTCAACTCTTGGACCAGATCCTGTGCTCCACTTAGGACTAAATTAAGAATTGCCTCTCCTCTCGTGGGTTCTAGGACTAGCTGCTCCAAGAAGCAGTCATTGAAGGTGTCAAGAAACTTTATCTATGCATCCCATCCTGTGGTGACATGTACCCAGTCAATATGGGGATAATTGAAATCCCCTATCATTATTTATTTATTTATTTATTTTTATAGCTTCTCTAATCTCCCTGAACGTTTCATAGTCACTATCACCATCCTAGTCAGGTGGCCGGTAGTATATCCCTGATGCTGTATTCTTATTATTCAAGCATGGAGTTACTGTCCATAGAGATTCTATAGCACAGTTTGGTTCATTTAAGATTTTTTATTTCATTTGACTCTATGCTTTCTTTTACATATAGTGCCATTCCCGCACCAATATGACCTCTTCTGTCCTTCTGATCTATTTTGTACTCTGGTATTACTGTGTCCCATTGATTATCCTCAATCCACCAGGTTCCTGCGATGCTTATTCTACCAATATCCTCATTTTATAGTAGCTAATTCTTCATAATTCCCAGTGCAAATACAGCCATTATATTAGGATCTAGTCTAGCTTTGGTCAATAAGAATACTAGGAAAACAGACATACCAGCTAAAATATTTCATCGCTTGTGCAATGTCCATATCAAGCATTGTATCGAATTATTTATACTTACTGATTTGTGTATTATATATGGCAGGAATGGACTTGAGAGGTAGGTATAAGCCATTTGATCTTGTTTAGTTCTTGTAATTAAAAGTGGGTGGACTAATCACTTTGAGGTTTACTCCCTTACATGCTGTTAGCATCTTACTGAACTTACTGACTCCACGGCAGAATTGACAGTAGGCATGTTGGTGGTGAAGATGACCTTTGCACCATCTTCGGTGTGTGTTATAGGTAAATGTCCTAGGTGGCTGGCCCCATCCTTTGGCCTATGTAAGCTATGCTTGCCTTCACAAACTACTGCAGAACTGAGCCCAGTAATTTGTGCTCTGACTTTGTGTTCAGGAATTTCTTGTGGCTGAGGCAGGGCTGATATGTTAGGAATATTGGGTTCACTGTAAGAAAATGGCAAGATTTGGTATCTAGATACCTAGATATGAATGAAGCCTGTGTAGCACAGCATGAAAGGTCACTTCTGCTTTATATGTTTATATGTTCCCTGCATTGTTCCACTCAGCTTTTTGTAGTGATCTTGATAATGGCTGGCTTTGCCTTAAATACCTTGTTACTGATGTTTAGATGAAACTTGATGAACTATATTTGCATTTCTGACTTACATTCAGGACTCTGGTGTTTTTCTTAAAAATGTTGGGATATCTTTGGTCACCAGAGCTGTCATGTCCTGCATGACAATTGTGTTATGAAGCTGCGCAACTTTATTATCAATGTACTTTGAATTTATGCTTTGTGGTTGGGAAATTAGGCTTCAACCCTCTGTAGACATTGAGTCATACTTAAATGTATTTTCTGTTCACCTAGTTTTTGTTGAAGTGCAATATATTAGAATACTGACTTTGATTAAAGACTTTTGCATTGACCAATAGATACTCTTGTTATCAAACTTTGCTAGTCCAAGACTGGATTTTGCTTGTATGTTGATTTTTTGGCTAGGAACTCCAGGAAAGTATAACTACAATGGACTTGCCAATTTCTGTTTACATTTTTTGGTCTTGCTTTTAATTTAAAGCAAATTTACCTGAAAAGATTTTGTTTTGTTTTTCCTTCAATCACAATGTGGTGGGTCTTTTTGTTCTTTTACACAACTCAAACAGCTAAAATTTAGTTCCCAATTAAGGCTTGTAATGCCAAAAAAAACAAACAAACAAAAAAAACCAACCAGGGAATTTCAATTTGCTTTAAAGACTTTATGACAAGAATGCTGACAAAATTATGTTCTAAAACTGGGCTGTGATATTTTCAGTCTCTCATATCTGTGAGGATCTAAAGTTGCTACAAAAATATCTATAGCTAGGGCCACTGCTCTGTGCATATAACACATTCCTCTGTGCATTCTCTCTCTCATATGGAGAGCTACAAAGTTTTCCAGCTGGCAGGCATTTCTTCAGAACTTTTTCCACTCCCAAGAATTCAGCTAGATCTTTGAAGTGGAAAATCCACCTTCCCTCTCTCCCTTTGCTTAATGTAGCCGGGATCTCACCATTTAGAGTTAGCACATCTGGGGATTATGTAGAGTAAATGAGCCTGAAGTAACAATACCCATAGACACCTCTCCGAGCCCACAGTGAACTCTATTAAAATGGATTAGATTCCTGTGTTCTAAGATGCAGTTGTTTTTTTAAAACCAGCTGTTATAATTGCATTTTATAGGTGCTATAAAGATTTGTGCAATGAACTCTTTTCCATCACATTATTGATTTGAATATTATTACCTCAGGGATGGGAAGTATGGGTTTAAATATTCTGGGACAATTCTAATTTTTTTCCTGATGCCATTGGCTTTGCCTCGGGGAAAGCCATCTGAGGCCGTTTTAGCTGCCAGTAAGTATCTGCTACTCGGTCATTACTGTGTAATTGGATCTAAGCACATTGTATAATTTACTAGTAGCAAGCTTTGCATGTCTAATTGTGGTATCCAGCTGACTTCTAGGGATACTAATCAATGTATATGCATAGCACAGTAGACTGAGAACTGTATAAGTGTTGAAGTGAACTTGTTCTTTCCCAATCTCTGCACATTTAATGGTAATAAAAGTATCAAAAAGATCTTGGCTTTAAAGTGAATGTATCATTTATTAACAGTGGCAGACTGACACAGCACTGGAAAGTGTGCTCTGTGTATGGACAAACTGAGATACTTTAGACTGGATTTTTGTATGTGTTTTTTATTCTATATCCGATACAGCTGTTGTAAAAAAAATATGTAAAATTTGTATGGGTATGAAATCCATTGAATACGTAGCAAACATTTTAGTCAGAATTTTCCTATTTCTGTAAATATGGAATCCTTTTATTAGGAGCAAACATTGTAATACTTAGAGCAAAGCTAGGTGAGAGCGTCGATTAATTTTGTTGAATGTCATGGGCATTATTTACTCATTTACAGGCTTGCTGTAAGAATCTCAGCAGCTGTTTTATTGGAAAACTGCTATGTGCTTCTTTCAAATTGAGCCTTTGCGTCCGGCTACAATGTTTACATCCTGGGGTGTTCTATTTCTTTCTCTTACATTCTCTAGATGCCCCCTGACTTCACTTGAAGATTACAAATGTATATCCAGTGAAAGAATCTCCTTTTAGTAGCTTTACTGCAAGTGAACCTTTTTTCTAGAGCTGCATTTACTTTAAACCTGTGCCTCCATCTTCTATGTTTTTAAAACATTTTTGTCATGTTTGAGAATCAAAACAGAAAACCAGTAATACAGCAGATACCGGTTGAAATAGTTATTTTTCCAAACTGATATATTCCTGAGTTTCATATAACTACATGATTTCAAGCACTTCAACAGCAGCTCTTTCCCTCCTGCTTCCCCCCCCCATTGAGTTGTGTTCTTATAGCCTCAGAAATTGCAAACAGAGGCTACTAAGAATTTTTTACATCCACAACCAAACCTCTCAAAAGTAATCCTGCGTGTGTTGCTACACTTTTAGTTCATTACCAATGCTAACACATTTCACTTATGAAAGATACAAGGACAAATATAGACCCTATCCTAGATTTTCGCCCTTGCACACTCTATTCTGACATTGCCAACATATATTAGGAAACTAGTAAATACTAAAACTATAGATATGGTCAAATTTTTAAATCTGTGCATGGATGCTAGTACATTTGCACATGCAAAATGAGCAGGTGTGTGCATAACATCCAATTTGTGGGTTCAGCCTCGCATTTAGACCTAACAAGTCATTTGCATGTGCAAATGTAGGGTTTGGTGTATTGACTCAGGTACGTTTTCAAATATCCTGGGCTGCACTGGAGAAATTTCCCCTTCATTTTTAAGGGGAAAGGGTTAGAATTTTTTGAGACTGGGAGCAATTGCTTTCAGTATTTTTTGAGTCTTTCAGTATACTGAGTATAAGCTGCTTGGGGCAGGGAAAGGAGTTTCTAGGGAGCTCTCGCTATATTTTTCAGTGACATACTGCATAGTGAAACTCAATATTCATAAATTACCTTGGCTGCTGTTCATACTTCATAACTCTGTTTGCTAATTTACGTGCCAGATATATTAAAATAAATCATTAAATGCCATGAGATTTGATGTTTGTTCTATACGCAACAGCACATCATTGAACAAAACTGCAGCAGTTTTTACTGATGCGAAAGTCTAGCTACCTGTGATTTTATAATAAATATGAATCAGAAAAAGGCAGGATAAATCAGTTCCTGTACCATCAGCTTGGCAGAGATGATTTATCTTACCTTTCTGACAAGGCTGGGTTTGACTGCAAACCTCGTACAGCTTGGCTTCTGCTTTAGATCACTCAAAGGCATTCTGGATGATGAAAAGAAAGGTAGCTTAGAAAATAGCATGTAGTGTTGTACTGGTACCATATTTATATGGCAATATGTGAACTCTGAAGTGCTTCAGATTGTATCTCATGATGATAATTTCCTCTTACAATGAATCTACCTTGACCCATTTTAATTCCTTCACCCATATTTTAAACAAAAACAGTTTTCACATTTTTCTTTTTCCTAAAAGCAAAAGTAATTTTTAGAGCACTCCAGGAGGCAGAAAATGTAGCTTTTATCTAAAGTGGACATGTAGGTGCTAAAATGCCCATTACTCACGTTCACCCATATTGTTACTTTTAGAAATGGAATAGCATTGCCCATAGGGTCCATAGTGAGGTGGAAAGCTAGCACTGCGTCTAACTGTTGTTTAGAGATACTTTTCTAGATGGATAAATAGCTTAGACAATGCTGTTAATAGGTTTTGCTATGTTGCTGTTGGGTTCCTTACAATGAGGCCTGCACCAAACTTCAATACTTAAAATAATATGTTCTGCAGCTAAGCAACTGCCCTGAGCAGAGGGTGGAATGGAAACGATGGTGTCAGTCTTCCTGCCTGTTTCTGTGTAAGGATGGATAGTGTAGTGACTGTATCACTGTGGCTCATTTGGAAGATGTGCTCCTATTGGAAACTGTTATGTATGCGTCAATGTGCAGAAGACAGATTGGTGTGATATGATGTTCTCGCACACATGTTTTTGTTACGTGGTGTAATTTGAAATGTATTTATACTCAATCTGTAATGCTTTTAGTTGGCTTCCTCTTATACTGTATATGTGGTTTTTAATATGTGGTTTAAAGCTAGATATGTAGAAATGTATTTCTGTGTTGGAAGTTTAATAAAAAAATCAATAAAGCAGTATTTAATATATCAGTTTCATTATTTTGATATTTCTAAGGCAAAGCTTGAATGAATGCATTATTGATGCACTATCCAAGTTTTCATCCATGATATGCAGGAAGTGCCAAGCAGAAAACACCTGCCACTTAAAAAAAAGAAAAGAAAGGAAAAAAAAATGTAGATTGTATGGGGAAAAGGCATTAGGTCAGAAGCACTGGAGCACTCTGTGCCTCACTCCAGCAACATAAAGCAGCCATAAACCTAGGTGGCAGCGGCACAATGCAACTGGTGTGTACTAGAAAAATCTAGCCCCAGTAAATTTATTGCAACCAATTTATAAACCAGACAAGCAGTTAAATGTTTTTAACAATGACATTATAAAGCAGTGCACAATAAAGCTCTTATAGCCCCCTTCAAGCAATACCTTTTTAAATATCTCCTATTCCTCAGTGTAAATGGGGCAAAAGAAGATGGGCCTTAATTTTGTCATATGTAACTAGAAGGATCATAAAAATATATGTCTTTCCTTTTTCTGTATAGTGTTAATAATGAGATACCCCTAGAAAAAAGTATATCTTGGCCATCAGTAGCTTGTGATACTCTTGTCCCTTAGAAGAGGAATTCTAGGTGTACAATATTGCACTGCAGAATGAACTGATTTGCTAGCATCTTTCACCCAGTTGTGTCGTTTGACTTTGTAATCCAGTGGGTGGTTTGCATGGATCATTTCCACTGAAATCTCAGTGTGAACCCATTTTGCCACAAGGAATGTGCCATTGTTTGTTCAGAAGAAAATAGCTGTGCCCCAAAATAAAGATTATTATTATTATTTTAAATTATCAAGCAATAATGGCCCATCAACCTTTTGTATTGAGAATTTTAATAAAAGACAAATATAGTAAAGAACCAATGGTGGGTACATGTTTAAAAGCCTACAGGTAAATCTGCGTTTTACCTCTTCAATAGTATTTAATAAAATTAACAATTTTATGTTCACTTCCACCAGTTGATTTTGTTTAACTTCCTTAACGCAAAACTTCCAGCAATGGCTTTACACCATAGGAAGGTTCTCACTAGCTGTGAATAGTTTTGTGAGACAATACAAACACCAGTTGGTGATAGATATTGTTCACACCTGTTCATCTCTACTGATAATACACTGTACCAGCTTCTGGTGAATTCACCAAACATACTAAAATCAGGCACAAAATGTAGCTCTGGGATTTTGAACTTGGAGCAACCTGACACAAGATAAAAGAGAGAATTGAAGAGGTTATAGAAAAAGTAGTAAAGATCCAAAACACATGGGGTTTTGAATGCATGTTTAGGGACAAATTTTCAAACCACACATATGTGCACATGAATTTTATTCATACAACTGGAGGCGTACACAAAACGGTAATTTGCATAATGGGCAATTGTGCTCCTAACGATTGAATGCACAAATCCTGACTATATTTCACATATAGAGCTATGTGTGCTTGTCCACAAATCCTGAGGCCTCTTTGAAAATTTGGCCCATCATGTAATTGTCTATTCAGCTAAATTTTTTTTTGCAGGGTAGTATAGTGCAATAAGTTTTATATGCTGTATGTATACAATATTTATCATATTTTTTAACATTAGCAAATACCATGTGACAACCATCAGCTTGCACCTCATTTCTTTATTTCATTTCATAGCTGAAATTGAAATGGCTGACATCAAGGACTGAACAGTTCAGATAATATAATAAGGGAACTTTTTGACTCTGGATCAGAGATTTGAATCCAGACTATGCTGGCAGTGACTAAATGTCATTATGCTACCTTTACAACCAGCACTGACATCAATATGATAGTCTCGGCAGAGACTGGCTGGCTATAGATGACTAATACAGCACATGCTTAACTTTCAGTATGTGAGTTATCCTATTGAAATCAGTGGAAATTCTCACAGGCTTAACTTTAAGCACATGTGTAAGTGTTTTGTAGAGTCCCTACAAAATTACAACTAAAGCTAATTGTTCCAGAAAAGTGCTGTGGCATTTGGCGGGACAGCATTGTAAACGCTACCCTGACACAGCCTGTACTAAACTGTAGTCTGGTCCTAAATCAGGTTGTCAGTCTCCAAGGTTAACAGTCTGGGTTATTTCATGACTGCTTCATTCATTTACAAAAATTCAGAATCAATAAAACAATTTCTGTAGGGAACGTGGCAGTGTTAGGAGGGTAGCTGAAATATGGTTTTGCATTAAATTCTCATGCATGTTTCCAAAGTTCTTCTGTAAATGCTTGAAAACAAAACCCAATCCTCCAGACTGATATAAAACCTTGTTCTCCAACCAAATTGGATGTCTGTGAGAGGACGGGGGAGAGTTACAGTTGGAGTAAATGTACAAGTATCAGCATTCTGTGCACTAATGCTGAACTGTGGGCTACTGTCTACAGGGAAATAGTGAATGCACACTGGAGAACGATAGTGCAATAACTTTGGCGTGAAGGCTCTGATATTAATGTCTTCACTGATTGGCTTCTTGTGTCCCTGTGCTGGGGCAGCCGCAATCCATCGACACAGCGATTAAATCAGCGTGGATTTTTCAATCCTGATGCATTGGGTGAAACTGAAGGTGTGATATATGTAAAGTAACTGCAATCCTGCACCCACTGACGTCAGTGGACACTCCCATTGACTTCAATAGGTACAGGAGCAGACCTTTAGTTTCGTTATGTGGTAGTAATGTCCAAAGTTCACCTTGTTGGCTTAATTCTACTCCCAATGGGAGCTTTCCTATTGAATTCAGACAAAAGCCAAGTTAGGCTAATGCTGAACTCATTTGAAAATTCCACTCTTGATGCATGTGCACCCAGGGCACTCAATTTTGGATTTTGTTGGGGGCCCCAAGGGTCCTTCGCACTTCCACCTTAGGCCAAAAAGGTCAGGGTGATCCAAACTAACTCGCACAGCCAGTCTACACTGCAAATGAAGGTGTGCTTGTCTAACTAGTGCAGGTGACAATAATAGTGAAGTCGGGACGATCTCACTAGTTTGTTTTCTGGGGTCTGGATATTCAAACCCAGATTCCCCAGAGAGGCAGTTGAGGGCTTAACCCTATTGGCTAGATGCAGGAGCCTGAAAAGGGATAATGCTCTCTGGTATCCACCCCCTTTTCTCCTCAAAAGGGACATTATAGCCAGCCTAATCGGTTCCAGAGCCACCTGAACAGAGCAGTCGTGGCTCTGATGAGGCACCACAGGCGAGGATCACCCCAGCACCTAGCTCGTCGTCATCCCTTGATGAGGCTGTGATACCTGCAGCATCTATCTCAACTCCCTGATGCTTACAAGATGTTCCAGAACTGCTGTGAAGAAAGGCTAACACACTGGAGATCCAATGGAAGTGGTCTAGGAACAAAAATCCCACAAGCGCTGGGAACATTTTTCACACATCTCTTCCAGAGCATCTTGTAATGCCCATCAAGAAAGGACATGTAGAGCTAAGCTAAGGCAGACTCCAGTTTCTTTGGCACCAACATTTAAAAATACCCCACAAAAACCAGATAGTTACTACCAAAACCTTTCCTAGGGTTTCAAGCAATTTTACCCTCACCCCATGCCTGGATCATTGGTTGTCACAGTGGCTAATGACAAATCTATACAAAGTTAACAGAAAACAACACCTTGAGGCAAAGAGTCCCAGAAACCAGATTTATCTGGCAGGGAAAAATGATTCTGCATCAAGTCCTTCAATGAGAATTTCCAATTACCAGTCCTTGTTGGCAAAATTATGATTATTTGAATTTGGGACTTAATATTAAAGTTTGCGGACAGGCTTCTCCAAGATAACAGAGAAGAGTCTAAATTTTTGACTGCTGAAAGTTAAATTGTGGGTCACATATTTCTCCAGGTAGCCCTTGATGCTGCTAACACAGCTTCCAGCTTCATTACTACCTAAGTTACCTTGAGGAGGTACTCTTGGCTTGAGTCATCAGGGATCTCTAAAGAGGTACAAATTACAAGTGAGGATCTGCCATTTGAAGGATATGAACCTTTGAGTGTGAACACAGATGAAACTTTACATTCTCTGAAGAACTGTGTTTGGTACTAACACATTTCTGCCATGTTTCATCATAACTACATGAGCAAATAACTCAGAATCAATTATTTGATAGAGTTAATTCTTTTTTCAGCTGATAGCATAGCTGTGAACAGATTGATGTTGTCTGGAATTCAGCCGGTATTCAAATTTATTTAATATCTTTTTGAATTTTTTACTTTGATTGCAAATATTCTAAATATGAACAGTGGTGTGTCTGAGTAATCAAATAAGTCACATGACATTGTTTCTATTCCATGAATTTGAGTGTAATTCACTTTTTTGCAAACATTTGAATAATAGATTTTCTCACTCAGAGAAAGTGAATTCATGAAGTTTTTGCATTAATCATCCAGTGCTTGCCTCAGTTTAAAACACCTCAGTTTTAAATTTTTACAATAAAGCTAAATTTTCAAAAATGGTCACTGAATTTGATGACCTTACCTCTGTTTTTGGGTGTTCAGCTTGAGATATTTTGGCTCTGATTCTCAGAGGTTCTAAGCATTAGCAGGCCTGTTGTTTCCAACTAGTCAGGTCTCACTTTTGAAAATGAAGCTTAAGGTCTCTCAAATGACACACCCAAAAGCCGAGGCTGTTAAAAGCAGTTCTGAAAGCTTTGACTACAAGTTCTGTCATTCTAGGTTTAGTCTGTGGGAAGTATTTCTGTTTAAAACTGAAACAAATGAGACTAGTCTTTTACAAACTAGTGTACAGAACACAATTTATGTGCTTTGCAGCCTTGGTAATGTTCAGCAGACCAAAGGTTATCATTCCAGAGACAGTTGTCTGAGATATAGGCATGATTATGGATTTTACATTAACATCCTATTTAGTAGAAACGCCTTTCTCTTCATTAATAAAACGCAGGTCTGATATCCATCATAATACTCCTGCTTTTTTTATTTATGTTTCTGTTGTTTCAGGAACTGATTACTGTAACTCTATTTTAGCTAGTTTTGACATATATTCTAATGCGCCACATTTAATGGGTTTGCCAAGCAACAATTCATGTTCAGTGGATACGGTCCAGGAAATTTTATCTCTTCAATTTTGTCTGGCCTTCATTATCTCCATGTTTATCAATTGATAATGTTTAAAATCCTGCCTGTGGTTTCCAGTTGTCTTTCTGTCAGATATCCTCAGTATCATTCCAATTTGCTTAATAAGTAGCTTTCTTTCCTGTTCTCTACAGTCGTTTTTCTTGGGAATTGTTTTATGGTGAAAGAACTCATTGGAAATAGTTTTATTGTGAAGGCCAGCTACTATGTCTTCTAGCTTGATTTTAAACCCCACGCAAGTTTAACTTCACAAATTATTATTCTTAAAATAATATTTTATATTAACAATTTGAAAGGACTTGATATTATGCTTTGTTAAAAATCTGAACTTTTAATATCGTTGAGTGTATTATATGTTAATATTAAAAAATTCCCACTCTGTTGTTTTTATATACATAGATCGCTTTGGACTTGAATGTCTCTGTACAATATAATCCTGTGGTTTGTATGGCAAAAAGCATAGCAATTCACTGCAGAGTGTACTTGGGTCAAAATTATTTGGAGATTTTTACAGACATTATGCTGTAATTAAACATAACAGAACATCTGTCCTATTCAGGAAATCTAGAAAAGTTATATGCAATAGATTAGAATTTGACAGCATACAGAAACAGCCCCTAATACTGAGGATTTTACACAGTTAACTTTGTTTTGTTTTCATTTCTAGTATGGTTTACTGTATCATGTTTTCTTATGACTGAAAGAGTCTTATAGTTCTCTTTAGCATTTTCTTTCATTGTATTATGCCTGCCAGGTGGAACAGAGAATAGGTAAAGCTGTGCCAGGTCAGTTAACTTGCTCAGGTTCTCCACCTCCCCCAACTATATGGAAAAGAAATAAGCAAAGAAAATACCTTTATTTTTCCTTTTCTTCAGATGGCAGTGAAGGTGTCGGTAGATCAAGCACCAGCTATGTGCACCAGCTTCAGAAAAGGTGTGAGACGTGTAGAGACAAGCCAAAATACTATATATGCTACCTTGCACACATGTTGTAAACTACTACAAAAATTGATAGCATGTTAATGATGTTCTGGCATTAACTTGCTATTTACTAATATCTGCATCTCAGTATGGCAAAATATAGCTCTTTTGTTGGATGTTTAAGCATACAGGAGCCATCTGGGTGGGTGGGTCATGATTTCATCTAGGGTGGATGCTATTTCCTAAAAGTTTGTCCTATTTTTTTGTATGCTGGGAATCATGACTACAGAGTCTGCCATATGTGTAGCAGTGTTCTGTATTTCCTTAAAGGAATATCTAGTTTTAAAAATCTCTTCACTGGGTATATTTAACCAAAGGAGGCCCAATGCTGGTTAATACAACTGGCATTTGTCTTTCAACTTACTTAGTTACAGAAAACTTTTAAAATGGACTGTTTCTGTTTGTTGACTTTGTGCTTTTTGTTATTCTTTCTAATATATAAAGCGGGCCTATTTTTCCTGTTTGTTTTTTTGTGTTAGCAATATCATAGAATCCTAGATCATAGAATATTAGAGATGGAAGGGACCTCAGGACATCATCTAGTCCAACCACCTGGTCAAAGCAGGACTAGCCTCAGCTAAATCATCCCTTTCCACACTGTTTTGCTGGAGTGGAGTACAGGAGAACTGATAGGGTTCTCACAAAGTGCTGCAGATTGAGAAGTGAGTTATAGGGAGGAGAATTGATTTTGAGAAGAGCTGGTGGGGAATTTTCCATCCAAATGTTTTTCGAGGAAAAATGCAGTTTCCACACCATCAAAATCTTCTGAACATAATTTTCAATTTTGCAGAAATTTTTAAATTTTCTGTTGTGAAAATCTAAATGAAATATTTTGTGTTGGGTCAGTATGATTTGATTAAATTTTTTTGGTATATTAAACCAAATTGAAATATTTTGTTTTAGGTCAGTTCTCTATTACTTTGTATCTGTCGAACTGCCATGATGCCTCATGCTCCCATTCTCCTCTATGGGTTGAGCTTCCTGCCTGGATTACATCTCCCATGACGCACAGTTGTTTTTCCTCTGGTTGAACCACTTTGGAGCCATGTGAACACAGCACATCATGGGAAATGTGGTCCAACCCTAAGAGGGCCTAAGGAGCTTCTTGTCTCCATCCCAGGGGAATGGAAGAAGAGTAGAACTGCTTCTCTTATTAGGGAATCACAGTAGGAAGCCTCTGGAGAAATGTCAACTTATAACAGAATCCAGCAATGCTTAGCCACAGGATTTAGATTCAACGTGCTATTGCCTTCAGCCCTGGAACTCTGTCTGTCAAATGTAATCTTGCACTGACTTGTGTCTGTACGTTTGTATGTTGATCAACTAATTTGCAAATATTAAAATTCCAGAAAAAGCCTCGCAGTCATTTTGTATACTATTTGCCAAACTACAGCTCTGTACAAATCAGTGGAATTATTGACCTAAAGAGTCTTTATTTTCTGTTTCATCCCTTTGAATTGTTCCATTTTTTGTGTTCATTAAGTCATGAAGTCAATGAAGCTATGCTGATTTACAGGAGCTGAGGAGCTGGCCCATTAAGTAGTGCCTTGCCATGCAAGTAGTCCAGGGTCAAGTACTCTTCGTTGTAAAGCAGGGCAAAACCAGGCCCTTTATTTGTTTTCTAAACCTATTAAAGTACACTACACTACAAAGGTAAGTCAAGATAAATTACTGTGGTTGCTGATGTCCACGTGGCTCTCCTTGGGTCGGTGATGTGCATCCTCACCAGGAACACTTCCACGCACCTAAGAGGGGCAGTGTGCTCTGCTGGCAGCTCCCTGCTGGGAACCTGGCTGCCCCAAAGGTTCCCAGACTCTTGGTGGACTGCCCCTCCCCCATTCCCTGCCAGGAGTCAGGGGAAGCCACCTGGACCGGTATTGGGGTCCAGCTGCCCGAAGCTTCGTGTCCCACTCCCAGCAGGGAGCAGGATCCAGCCGCTCAGCTTTCCAGGGGAGCAGACAGCAGCTGGGTTCTTGCCAACAGCCAATGTAAGGAACACAGTGTCTACACTGACACTGTGTCACCCTAACTTTGTCAACATAAACCCTACACCTCTCGTTGTGATGGTTTTATTATGTTGGCGTAACAGTGGAGCTACATCGGTGGGAGGAGCATTTCAGTATGGACATGTCCCCTGTTTTGTCAACAAAAGCTGACTTTTGTCAACAAAACCCTGTAGTGTAGGCAAGCCCAGAATCACAGCATTCAGAAACATTTCTACAATACCATTAGTAAAAAAGCAGGAGGAATATAACCTTACGAAGCACAAAATCTATAGGAATAAAAAAGGAAAACCCACTCTTCGTATAGAAAGGGAATGCTTTACAGCCTCAATCCATTATTAAAGGTGACCATTCAGCCCTGGTAATCAGATCAATTTGTGCTAAAAATTTAGTCCTATATGTGTGAATTGGAAGTAATCTTATTAGTGTTTTACTACATCAAGTCTGATAAGCTTCCCAATCCATTTCAGTTAAGCTTCTATTGATCCACTTAAGAGATCAATTTGGCTTGCTTTGATTATTTTGTTGGGGGATTTCACTTGTCTTGAATCTGAAGTTATGAGAAAAATGTGTTTTTTAATGTGTAAGAGAGAGTGTACCATATATAGGCCAGAGCAACCCAGATCATGATTTGATTTTTGCACTCTTGATTTTTTTCAGTTCTTGACATTGCAAATGAGTCTGTGTACAATAGCTGAACTGTAAGACATTTACAGAACAATGGAGTCAATGGGAAAGTGAGACAGCTGTGTATGGTTGTGACCAAAACTCCGTCTGGAAGAGGGGAAACTGACATACAGGTGAATGGTGCTATGAATTGAAACCTTACCGGTAGAAAGGGACCTGAGTATGGTAACAAATATTAACAAAGGTAAGATATCTGCCAGTGGGTGAGAAAAGTCCAAGATAAGTGTAAAGTAATTGCTTGGAAGACTACAGAGGAGGCAGAAGTCAAGAGAGAGGGGAAATTCTTCCCCAAGTCTATGACTGTATGATGGTCAGTAAAAATGTAAATGGCCCATGAAAGGCTGTGATGGCCAGTGGAACTTGGCTCAGGAAGGTCTGAGGACTCACCCCATAAAAAAAATGGGTCTCCCCCATCTACCAGAGGCATTGCATGATTAAATCTGTTCTGCACAGTGCCAAGACCTTTGTGGTCACCAAAACAATCAGGAATATTGGCATGACAAGAGCATTGGGAATAGGGGAGCTATATTCCCGTGTGTACCTCTCTCATGGGATCCGCAGGTACAACTTTCACTGTTGTCTTTTAATTTCTAAATAGCACTGGGATTCCTGGAAGTACTGGCAGAGAGCTAACAATGCAGAGCAATCAGGAGTCATTAATCTGTAGGGTTTCTCATTTGAAGGGGTCCATCCTAGTTGTGGTCCAGTATTCTCCTGGGTAGACTTGTAACTAAGCAACAGGTCACCTGGCTTGGTTGCCTTGAAGCCATGAGGACAGTCACATGATAGGGGATTGGAATCTTTTAAAAAGGAGGTTGTCTCACTGGTCATTTGAGAGAGAGGAGAGCAGAAGCAGAAAGCAAGACTTTGAAGGAGGACAGGAGGATCTTGGGACCCTGAAAAAACACTGACCAAAATCTAAAGGACTCTAAGAGTGGTGGGTCACTGGAGGAAGGGTTTTGCATGCAATAAAAAAAGACTGCAAGCAAGTGTCAAAATTTCAGGGAATAAGAAAGGGAAATTAGAAGGCCGTTGATTTCTTGCAAGTGTTGTTTCAATTTAATAGTTTTAACAGAATTAATATTAGTAGCATGCTGCTTTTTGTATTTGTATAAAATGTTATTTGTTTGCAAGATTTCAGTGGAATATTGTTCACCGGCACTCTGAACCTTTTATTTTGAGATTAATAAATACAATCCAGCACACCACACTGAGGTTTTATCACATCAAGGTTTGGATAGCATTATGACCCCTAACAGCATTTGTAGCTATGCCATAGCTTTTATGGGATAATGAAATCTTATGCTTCAGGCATTGCTTTGAACATTTTCCAGTACACAAAAGAAGGATGGTTCAGTGGCACTAGCCTGGTATTTAGAAAGGCTAGGTTTGAGTCTCTGCTCTACCTCAGACTTTCTGTGTGACCGTGGGCAAAAACATTAATTTGTGCATGTTTTGAGGGAAGATATAATGATGGCCTATATATGCCCATTGATCCTTTTCTTTGTGTGTGAAGTATTTATGTGCTGGTTCTTTTTCAGCTTTTCCATGAGAACACCTTAGGAACATGCACAAGAATATAAGAACTGACATTTTGGATCTAGGCTTCTTGAAGGGTTCTCTCAGATTTTATGACAGGCTTAATGGTTTAGATAGTGCGCTCTTCAAATAGGGCTCTTAATCTGAGTCTCATTACAACTTGACTGCATGAAATAGTATGAAGACCCAACATGGATGAATAGGTACTCTACCTGCAAAGTATTGAACTCTCTTCTTCTCACTGGTTTGGTGCAGTGCAGTTATAGGGATGACTTCTGAGGCAATTCTACTAGATTAATTTATATGACATGCTCTCCCCTTACAAATAGCCAAGGCACTCTTCTGCCCACTTCGGCAAGTACATTTTGCTGAGTCAGCATTAAGGTAGCTCTTTATTTCACTGCCATAAATTTAAACAGCTGACAGTAAAATTTATATGCATTCCATTATTGATGAACACAGAGAAGGTTTAGATTTATATATTTTTAGTTAGGATTGTGTGATCTCTCATTTTAATGATCATTGGGGGTTAAGTACATTAATTGTTTTTGAGTCATATTTTTCAATAAAAATAAATACTCTATTAAATATATTTACATCTAGAAAGGCTCTAAACAAGCCAAGAAGTACTGAGTTGACTTAATTTTATGTGCAAGTCGGATTATGTTCCTGTTGTTGAGCTCTGAAATCCAAATAGTCCATTTCAATTTCATTTTATCCATAGCATTAGCATATGCTTTTGAAAGGCACTATACTTAAAGAGGGATTTTCACACTGTGATCTTATATTCCATTTAAATACTAAATGTAAATATCCCCTTCTCCCCCAAAAATAAATTATAAAAAAATCCCTGTAAACAATGTTAAAGTTGCAGAGATCAGCACATAGAGTCAGGAAATGCCAAAGTTAAAAGCTAAACACAGAACTTTAATGTCTTGTAATGCAGGACAAAGTGCAATGAGAGGGAGACAGAAATGGAAATATGCAGGAATTTAAACCACATCAAATTATAAGATAATATGTACATATATATGTTCACAAAAATACCCTACGTTATTGATGCATAAGCTTGATTTTGACTCCCACTCATTTTTTTAATAAACTTCTGCTTCACTGATGCTCTGGTCTTGAAGCCTGATTCAAAGCCCATTGATTCAACAGGAAGACTTCTATGGTTTTCATAAAACAACTCCAAACTGTAGACCCTAAGATTTCAGCCTCAGTGGTGAAAGTTTCAGAGAACTATAGGTAATTGAAAACAGAACATTATTATGGAAACCTTTTTACAACCTTTGTTACAATGTCCCATGACAGCTATATCAATTCCATTGATCTTGCTTGTATCTTTTCATAAATGTCTTTGATATTTTTCTCTAGTTATTATACTTTGACTTATAACGAATATTGACTTCATTGAAACAATAGATATGATGATGGGTTGGTCGTGAGATGGGAGGGAAGATGGAAGAAGGAGATGGAGGAAGGGAAACTAAAGCACTTGGAATCTAATGCTCAGTTTTTTCAATTCTTGAAAATGGGCAGTTTCAAATTATTTTATGAACATGAATCAGAAACCAGCAAAATAACCTCTCAGTCCTAAGGTCCTTTGGTGAAATGCACTGACATTGAAAGAAGTCTTCCAGAGCAAAAATGCTTTGCATCATTCATAAAATATGTTTTAGATTTCTGATGAAATTTCACAAAGCAAAACCATTTCTAGAAGAGCTCATTAATTCGAATCCCTGTTCACTAGGGGATAAGTTAAAAGATGGAAATGCTGGCACATAGCATAGCAATTATATCACATATCAATTACAATAGTAAGATGACTAATGAGATCAGTGAACTTTGAATGATACGGTGGCTAAAAATTACACCTTTCCTGTGGAGTAAAGGATGAAGAAAATACTTATATTTAGTCTATAATTTCTCATATATGGGGAATATGTGGCTGTTAGACCTGATTCTATTGATTTTTTTCTTTTCTCGTTGACAATCCAGTGAGGGTTCTCCTCGCCCACAGCTGTTGTGCATGGCTTATCTCTGTGTAGTTTTAATAATGGCTTTTTCTTCTGATATGGTCTTCTAATCTGTACCTTTCTGTTAACTAAGATGCCAGGTTGCAAGGTTTAAACGTAACTGTAACACAATAGCATGATGCATTATCCTTTTTGCTGGTGTCAGCATGACATGTTGTGCAAGGAAAACCAGAATTCTGCCCTCAAATGGATAGGTGTGAAAGGTTGCACGTGATTCTTTGAGGGACAGATATATTGTGCCCATTGTTTTGAATGTAAAAATGTTTTCTTCTGTTAGGCACCAGTTCTGCAAAACATTTAAATATGTGCTTAAAACCACCCCAAGTCAACAAATCATCTCAGCACATGCTTAAGTGCTTTGTCGAATAGGGATTGACTGCTGACTTAACCTGTCAATTAATCTATTACTGTAAATCAATAAATATGACAAATATTTATTATGAACCTTTTTTTAAGGAAATAAGAATTATTTTATTCCTATAATAGCCACAGGACAAAAATCGCACAGCAATTGTAAAACCACCTAAGTGGGAAGTAGAAACAAAATTTGTGATTACTGTTGCTATTTATATCAATGGACACAATGTGTGATGGATATGAAATGCATCCAGTATTTTGGTTTGAAATCCCTCCTTGAACAGGGTAAAATACTGTTGTTAGAAGTTTCACAAAAGCCTGTAATGCAAAAGGATAGCATATTACCTTTGAACCCTCCGTATTAAGGGTTAGTACCCCTTTTAACAAAAGAAAGAAATATTAAACAAACAACAAGCTCTGATGCAATATTAAAATTGAAAAATCAAGTGCAATAAAAGTTAGGCCATCCCAAAAGTTAAAGTTGCTCCCATAATGTTGTTACAGTGGGAGTTACCAGATGGCGTCATTACACATATTCTTACTAGTTCTTTTTCTTAGTGTTCGGTCTTGGAAGAAATACCATAGTGTTGTAAGTTTTGTGCTCTGGGTTCTTTGGGAGTGGGAGGAGGATGTTGCAAACAGCAAGATCATTTGCTTTCTGCCTTAATGTCTCTAACTAGAGTCAGTTACTGGGGCAGAATGTATTCTGGGAACTGGGAGCATCATTTAGCATCCATTTCTGTGAGAACCAGAGAATAGTTAGGGGGAGCTGGTCACTGAGATTTATGTTCCTAAACCACTGAGGCACTTTTGAAAATCCCGCCCACTGTGCTAGATTCATCAGCACACTCAGGTTGCTTTGCATCAAGGCAAAGTAGCCATAAACTTGGCTTAATAAACAAGATTTGTGGTTACTTTGCTTTTCCGGAGTGGTGCAAAGGAGTCAGAGAATACTAGTAAGTTGGACCCATAAAGTACAATCTGAATATATTAATGTGAAAGAAACCTTATTTTTTTGAAAATCCCTCACTTTTGAATGCTTGGTTTTGAATTATAACATTGTAGTTGATGCAGGTTGCTTGGTAGATCAGTCTAATCTATCGATCAGAAGAAATTGCAAGGAGATTGAAGTGAATTTTTGGGTTTCATACTTTTGAGATAGGATTGCTCTGGTTCAGTAAATTCCAGCAGAGTGTTTAAAAATATGTTGAAATGATTCCAAGTTATAGTTCATTTGGCAGCTCTGTTGAAGAATTCTCATTGATATGAATTATATTAGGAAGTTTCCTCCATCATTCTTTTAAAGGTATGACTTTTTTCTATTGTGCTGTTAATTACAATGTAACAGGGACACATACCAAAATGTTAATTATAGCATCAAGAGAATGAAATAATTTATTTAATAATTTTGAGAAAATGTCCATCTGCCCTTGATAGGGATTGCAATCGGTTAAACGTAATTGGATATGAGCAACTGCAGGAACACAATACAGTTTTACACTTAGGAAACTGAATATCAGTTTCTGCCAATTGCCTCTTGATTTATTTAATATGAGATTCACTTGAGAAAGGAAACTCTACCTTGTGAATTCTTCACTTTTGAATGGCATTATTGTATTTTCTTGCAGGATATAAGTTAATTTCTCAAGAGGATTGCTTCCCTATGTTTTATTTTATTTTCCAGAGCAGAGGTCTTTGTTGTTACATATCATCCTTTCACTGAGTTTTTCTAAACAAATGTTTGTTCTCTTGCCAGTACCAGCAGGACAGAAAAGGCAAAGAACATCTAGGCTCATTGTGACAAAGCTTGCAAAACCAAGGAAATATCCATTCAGTCTCCTGGTGCATGCATCCTGAAACTCACTGCTAACACAATTACACTGAATGTAATGATATTGCAACACAAGCAAAAACAATATTGATGACAAACTGTGACAAAAGAAGACTGTACATTCAGAATATCTAAAAGAGTCCTGCAAATGGCCATAATGTCCCAGCGGCTTGTAGACCTGTTGCACATCCTGTACTGTATGTTCTGTTTTAAAATATTGCTGGCTTCAGGCAGCTATTGTCGAAGTGCTGAGTTGTTAGAAGACCAGGGGAATACACATCGTGAATCCATGAAGAGGCAACGACACCGCTATAAACGGCCAACAAATGGACTAATTTGCAGTCCAATGTGTAGTGTTGGTTGTCTAGTAATACTATTAGTTTGAAGAAGGATGTTTAAGTATTGAAAAAGTTCAGAGGAGGGTAAAAAGACTAATGTGGAGAATTAAATAAATGTGTTATATGAAAGACGTTGAGTCCATAATATGTCCAAGCCTAGAAAGAAGGTGACGGAGGGACATTATACCAGTCCCTGATAATGATCGAGGGAGGAATTTGCTCACCCTTAAAGGGATTGGATAAATAATCCATAGACCTAGTTTGAAACTAAAGGAGAAGTTCAGGCTATACATCCATGAACTCCTTGATATTTCTCCCAGAGAGCCAACGGCACATAAAATCAAGCTAACAAATGAAACGGCAGGAAACGTTATGGAGCTTAAGGCTAGGATTTATTTAAGGACAAAAAAGGGTATCTGGATGTACCTGCTATCCTATGCTAAATCCCATCTGGGTATATAGCTCAATTTGTCTACATCAGATCTATTTTTTCTTATGCTGAATGAATTTCTGTTAAGTCAGGAGGTTGTACAGAGAAGGTCACCTCTTTCAGATGACATGAGATTTCATGACTGATATCTTTTAAGGCCCATCTACAATATTCTACTCTTGTGTACAATGTTCAAGAGACAGGAAGGATTGCAGTACTGTGCAGTGGGAGAATGTAGATATGTGCTATCATACCAACACCTGCACCTCTCCTTCATTAGAACAATGTACGCTCCGTGCCCCTCATGACTAGGAAGGAGGGAGTACATTGTAAGTCGACATGGTATGCTAAAAAGGAAATGGACCAAACTCATACAGCAAATTTCTATATAACCTAATGCATATTGTTTCTCTATTAACATCTTTTCCATCTCCATAGCATCCAGAGACTAGTAAGGGGGAGGGCAGGAGCACACAGAAACTGATGGAAAACTAGTGTCAGAATGGCATGTCATCCACCATTCTGCTGGCTACTTGGGGAGAATTGTCATGCATGCAGTGGGAAACTGCTCCCCACCTCCATATTTGTCCAAAAATACAGACTTTGGCCCAGATTTTGCCATAGATCCCTGGCCTGGGTACCATCCCTTAGCTCATCTGCATTTCCATCTGCCCTGCACTGTAGAGGGGATGATATGGTGGACCCATGGCTTGGCACATGCTGTGAAAGGTTTTTGGTAAGAGTTTACTTCCTCTTCCTGGATAATTTAACATGGGAGATGTGGAATGCTCATGAGGATCCTAAATTTAGAGCAATGATGGACAGTATTATAGTTTAACTGAATCAGATGCTACTTACTGGAAATGTTAAGAGCTTCTTTATTTTGCAACTGGGATATATAAAATGGTTCTGAATTTCTACTGAACATATTCCATTAGGAAAACCAAAGTGTGTGCCGAATGGGCATAGTAGCTAGTTTAAGCTATCAGTAGAGTGGTATTCATGCTGTACGGTCCACTCTCATAATCTTATGCCATATAGTCTAAAAAACAACTGCTTGAACCTGACCTTTTTTGAAATGCCTTGTCTCTGTAGCACCTGGGCTGTACACATCTTCCACAGACAACCTGCTAAGAGAGGTTAGCTTGACACCACCAGCACCAGCAGTCTTTCTGCTGTGCCAATTAATCAGTCTGTTAAATGATCTTTAGCAGAAACAATATGGGCCAAATCTTACAGACTTTCCTCAGGCGAATCTCATATCGACTTTAATGAGCTATTTAGCCTTAGATTTTGTAAATGAAAAAAGCATGGAACAACATTCTCTAGCAGTAATAGTAATAATAATTAGACTCATAGACTCATAGACTCATAGGTCAGAAGGGACCAATATGATCATCTAGTCTGACCTCCTGCACAAGGCAGGCCACAAAACCCTACCCATACACATTTATAACAACCCCAAACCCATGACTGAGTTATTGAAATCCTCAAAAGTGAGATTTGAAGACCTTAAGCTGCAGGGAATCGATCAGCAAGCGACCCATGCCCCACACTGCGGAGGAAGGCGAAAAACCTCCGGGGCCTCTGCCAATCTGCCCCGGAGGAAAATTCCTTCCCGACCCCAAATATGGCGATCAGCTAAACCCTGAGCATGTGGGCAAGACTCACCAGCCAGCACCCAAAAAGGAATTCTCTGCAGTAATAGTATTAGTAATAATATTACTAATTAGTATTAGTATTACTAATAATATTAGTAATAATACCTAGATCTTAAGACAATAAGAGCGGCCATACTTGGGCAGACCTATGGTCCATCTAGCCCAATATCCTGTCTTCCAACAGTGGCCAGTGCCAGTGCTTCAGAGGGAATGAACAGAACAGGGCACTCATCAAGTGATCCATCCTCTGTCATCCATTCCCAGCGCTTCACAAAGCACTTCTCAAACTTTAATGTACTTATCCTCACAACACCCCTATGAGGTAGGGAAGCATTATTACTGTAGTAGAGGAAAACAATACACTGATTCCATCCCTTGCAATTTCACAGCTTGTGTTGTCGCTCCTCAATATAGATTGACTACGGCTGTGTGCATTTCCTTCTGTAGGAGGGTGAGAGTGAGAGGAATGAAGGAGGTTGCCATATGTGCTGCATAGACCTGGCCAACTCTTCTGGAATATAAGTTGGCACTTTGTTAAGTAGTCCCTGCGGATACCAGAGATTTTGTGCATGACTAGCACGTCCTACAGGAAGCAGGGAGGCTAGAAACCCAGAGCAATGCCAACAGTCGCAACAGAGGGCTGATTTCAAAACCCAACTTTGTCAAACAGCTTACTTTTGTTTCAATGCAGCTGTCTCTTAAATGCTAAGTGTAATGTGGACTTTTAACCCTCAGTCACACCCTACTTCATTGTCATTATTTCCCTGTTAAAATATATTAACATTATTCCTCATTATTTCCTTGTTAATATATAGCATTGTTGTTATATGTTAGCACTGACAGTGATTTTGAAGAAGATACAGAAAAATGTTGTCTCTTTCATGAGTAGCGTACAGCTGTGCACACTAGAAGGGCATAACAATCAATGACAATAATTATGAATGGATCCGGTCCTGCTCCCACCAAAAAACATGGCCAAAGTTCTAGGGTGAGCAGGTCTGTGCCCATAATAGCGGCTTCAGCCTTACGAATTTTTCAGTTGTCTTCATAATAATATAAAATTGCTACAGCATTAGCTGGAGATTCCCTATACAGTAGACTCCACTTATTAGTAGCCTCTCAGTTGCCAGCAAAAAGCTGCCATTTTCTGTCAGTTACTAATAAGCAGAAGGCAGGTTTGTGAGGCTGCAGCCAGGGAAGAAAGCCCTAGTACCGGCCTTCCTTGGCTGCAGCCCTGCAAACCTGCCTGTGGGCAGCATAGCAACAAGAAGGGCTGCCTGGGCTTTCTACAGGAAGTGGGGGTGCTGGGGGCCTGTGGGGTTGCACCATGCCTCTTCCTGTGCTCTTTGGGGGTTGAGGTTCAGCACATCCCAGCATTTTCCCTCCCTAGGGGTAGCTCTTCAGCAGGGCACAGCCTGGGGAACGCAGGAAGAGGTAGATACCATGCTGCACCAACATCCAGGCTGCAGCAGCCCTCTTCTACACTACTGTCCTTCCCATAGCCCCCCTTCCCAGCCCACAGCCCCTTACCTCCTGTGCGGTGCCTCTGCCCAGGGCTGCTGCCAGGGAAGGACATCCCAGCACCAACCTGCCTGCCCCTGGGACCCTTCTTCCGAAAAGGGTTGTTAATAAGTGGCATGCCACTGCCAATATCCAAATCCCATTCACTTTACAATCAATGTGACGGGATTGGTTCGCAGCAAAATATTGCTATTGACTAGCAGTTGTCAATATCTGGGTTGCTATTTAAGTGGAATCCACTGCATTACGGATAGATAAGAATAAGGAATATTACAGATTCAGCAGACGCACCACCTAGGTTTTCTCCAGTGGAGATTTGCCCTGATTTCAACTACCAGCATAACTTAACCAATGCAAACCTTTAGTACGGAGAGGTTTCTAGAAACTGTGATTTACACTGGTGAAGCTTATCCCTATGTGACACTGGGGTGAGCTCCATTGTGGTTGCAAAGTGCAGTTGGCCGTGTCTATGCTAGGGGTTTGCAGTGGTGCAGCTACGCTGGTGTCTGGCCACCAATGGGGTGAAATCAAAGCAAATCCCCACTATAGATAAGGTCCTAATGGCAAAAGCAAAATTGAAAAGTGCTCTACTAACAGAAGTGAATTAATCTTCACAATCCCCCTGTGCGATAGGGACGTGTATGTTAGTTAGACTAATATACATTAGAAGTATAGAATATCCGGGCTATTAGTGAGCATCGGCATACAGTCTCCCAGCTGAGATTTCCTTGGGTTATTTCAAGAAAAAATTGTTTAGTTTATTACTTATACGGCACTCCAAAGTACGCTAAGCTGTTAACGAACGAACAAAATGTCACAGTCCTGCCTCAAAGAGCTTGAAATCTAAAGAGTCAGACTAAAGAACTGTGGGGCTGGAGGTGGTAAAGGGAAGAGGGGACTGATAGGACATGGCTGTACAAAAACCGAGGTGGTGCAATTACTTAGCTATATCATACTTCTGAGGTGCACAGCTTAATGACTCTGCTACATACATTTTAAAAATTAGCAATTATAACATCATTAGGGACATTTTGGGACATTCATGTTAGACATTTTGCTGTGGCTGAATTGGCAGTGTTAAGAGGCAACGTGTGTCTTTTCCCATAAGATGTTTATTTAGGCAAAGCAGCTGAAATGAGGTTGTCAGAACAATGTGGCATTATCAAACAACTTGAAGAGCTCTGAAAATATGCAGTGAACTACTGTACTTCACTATAGTGGTCATCTATGTTTGAAAAACTTTCAGAACTAATTCATTGTGAATCATAGTCTATCATGGTCCATGTGCCTGAATGTGTCCTGATTCTATAACATTGGTAGGCATTAGAATGCTGCAAAATTAACTTTCTAGTACAAAATTTTAAATATTGCTTTAAAACGCATAGCAAAGCAAGCTGCATATTATCTGTGGCTTGCGTCCATATCCATCAAATAGGTTCCCATTATCAAAACTGACACTCCGCCAACTGTTCCTGTGCCTGGAACAAACGTGCCTGGCCAGTGTCATACTGAAGGAGGTTAAAGTCAGGTAGAAGTACTGTATGTTATGTTCCTTTGGCAAGCTGGAAAGTGTTTAAAGTTCTTTTAATGATTTTGAACATCAAACCTTAGTTAATGCACTGAATAACTTAGTAACGCACATATTTAGCAATGCCATAATTACTATCTCACAGAAAGGAGGGAGATAGCAATTTTTGCCTGGGAAACACTATTCCCATGTTTGTTATTTGTGTTAGACTAATAGTTAGACAAACATCAGCCCTTAAAAATAAAAGCAATCAGGGCCTTAAATTCTTAGATTCACAAGAGGGAGGGGAAAAATATCATCTATGGACTTTCTGATTGACACATGGCTATTGCTGTAAAGTAGGTCCATGCTCTTGCTAGCTGGATGGATTTTAAATGCAGAACCAGTGTCTTTGGTTAGCTCCTGCCCTTGTGTTAAACCTAACAGTGTCTTCTATAATGCCTGCCAAGTTTGGAGTAATAGTATCAAAAAGTTGAGAAAATAGTTAGAAAAACAACAAGCATGTAAGAGCTAAATTCAACTACATGAGCAAATTGAAAGAGGAATGTTCCAACTTGTTCCAGAACCCTCTCCCACTACTTTCCTCTCAGCAAGACAATGAGAGACAATGTGCTCAGGAAATGAAACAAAGACAAAAGCAATAGATCAACAAATTGCCATTTACTGACTGGTGATCCTGAGGGTTGCACACTTTTAGCTATAGCTGATGACAGCTGCTTAACCCTATTGTGACTGTCACAGACATCTTTTAGAAGCTGTACTCACTGGTGAGTATAATATACCAAGTAAATACACTAGACACAGGGCATATGGGACAGGCAAGCTTTCTCTTTGGCTGTCAGTTGGAGAGAATCCTCGTCCTTCATAAAAAGTAAAAAATCTTCTTTGCCAGCATGTCTGTTTATAGAAAAACATAAGGCTACATGCCCCATTTTTTCCACAACCATTTTATTAAACTAAAGCCAACCATTTTGTGAAACGAAAGACAACAATTCATCTGAATTTTCTAATTATATTTTTAGTGGAACTAGAACTTGTAAAAATATATTGGGCCAGACCCACAGATGGTGTAAACTAGCTAAGCACCATTTAAAACATTGCATCTAACATTGTATACAACGTTGTATCATTAAGCTATGTTAGGTATTACTGTAACCATACTGAAGCTGCTTGTTGTGGCTTCTTTGGCTCCTCTCATGTATATAATTCCAATTCTTTACTGTTCTTTTAGAAATAAGTAAATGCTATTCATCTGTAGAAACCCTTTCACACATGGCACTAGTGCCAGTAATCTCTGATGCTGTCTCCATTTTGAGGTCCCTCGCCCTCACACCCCCCCCCGGTGAAAAAGAAAGTGGCACTACAGAATGGCTTTTGGCAAAACAAAAACAAACAAAAACACGGTTTGTGTGTGTGGCTGTGTGTGAGAGAGAGTTGGGAATATTTTATCTGAGTAATGACTAAGGGCATAATCCTTTTCCCCTGAAACTCTCAGACTTTAAAGGTGGAAATCAGGAGTTATGCCACTAGTG
The DNA here is from genome assembly GCA_007922155.1 of Mesoclemmys tuberculata. NCBI lineage: Eukaryota > Metazoa > Chordata > Testudines > Chelidae > Mesoclemmys > Mesoclemmys tuberculata. The sequence continues at coordinate 8,961,692 of ML675624.1, read as the reverse complement.
TAATTTACAGGAGAATCTTCCTGTGTGAAGGCTAAACATAAAATAAAATAAGAAACAAAAAGACCCAGACAATTATTCAGAATCTTATTACCAGCTTCTCCACTGCAGCTGCTCTGAGAAGAAAGATCCTATGGTCCTCTTATTCCCAGTGCAGATGCCTGCGGTTCCAAAGCACAAGGTGGAGGATGGCTACAAATACTTTTGAGAGTATTCAAAGCACCAGAAAGGGCATGTGTGGTGTGGTGGCTGGAGTGTGGATATATCTAGGATCCCTCCCCATCTGCAGACAGGTTCTTAGGCCTATTCTACACCTAAAAGGTAGGTCAACCTTGCTATGCTGTTGACTAGTTAAGATGACCTAACCCCTGGCATAGACACTGCTAGTTGGGGGGAAGAATTTTACTGTCATCTTAGCTCCTACTTCTTCAAGGGGTCGATTTACTACGGTGATGGGAAAGAAACCTCTTCCCTCATTGTAGCAAGGGTCTTCACTATAGTGCTATAGTGGCATGGCTGCTGCATTGCAGCAAACTTTGGCAATGGGGAGGTGTTCTGCTGCAATGGTGATGAGACCATCTAAGTACCTGGAGAGATAAGAGAGTAAGAGTAAGCATAGCCCAGGTCTCCCAGAGACATTATTGCTGCCTCTGTCTTCCGGAATTGCAGGCACTGACATCCTGCCCCTTCTCCTTCCCTTGTTCCCTTCTGAGTTTCTCAGCCATACTGTAGCCTTAGTATTTCCCTTACACATGTTGCATGTGGCAGAATACCTGAGTAACACAAAGAGAAATATATGCACATTTGAGACCCAGGTAATCTAAACACACTCTGGAGTTGGAAAGAGTCCAATTTAATATATTTGTTAAAGAAGGACATCAGCTATAAAGTTCCATCAATTAGTGTTAGGTGAGGCAAAATTTGTAAAGGATACGTAATTTTAATTTACTATAAGTCATTTTGACATTGAGGTAGGCTGCATATTGTCTACTGAAGAAATAATTTATAGACATTAATTATAGGAAAGAGAGAAGCCTTTTGCTTCAAAGAGCCTATCAGCCAGCTGTCCTTCCTGTTTATCAGTAACCAAAGCTAAGAGCAAATAACAGATGGGAATGTCCCTTACTGCCAGCGTTGACTGTTCATGAAATATAGCACAGTCTCCCTCCAGCGGGTTATGTTTTTAACTGTAGAAGAGTAGATAAAGGATAGGTGTGGGGCAGGATGAATGGCTCTGATCAAAGATCCTTTTCTTTGACAATGTTCATGCAATTTTGGTTTCACTTTTGATTATATGAAAAGCAGTTTCAGCAAGAACATGGATTTTATAAAAGGATAGGAGAGTGAGGGAGGGCTGGGTCTGGGTCTGAATTCAGAATTCCAGAGTCTGACAAACTTCCAGTTTTCTCACACTTCAATCTAAGCCCTGCCATTGCAGCAAATAAACCTGCAGTATTACGTTCCAGTTACAAAATTCATGTCTGTTTTGCATTCATTCACCCTCTCTTAGCCTCCACTCAACCACTCAGATTCAGGTTTCCTTGTGTTTTCTTGCACTCAGAACAAAAACTCAGAGGAATAGCTCTTCAGATGATGTAAATGATCATAGCTCCATTGATGTCAATTGAATTCCACCAGCTGAGGCTCTGGCCCTGAAGAGTTAATGTGTGTGTGTGTACATGTGCATGGGAGAGTTTAGATACAGAACAGGATGAAATATTTGCAAATAAAATAATGGTGCAATTTACACCTAATTCTGGATTTTGACACCAATATAAATCTCAGACTAGTGGCTTTATTCCGGTCTCTCTTACACTGGTGTCAATGGTGTTACCCTGATATAAGTCAGACCAAAATAAGGACCTGTGTTTATTACTTGGTTTGGAGAGGGTTACAAGAATTTCAAGTGCTCTGTTCCAGTAGTGAGTGAGTGAGTGGGCTCAAACCTAAGTTGATTTATAGTTCACCATAGTAAATCATGAAAAAAGTCCGCATCTGGAAGTCTTGATGCAAATTTAGATGAAATGCAGAAGCTTAGACTGAGTTTCAATTTGGGTCAGATCCTGGCCCCTTTGAAGGCAATAGCAAAACTTGGTGATGTGCACCCATTCAGATCAGAACTGAGGAAAATGTTTCCACTAAGCCACTGGGTTTTACATAGCTCAAATGGAAATGTGAAAGAATGTTTTATTAGAAAACTGGCTAATCTATCTATAAGAATGTAAAGAAGGTGATGCTGTGTTATACAGAGATTTAAAGAGTTAAATTTTAGTAAGTTTGGAGCATGTTACCACAATAAAATGACTACAGAAATAATTTAAAACACCAAACAAGAATCTTAATCAGAGAAATCTAAATGTAAATGGAGATGCTTTACTCTGGACTTGAAGATACAGCTTTGGAAAATAAGCATGAGATGTTTGAATGCCAGCAATCAAACATAAAAGCCAAAACAGAAAGATAGAAAGAAAGAAAACTAAAAGAGTATAGGAAGATAAAAAAGGAGAAGCAGAAAGAGAGCAGAAGAGATACCAAACACTAGCAGGTGTTTTAGAATTTGATAACCAGCTGCAGAAAAACCAACAAAAAAAAACCAAAAAAACAAAAAAACCCTTCACATCTTTTCTGTTTACAATGATTTACACACTTACTTTTTCAAATATATATTGAAAGTGCTATAAAATCACTTTAAATATGTAGTGCCATGTTCATGAGACTATTTATTATGTTGTCAGTGCAAGTTCTTTCCAAATTTATTTAAAAACTGATATTAAGTGATACTTAAATTTTCTGTTTTTTTCAAAAGAATATCAGCTTCTCATGGAGGTATGCCAAGAAATAAATGGGATTAAAAACAGATTTAACACAGAAGAAATCAAATCTGAGTGTATAGGTTGCCCAAACCCAGTATATAGAATACTACATAGCTACCTATCAGTGTTACTTGTATCCATTAAATATAAAGAGCATAACAGAGGAAAACCAGTGATAAAACACTCTATAGGCATATAGAACTCTATAGTTCTACATAGGTTCTGATAGTTAAAAGGGTGAAATTTAAGTGGTTTGTGATATCATTAGACTCACAAGATACCTACATACCCTTATTACATTTTTCTTGTTTGTTCTAGCAGTTTCATTTCCCCATAACAGCTCATGGATTAACAGAATGTTTGCTGCTTTTAGAGCTAGTGATTGCCACGTTGGATACAGATTCATGAAAAGGCAAATCCTCACCAGGGCAATATTTTGCATGTTTCAACTAGAAAACGCCTGTATGAAGAAACAAAGCAAACAAATCCCTTTCCCCTTACCTCTCAGCCATGGCCACAGGAATCTTCCTCTTCCTGAGTATTACACCCAAGACAAGAGACCTAACCAATGTGTGGAACTGAAGACATCACCAGATATTTAAGGGGACAATGATCTGAACAATCAAAGTTCAGGAAGAAAATGCTTTCTTGGAAAGGTTTTATATTTGAATTCAGGTCTGATGTCACTAATAACATATTACAACAGTTTAGGTGAACTGTAACTCTAGTGATAGCTACTATGAAATCTAGGATTTAAAAAAAATTTTTAGCTGGTCATAAGTTTTGGCCTGTTAGCATTAAATATATTTTTAAAATAACTATCAGAAAGACATAGGTCATGTTATCCTTTACTGGGATAAGAGGACAAGATGCAAACTTCTCTTAAGAAGAGACTGTTAGGCCATTTCTCAAAAATAATCTTTTGATGTTAATATTCTGTCTAATTATTACTTGGTTTCTCACTTTCCGCTTTTGGTAAAGGTTATTCAGAAGATGACATTGAAGGACTTGGTAATGCCTGGCAAATGCAGAGTTCCTTGTCCCTGGTCAGTTTAGAGGCCAGGTATGGAGGCTGCAAAGTCTTGTTGGACAAAGATCCGGGGCTAGTAAAGGTCCAGGTTGCTTCATTCAGATGTCGCAATTGCCTTTGATAACCACAACCACAAAGTGGCATCACAACCACAGATGTCTCAATTGCCTTTGCTAACCACAACCACAGAGTGGCTAACCACAAAGTGGTATCACAGCTGCAAGCCCTAGCAGGTTAGAAGACTCCGTCTTGAGAGTCTTGGATTTTCATTTGCTAAGAAGACCCAGATGGTACAGGTGATTTTTTTTGAATACCTTTCATGTAAGGTACCAAAAGGTTCTGTCCTGTCATTGCTCTTCTTCAACATGGGCTGCATGGGATCCAATATGTGGGTGACACGCAGATCTATCTTTCTGTTTCATTGGGCCAACTTGGTGTGGTTGATGGGTTTACCAGTTGTCAGAGTTTGGGTGAGGGTGACCTGGTTGCAACTTGATCCTGATAAGACTGAAAAGATGCTAGTAGGTTGGTGGAGTTGTGGACGATGATATTAGCTCCCATGGTTCAGAGATTACCCACATTTTCCAGATTGGCAACCTGGGATTCTTTTGTATCCTCAAATTCTCTAGTGTGTCCATGGCTAAGAATGGCCTTCATTTTACAATTTAAATTGAGCCACAGTGGTCCACATCCAAGAAACCATATCCTTCCCTTCTTAGAAACCCCTGAAGTTTGAATTTACTGCTTTTACAGATGATCAATAGGAACAAAAAATGTGGTCCCTGTTTTGAATTTTGTTTTATACATTTTCTCATAGCTTTTTAATGTCGTTCCTTAATATCCCCCCCCATAAAGTAAAGTTTATCTTAACCATAAGCCTAGAAAAGAAACCCTGTTTTTGTGTGGGACTGGCAAATTGATAGGATAATAGAAGACCCAGCTTCACTCTTCCAAAACATAAATGAGAACTGTATTTCTTTTAGAAGTTTGCAAAGAACAATTAGCTATTTGAAAAAAAGTAATTTTTCATTTCCTCTCTGAATTTTGGTTCAATAGAAGGGATCAGAAGAAGAAATGCTAAAAAAAACATGGAAAAAGGTTGCTCTTATAGATGGTTAGTAAGGGTTAATGTATTGGTAATTTGAACAACAATTGTGTAATGTTTCAGAAGGAAGGTAGGTTTTGGTTCCCATGAATATGTGGTAAAAGGCTATACTCTACTAATGAATACAAGGGAATAAAGCAGGGTTCTTGAAGCTTCAGGGTGTACATTGTACAGTACATAGTGAATGAGACAAGAGTTGGTAGGCATGTTCCAGTGGTGTCTCACTAACATGTTTCAAGATTATGGAATTTCTTGTTTCTGTCATTTTTTAAAGATAGCTAGGAAATTGCATTAAAATCCCTATGAAGAGAATATTAAGGTTGTGGATTCTGCCACTCCAAAATCAGGTAGTGCCAAAATTAAAGTTCTTATCTGTTCCCCATTGTAAATATATGCAGTTGCAATATAGTCTTTTAATAAATGCTCACTTGCTATGGGCCAGATCTTCAGCTGACATAAACTGATGTGGCTCCACTGAAGCCAATTGACACTAGCTGAGAAGTTGGCTCCTTTTCTCAAACAGAATGATATCTTGTAACATGCACAGTCAATGGAACGATAGCTCCTACGGAAGCTTTGCCTCAGTCAAAGGCATCTTGGGTATAAAGTGCTTTAATGGACACTATTTGTCCAGCACACACAAATAGTGCATGATAGTGTAAGATGTTTATCTGAAATTGGAGGGGAAAATGGTTTGATGTTATATCACAGTACTGTAATCATGTTAGTAAAGACTATGTGCCACGTATTTGTACTGGGAGAAAGAGCTATGGTTATGCCTGGAACCTTAACTTTGTTATTTCCTGACTAATGAGTAAGAGGCTTAACTGTGCAGCTATCACATTCTCTAACTACATTATCTTATAGGATTGTCGTAGAGCTACCTTTGAATCATGCAGCAGAATCCCATCAGTTCACATATAACTGTCTGAAATGTAAATACAATGTAACTTTTGATTCAGTCTATTTTTGCTTTGCATAAGTAGTAAAGGAAAAGAAACTAAATCTAATAATTTCATCCTTGCCTATACAATTAGCTTAATGGTAAACATGCCATGCTCTAGAAACATCAGTGCTTAATTTATGCTCATTCCCCTCAAGTATTGAAGACTGCAGTTTAAGCCTGGACAGTTTTCAAAGCCAATGTACTGTTAATGCTACACCACCAGGGGGTAGCATGGTGCAAAACTTCACTCAATTCTTTCAGTTTGGAAACAGTCATCCTGAGGTTTTGCAATGTCTGTTTGAGCAGGCAGTGTGCAGAAAGGACTGTCAGTTACCTCTTTGTGTTTGATGCTTGCACTTGCTCCTCCTTAGTGTCTTTATTTTTATTGCTACACCAAAACTTTTGTTTCTTAAACTTCCTGGAGCTTAATTAATAAACATGACAACTAAGCAGACGCTGGCACAAAGCCCTTTTCCTATCCAGCACATGGGCATACTTATGGTAATTGCAGTTATTTATATTTGGCATCCAGCTGACTGAACTAGCTACACAGCATTATTTTTCCCCTGTACCAGTACAGAAACTGTTAAATTAAGCAGGTTAATGTGGCTACAGCATTTCACCCCCTGGTATCCCCACAGCCACAGTAAATCTGCCACCTGTTTATTTCCATAAAAATTCAATTATAGCACCACCAGTTTATTCTTCTTATGTGAGCAATTAACTTCAGGCAGTTCCAGGCTCAAAGAAATTCCTGGCCCGCTCCGCTCTGAAGTTACTCTTTTGTTGTTGCTCCACTGGCTGATAGCTTTTTTTGCTAAGCAACTGCCCTGCCTCACCTCAGTGTAAAATTAAAGAGGAGACTCGGCGGTGGTGCCTTGGCGTGTTGGTGAAGAAGCAAAGCCAAAATAAACAAAACCAGCTCATCCATTAACAGTGGGTGTGTATCGCAGGAGTAGTACAGAAGGGATCAAACTGTGCTGCTGCTGCAGCAGTACCATTCAGGGCTTGTTAGGAAAACCAGCCAACTGCTGTAACTGAAAAAACAGGTATTTTTACCCACGCGCTTGTATATTTTTATTGTAATGTATGCAAAACCATTTTGCCTATAACAATGAAAGGTTCATTGTGCTTCTGAAAATACTATCTATCTATCTATCTATCTATCTATCTATCTATCTATCTATCTA
>ML675624.1:8876531-8954601 GCA_007922155.1 Mesoclemmys tuberculata | reverse complement strand
CTATCTATCTATCTATCTATCTATCTATCTATCTATCTATCTATCTATCTATCTATCTATCTATCTAATCGCATTAACCAGATCTTGCGAGCTTTACTCACCTGAGAAGTTCCATTGAGCTAGACGAGCCTACTTGCATGAGTAAAGGTTATAGAATGAGTCTCTATATCACTTGGAGGCTGAAACTGTGACAAAGCAAGGGGATAAGGCTACAGTCAGGGATTTTGATCTTTGTCCAATCGAGTACAGAGCTGGACATACCCTCTGGGGTACGCGTTGCGTTTGGCCCTGATTCAGCAAGGTACTTCACCATGTGCAGAACTTTGAGCACATGAATAGTCCCATTAGAGTTTCTCTGGAGATGGATGGAGTGATGCCTGTCCTGAGTCCCTGGGGGAGCATTTGGTGTGTAGCCCCTCCTTCCTTTCAGCCCCTGGAGGTAAGATTGAGGTAGCCCTGGTGACACTGGCAGGCCAGGTACCAACTCTTGCCAAGGCTGCAGGCATTAGCTAAGAAATGACAAACTCATAGCTAGAGACCAGAGCAGTTCACTTGCTTGTTAGTGTTACTCAAAATAAGTAATAATCATAGAAGAATATATTTCGTGTTTAGACTCTAGAGGATGTTTGTAAGGTGCGGCATGCATTATTCTTATTTGTAAGTCTGTATTCTGTGCTGTAAGAAAATATATAAGTTTTACTTCATAACTTTTAAAATGTTTGATCTAAGTTTGTGTACCCAGATAGGAACAGTGTCCTGTCTGCTGCCTCTCCTCTCCTTCCCTCCCCGGCCCATCCAGAAGACTATATCAAAATAAAATGGGCCATCAAGGAACATCGCAATACAGAGGATTTGGTTAATGGCTCTATCACATGTTGGAAATGCTACGTGCAAGGAAGCGTGTTCTCTGGACTTGGAGGTTGAATGAAGGAAATAAAACAAAGTCACAGGAAAACTTTCCATCTGTTTGCTGTTTGAACTTTCACAGGACCAGAGACACCAAACTGGAGCCAGAGATCCCCAGGCATTACCTCCTGAATCTGCCCTGAAAAGCACTTTGAATTGACAGATCATTACGACACTGTCACTTTTAGGATTTAGACTCATTTGTGTATATGTTTGCTTGATTTAACCTGTAAATAACTCATTTTTTTCATGGTTAATAATCCTTTAGATAGTTTATTACAGGATTGGCTACAGACATTGTCTTTGCTGTAAGATCTACGGTATCCATTGATCTAGGGTAAGTGGCTGGTCTCTTGGGACTGGAAACAATCTGAATATTGTGTGATTTTTGGTATAAGTGAGCCTAGCATGCCTTGGTGGCAAGATGGATGGGAGAGTCTAACGAGACTGTCTGTGACTCCAGGGTAAGACTGCTACAGTGATCTAGGAGGTCACATTACTGGCTTGATGAAATTTAATTGTAGAAAACACAACCAGTTTGGGGTGCCTGCCCTGTTTTTGACTGCCCTGAGGCAGGCACCCCTGGTCACGAGGCACTCGAGACAGCATGACAGCCCTAGTGGAGAATTCTTATTCCCTTGTATGGCTGCATTTAGGCTCGTCACGATCTGTCCCTAAATACATAAAACACAAGACAAACTTGAAATTTCCAGCGAAAATAATGAGACCTAAATTAGAATTTTAACACTTTTCCACCCTTAACAATCCATATAACTCCTCTGCTTGAACGACCCTTGTGTGTAAGGTGAAGTAATGCTGCTCAGAGCCGTGTTAATGTAGGCCTTTCACTGTGGCCGGAATTATACCAACTTGAGAGGCAATCGCACTGCACAGACTGGGCCCTGATTTCTCCTTTGCTGCCAGACTTCTTTTAGTTGCTGGGTAGTGTTTGTTGGCAGCTCTGCAGTGGTAGAGGAGGAAATTGCACCGGAACATTTCCCTCAAGGTGTAGCCCATACTGTTTTGGTGACATTTCCATTTTCCTGCTCTTTTTTGCTCCATGTGATGGTGGCTGGAGTCCCTTACTTTTATCTTGGCATTATCTCTCTAATAAAATTCTAGTTCTAAAGCATAAAGAGTTGTGTTTGTGAGATCAAAGGATCAGCATAATGTAGTGGCGAGAACACAGGCTAGTTATCAGGGAGGCCTGATTTTATTCCTGACTTCACCACTGTCGCCATTGTTATGATTCATTATTATTCCTATTGCAGTACCTACTAGAAGCCCCAGTCAGGGATCTGGACCCAGGTGCCAGGTATTTTCCATGAGCAAACCAAAGACAGTGCCTGCCCCAGCATGCCTATTATATCAGATTGTGACAATGCACAGGGGATGGATAAGAAGACAAATGGGAGAAAGAGGAAAAAAAGCAATAGTAAAGATGGGGACATTTGCTATGTGACCTTGTGAGTATCATTTCAACTCTCTCTGTCTAAGTATCCTCATTTGTACCAAGGGGATGATGTTCCTTTCCCACCTTTTTAAAGTGCCTTAAGAACATTGGAAGAAGCATGTTTATAAGCGCTATTCGTTACTGTTGTACTTTATTACCAAAGGTCATGCTGTTCTAACATCTCACATTTACAGAGTCTATCATAGCCTTTCCCCCTGTATTTCTGATGGGAAAAAGTAACTTGGAAATGTTATTCTTCCTGGCGTCTAAACTTTGGGCAGATGCCTAATTTCCATTTCATCACTGCTCCCCTTCCCCCCTTTGTGGTTGGGGGCTTTTGCCTCTGCCAAAAGAAACAACTTCAAGTGAGAGAGTTTGGAGGTCAAGCTGCAGAGAAAGAAACACTGTGTGACTGCTAAATGAATTACATATGCCATCATCCTTGGTGTGAGTGTCACTGGTTAACGCAGACGTGGAAATTAAGGGCTGCATCATATTCCATTGAAGTAGCTGGTCTGGGAATGGTTCAGCCACTGAGATCTGTGGAAGCAGAGTTCTGCCCTAGGTGCAGAGATGAGGAAAATAGTTTAGTTATATTTTGAGCTAGACACAATATTTGATTGAGGTTTCAGGAGTCACAGCATTCTAAAGTACATCTGATGGGACTTAATGAAAAATACAGGGATTGGTTCTCCACTGCCTTACACCTTGTATTGTTACTCAAACCTGTGCCAAATAAGAATTTGGCACTAGCTCCGGAGGTATCATTTTACCCCACCTTGGCACAGTTGTGAATGACTACACAAAGGACAAGGCAGTGAAGAATCAGGCCTATGATATTTTCAAGGAAGAATATGTTTGTAACCAACCACACTTCCCAGGAAAAAAATAATGTTTTCCTCACATAAAGCCTTTGCTATCAGGAAAATGTTGGCTTAGAAAAATGCTGATTACTACTGTAACTGGTGAACTGTTCTTTTTATTACAGATATACTGCCACCTTGTGTATGTGTGCTGTAGGTGGACAAAATGCAAACATTTTCAAACTGGCTGCTTTAGTCATATGTAACTTAGTAGAACCGTACTTTCGGACTGCCTTTATATGGTTAAGGAGTTCTGTAACAATCTATATGTTCCTGTAATGGATGTATCTTTCTTTGTCCAGTGAGCATGTCTATATTGTGAGGCTATGCTAGATGAATCATATCTTTAATTAAAATACTAGTTACAAATACGTAGTAATTTATTGGTAAGGGAAATATGAAGACCAGGAATAATCCACTACTATTATTCCCAAATCATTTTTGTCTTGGCTCAAAATGGTCAGTAACGTCCAAACAAACAATATAGTTGCTCCTATCTTTATTTTTCCAAGTTTTGTATTATTATTTATTACATATATGGTGCATATGATACAGCATGATATTTACCCCAGGCCACCACCTTCAGGAATGCTCTTTGGAAATGACCATCAATAACTATCTTTTTTCTATTTTTATACCCTCATGTAAGAAGGGGATGTCTTATACCTAATGAGAATACTTAAAAATATAGTACCAGATTAGTATTTCATAGGCCATCTATCAGGCCTGACAAGGATTGTGCTTGATATTATTTTAGTAGGTCCAGCTATTCTAAATTGTTATCAGATATCCATCGATGGCTCCCATTATCGTAGAATCTGAGTGACTCACAATCTTCTATGTACTTATCCTTGCAACATCTTTGTGACGTAAGGAAGTGTCCATTTTACAGATGAGGAACTGAGGCACAGAGACGCTAAGGCCCAGATCCCAGAAGCTGGGCTTCTAATTTCTCTTAGTGGGGAACATGCTAAAAGTCACGCAGGAAATTTGTGGCTGAGCAGGGAATTAAACCCAGTTTTTCCAAGCCCTGGGTTAGTACTCTAACCAGTAGACCAGCCTTCTTCTCAAATCATTTAGCTTAAATACAGTAAAACAGTAGGATTCTCATCTTTCCATGATATAATATAACAAAATATTTCCAAGCCAAATTCTGATGTCTTTTCTCATGCTGAGTATCAACTTAGGCTACAGTTCAACAAGGTATGAAGGCACTTACCAAACTTTAAGCTTGCAAAGCCAGTGCTTAGCCACGTGGATCACAGCTTTGAGCAGGCATATTGAAGGCAATGTAACTTTTTTGTGAGGTAAGGCGTTACTCAGCATGGAGGTTATAAAATTGGACCCTGCTGCAGAATCTGGAGCAGCAAAATAATTACTTGGTGGAACAATTAAGCAGTGTTTTTGCAAACACTGGGTCTTGACCCATGCGTGGGTTGTGGGAAGATTTCAGATGGGTTGCCATGTCCTGGCTGGATTGACTCGTCACTGGACTCTGCCTAGGCAAACATATACTTTTTCTGGCCTGGTGCAGAGAGGAGGTGCTGGAGAGGACTGGAGAATGAGATTACCTTGCACACACCACACAGTGCCAGCTCCTGTGCTGCGGGCCTGGCGCCTGGCACCGGGCTTTGTGACCTGGCGCAAGGAATCACCAGCATTGCTCAGGTTTGGCCTGCCTGCTCTGTGGCCTTCCCTCCAATTTGAGCTGGGACTAATGTTACGGTGCTGGGGTTGCAAAGAGACAAACAGAAGTGTTGGGTCACCTTAGTAAAAAGTTTGGAAACTACTTCAATGAAGGATTATTAAAAAAAAAAAAATCCCAAAAATATATTTGTTTTTTTGCTCGAGGTAAAGAATTTGATTTGATGTGGAATAGTGACTCCTTATATATTATTCTCTGAAATATTTATGATGAAATATCTTTATTTGTCTAGCAGAAACTACATTGAAAAGAATGCTGAGGTGCTGATTTAAACCCAGGAAAAATAAAAGCCATTCAGGCATACATATAAATCTTCCAAAACTTTTCACACTGGGGAACTGTGAGGTAAAATATAAGGTGTCATTATCTCTCCTCCACACCATTCCCTGACCATAATTAATTAGGTAATTAATTAACAGTAATTTTATAGTTATATTGCACTGTTCATATATTTAGCTCTGTTTGCTCAGCAAAGCAACAGTACATATTTGGGTGCCGTAAAATAATAATGAAATACCCCAAAAGACTTTAAACACAAAAACTGCATTACTGTTCTCTTCACAATCTTTGTGAAGCCAGAGGTGAGCCATTTGCCCCTGTATGGACGTATGACAGCAAAGGGCTACTGAATCAGTACACTCAGCCCGAAAGTGCTTAATGGACTTGAGTGGCCCAATGGACTGGGGAGAATAGTACCTTTATGCATGTGCTTGGGGGGGGGGGGGGAATGGGGCTCATTGATTGTGGGGGTTTCAGTGCTCAGGGAGGGGTAAAGGGCTGATTGCCATGCAAAGTACGTATGAATGTCATGACCACTTACCAAATGGGATGGGGGTAGATTCACAGAATGGATTGATGTAGACAACTGTATAGAGGAATAGTGTGTTTGCTTACTGATTCCTAATGATCCCTGCTCATGTATTTACCTTTATTATTTTAAATAGTGCATGATGTGATGCAATGATAGCAATAAACTTTCCTGATAAAATAAAAAGCCGTATATATAAACATGTATAGAAAAGTATAACATTAACCCTTGCCAGATAGACTAGCTGCTGTCACCACACCAAAACACCAGTAACAACAGCGCCTTAAAAAAAAAACAACCTCCCCCCCGCACATCCAGTATATGAACAAGTACAAACAGTGAAACCACGTACAAGACGGAAACCCCCTACCGCTGCATGTCTCCTAGCTGCCAATTCTCCTTTCCTTTCTTTCTCTGATTGTGGCACACTTGGCCTGAGGGAATGGGGGTGGAGGAATGCACAGGGGAGGAGGGCAATATGGAGGGATGCCCCTGCCCAGGCTTCATAGGGCCCAATTTCATGGCCACCCAACCATGGAGTTTTCCAAGTTGTTTCTGGACTGCAGCATAGGGTGCCACGTAAGGGACTCTGGCCATGATGTGGCTGATGCAGCAAGAGGCAGTACTCCTGCTGCCATCAGTGATATAAGCTAGTCAAACAGTTCTTTCTGCTGAGCTCTGTCCTCCTCCCATAGCGGCCATTGTTGTTCCTGGAACTGCAAAGCAAGTGCCTGCTCCCACACTGAAACCCTCTTCCTCCAGCTGTGTAGCTAGCCTTCGCCTTTCCTCTTATCTCTCACCATGACTTTCCTTTGTCTTTGATGTTGGTCCTGCTTGTTGTCCCTGTCCAGAATTTCAACAGTAAGTTCCTTAAGGAAACACTTCTTCTTGGAAGGGTTGGTGAAGATACATTGGCCCAGGCCCTTCTGGGTGAGCTGTGGAGGTACTGCAGCTAGTAGAGGTTGAGGGGCCTGAGCAAGACACGACCCAGAAGGTGATTTTCTCAAATAGCTAAGTGCCGAAGCACAGAAAATATCCTTGTGGCATTTCAAGGAGATAAACTGTTACTTTTCCAAGTGGAACTTGAATATATTGTAAATGGGATGCGTCAAAGTACAAATGCTCCCTGGACACGGCCTGGTTAACTACAGAGAAAGAAGTGCAGAGACAACAGTAAGTTACAAATTCAAAGCTGCTTTTGTTTTCTAAAAATTGCAGAACTACTTGAAGTGGGAAGGGGAGAGGTGCCATCTGCGGCTGTGCTACAATAGCTTTTTCTATCATTTCAGGCCTTCCATATTTTGGAGGACATAACAGTTCTTTTGGTGCCTGACTGGCTAAGGAAGATGTTATTCCAAGTTGTTGGTGAGAAACCTGCAGTTTATGAACTGAAATATTCAAATGTATAGCACTTGAACAGCACACTTATGAGTGGAGGGAGCTGGTGAGCTGCTGAGGTGGCCTTGGAAAATATATCCTTCTGGAAATGTGATACCCTATCTGGAGTTCCTGCTTCAAGAAAAAGTGTGTGGCTATCAGCACACAGGATTGGGTCAGAATTCATGAGGGAATCAACAGGATGCTGTGTTATCATCCACATGTTTTAGCCTGTTGTGGCTACACACAAGCACACAGAATTCCTCTGTCATACCCCCCCCACCCCGCATACACACATTTCTGGACAAACTTTTAAACTCCAGTCAAATTTGGCACAAATGATTTTCACCTATGGACTTCATGGGCTACCTTTAACTGAAGTGGACTAGATGCGTAAAAGGAAAACATTTCCACCCCCCCTCACCCCACAGTTCACTGTTTCTAAACAGCTTGTTATATTATGGAGTGGCTACAGAGTGGCACTTACAGGCACAACAATGTAAGATTATTATTTTTAAGTAACAGCAATGCTCTAGCAAAAATCTGTGCCTTCTCACATAAAAAAATTACTTTCAAGGCATTTCTACTGTTTTCATTTCCCAATCACCATTTTGAATTCCACATGATGGGAAGTGGAGATGAGGAGGACCCAACTCCAGCCCAGGATCAGGACTGGCTTCTGACCCTTCCGTTTCTGCTCCCGGCTCTGCAGAAGGCTGTTCTTCAAAGGGGACATCCAATAACCCCTCTGAGTATGGCTCCAAGATGTACTGCTTCTGCTTTGGCTCCAAAGCCTCCTCTCGGACTGTTTCAGCCACAGTCACTTCACAATTCTCACTTGGCACTTACTGCTGGCTCCCATCAGTCCCCATGCTGGATTCTGGCACCTTAAAGTTCAATCCAAGTTTTCTTTCTTTGAGGTGTAGGGGGTCACAATTCTGCTTCTTAAAGAGTAATTACAAACCTATAGGGGAAAAGTCACTTAACAAGAGCATCCATGTGGCCAACACAGATTATCCCACCCAAACAACCACCGAATGACTGCCAGTTCTGACAAATAACCAGTGACAGCGAGAACCTGGGACGTTTATGGGAAACATCAAAATGTCAACAGTCTGGCAGAGCTACAGGTTTTTCTTCCTTATCACTCCAATGTGAGCTGATGTGATCTGAAGCCTGTGAACATCAAGAGCTTCTGACAACAAACAGTCAAAAAGGTCTGCTGTCCTATGCACACCTGAGACAGGCTATGTTCTGAACACTAGTTTGCTCTTACTTTTTACATAAAACTTTACAGAGAGATAAGAATGAGGAGTGAAAGAATAAGGAGGCTGCAATTCTTGAATAATATTTTTAAAACTTTCATCCAACTTTGGTTTGTTATTCAAAAAACTGAAATGCAACTTCTTTAAAAGCACAGATATGACTTGGCTGGTGTGCATTATGTAATTTAGAACTTCCTAGCTGTAATATGGTCATTGGCACAATAAACCAAATCAGTGATTCCAGCATGTGTGCTTGAGCAGTGAGGATGTCCTTCAATGAGCAAGAGTGGGCTGAAGTATCCTTTCACGGGCTGGGTCCACATTGATGGCAGCAAATTCGCCACCATCAGATCGATTGCTCTGGATTGACTGAGCAGTCTGTGTAGACCTGTTCAGTTGATCCAGCAATTGATGGAGGAAAACCACCCTGGTAAGTGGCGCAGAGCAGTGTGGACGGTGCACGGAGCAGATGCAGTGAAGTTGACAGGAGATACACAAGTGATTTATGTCACTTGTGTATCTCCTGTCGACTGCCACCAAATCCGGAAGTGGGAAGCCTCTGACACAGCGGTGCGCCTGACCTGTTATAATATACACTCTGGTTAAGAGGGAGAGTTTGGAATATCTAGGGCTGGCCATATATTGGAGGAGACGTCAACAGGGGAAGAAAAAGTGGGAGGAATTTGTTTCCCATTCCTGTTCAGTGGTTCAATTCTCTTATCATGTTCAAATAAATTACTAGTTTCTAAACCTGGATATTTTTCAAAACTTTTGGTACAGTAGTTTAGTCCTGGTAACCCCCAGTGGGGGGAACCCCCAGTGTGGGGAACTATGATGGGATACAAAATACAAAATACTTCCCAAATTCTTCCTGCACTAATCCCATAAAAGCCTTGAACCACTTTTTTTTATAGCACTCAGCGATATAGCCATTGATGCCATCCTCAAGACTGGAATTTGTGCTAAGGTATAAAGCGTTATTGATGACCATTGGTTTGCACTATTGTATAGCTTCATCAGCATATTTACATTCATTTGTACTCAGTGCAAGATACAAATATGCCCTTTGTTTGACCCAGTCCACTATTTTAAAATGTTTTGAGCCAAAACTTGATTATGGAAGGTAGGCTTTGGGGTTTGCAGTCTTAAGGTTGTGGCAACATTGTATAGTTTTAAGAAATGTTAAGAGGACTTATTAATATGAAGAGAACTGAAATGTTGATGTCTCAGAATTGTTGTCTGTTGTTTCAGATTGTGTGTCCTACATTGTATTGCTTGTGTTGTTCTGAAGTATGCACCATTAACATTGTATGACTGCTGCCCCTCCTGGGACTATCATGAAAACTACTGGAGATATTCATCTCTCATGAGGCTATCTCAATGATCAATACTTTTATATAAATGCACTGTGGCTTCTGTGGAAGTAGTGATATCTGCTCAGTGTGTATTTTGAGGCAAAGCTCTTAGGCACCTCTCTATTTAGCTTTTGTTGACCTACATAAGGTCTTCAACATGGTTAGTAGGAATGGCATCTATAAGATCCTATTGAAATTTGGCTATCTACAAAAACTGCTCTCTCTATTCAAGGAGTGCCACAAGGGAATGGAGGCAACCAGCCAGTATGAAAATGAAACATCATCCAAGTTTAGTATTAATACTTGTATGAAGCAAGGCTTTGTCTTAGCGCCCACTGGCTTTGTTATCTTCTTCTCTATTCTTTTTAAGTACACCTTTGGAAATGATTAATCTGGCATACTAATTGAATTGAGGATGGATGGTAGCTTGTTTAACAACAGATGATTTCTGAGTAGAAGGCATGTCACCCAATTTACTATTTGGGATCTCCTTTTCACAGATGATGCTGCATTCATCTCTAATTCACCTGATGAACTGCAGGTGATGATGAACAAGTTTTCTGATGCATGCACCAAGTTTGGCATGGTGATCAATATAAAGAAAACCATTATGTCACAAGGTACTAATATTCCACCTAAATCTATGTCACTAATGACGCTCTGGACAACATGTATCACTTCTGCTATCTTGATTCAATTCTCACCAGGTCACTTAACCTTGATAGGGAACTTGATGCTGGAATTGGCAAAGCTTCTGTTACCTTGGCAACCTTACCTCATGTGTTTGGAACAGTGAGTTGCTAACACTGAACACAGAGGTGTCTGTTTATCTGGCTTGAGCCCTTAACACCCTCTTTTATGGCTCTGAAAGTAATGTATTCCAAGCAAGAGTGGAGATTGAACAGTTTCCACCTTTGCTGTCTTAGAAAAATCCTTGGAGTTACTTGGGACCGATGGATTACCATTAATGAGATCCTTGAGAGAATTGCCCTACAATCTATGCAGACTATACTGGATGTTTGCAGGCTCTGCTGGTTGGGACACGTGGAGTGCATGCTTCAAGATTGTCTGCTGAAGGCTGTGCTCTATGGCCAATTTAAGAATCACCCACAATGCAGAGGAAGGCCAAAGCTCCGATACAGTGATAAGGTCAAACAAGGCCTCAAGAAATTCAGCATTCCCACTTGATAACTGGGGAAATCCTGCCCACAATCATCCAGTTTAGAGAAGCCATCTTAAGACAGGTGCAGTCACCATGGAGAGCCATCAGAGAGCCCAGGGTGAGGCCCACAGATGAGTCAGAAAGCAGAGTGTGCGTCAAATTCCATCTGGGAAGTGGATCTGTAGCCAGTGTGTGAAGGTTTGCTATTCATGCATTGGGCTCTTTTCCCATACCATTGCTAAGCACCATTGATGGACTGATTTTGTGATGCCTCCTTTCATTTGTCAAGATATTGGACTGCCATGCACTTAGTATGTCTAAATGGTGATGTTTTTTAGATTCTGAATTCCATTTCTTCATAGGAAAATGCCATATACTGTTCTAATCTTGGTAGTTGATGGCACATCTATTGTATCTCCTACTTACAATCCTTCTGTACTGAATAGGTAAAAGGCATCACAGACATGTCTGATAGCTTCAGTAACGTATTTTATTATATATCTGCAATTAGCAGCCTTTGAACCTGATCCTCTTTTCTCCTTGCACTTTCTGTACTCATTTACACCTATAAAATTGTTGACAGGAAGAAAGTCAGAGGGAATTATCTTCCCAGTACATCTATGAGATAAACTGATGTCCTACTAATGAATCTGTTATACTGTAGAATTGTCACTTCTTCAGAGGATTCCATGCTCCAAAAAGGGATTCTGTCAGGCTGGGCAATTGTGTTGGAGTGGAGAGCATATAAGAAAAAATATATTTTGATATATGATATGATAAGCATATTTATTATATGCAATAATAATGCATCCAGCTGTGAGGCAGTACTACTAACCTGTCCAGCACCTAGTGTGAAAATAAAAAGCAAACTGTCTCAGAGAGACAAATCATTAGGGATCTACACTGAGTACAACCAAATAAACTGGAAAACATGAATGGAAATAACTTAAAGGTGAGAGTTAAGAACTACCTAAGGGATTAGCCTACTGCTGCTTCAAAGGAAAGAGAAATATTTTTGTTTCAATTGGTCTATATGTCCTGGAAGGAAAGATGATATCTCCTGTGTGCATCCTGGGAGCCACATGACACATCATGGCAGATATAGTCCAGCAAGGGAGCCTGACCCATAGGGGAGAATGTGGTAACAGGCTTCCAAACTACAGCTCTCCTGAGGCAATGTGGCCATAAGGAAATGTAATTGAAGGTTGAACTGACTCGAAATGAAACATTGTAAGTCAGTTCAACAAAGTGAAATGAAATATTTTGATTCAGGGAATATTGTTTGAAATATTTCATTTCAGTTGAAACTGTCAAAACGAACTGTTTCACCATTTCCAAATTGAAATTTCAATATTTCAAGTATTCATCCCAACTCGAGATGAAACCAAATGTTGAAATATTGGAATTTGCTGCAGGATGGAAATTCCAATTTTTGTCCAGTTATAGTGGCAAAGCTTTTGAGTGTAAACAAAGCCTTTGATTTGTTTTTGAGCTAACATCACTGCAGTAGATACTTGAGGAAATATAACCTTCTGATCCCTTAGAGAGGGAGCTGGAGAGCAAAATAGATGACCAGTGCATAATGGACCTGGTTGACTTCCTGAAGTCTTGGATGAGGCATCTTGACACTTGACACTTATCTTTGTGGCTATTGGTGTCATCCACTCAGGGAAGAGAATAATACCATGATACTTACATTACTAATGATATAACAGGAATAGAAAATTACTAATAAAAATACTCAAATCAATAATGAAGGTGAATAGGTAGTGGGCAATTCACAGGCTGAAATATTTTTGCATCAGCCATTCAGCAACTAATTTCACATAATGAATAAATATGTAAAATAACGAAGGAAAAAGAACCAAATTCTTCAAATAAACAGTACATTCTAAGTTGTCCGATCAGTCCTATTTCTGGCATTAAATAACTGACTGCCTGACGATTTTACTGTAGACTTTCTGATTTGAATTGACTGATGGCAGGATTTCTTTAACAGATTGCATTTTTGGCTTTCCACTCTTTTCAAGAGGAATGAGGGAATATAGCCTGACTTTAAAACATAACCCCAATTACTGTTTTTAATTAACTAATCAAATGAAAGCTGACTTGTAAAATAAAACTAACCTCAGGCCTTTTTTTTTTCTTTTTTTTTTTAAATCTGATTAAATGAAAGTAAGTGACTGTTGGGCAAATTCTACCTTAGGCTCACATGTTGACCAATTGAATGAAAATGGACTTGACAAATTTTATTTATGTTAACTTTCCTAATTTTAGCTGCCTGAGCAAATCTGACAAAAATTGTCAGTCTGTTTTGATTGAGTAATAGAACAAAAACTGACAACTCCCCACCCCAAAAAACCCAGACAAATAAGTCATTAGTATTGTAGTAAAGGACTAATAAAACTAAAAGGTCTTTGGGGTCAAATACTACTGTAACTGACACTAACTGGGTTAGTTTTACATACTGGTAAATTCAGCATAATTACAGATGTGTTTTGAATCCTTATGTTATCAAAGATTATGCACTTTGCACTTCAGATGAAATAAAGTTGCCAACACAATGTAGATCAGCTATGGGAATATCATCTATAAATGTTACTTTTAAATATAGGGTTTTATGCGGCTGTTCAATCAAAATGCTAGTAGTTAGAATTTTTGCACTGGAACTGAATATTGTTTTAAAACCTGCAAAGAACCAAAAGTATGAGATTGGCAATCTCAGATCTAAATAAAATAAATACAATTATGGAATCTTAAAGGATTCCTTTTAAAGTACAGTACTGTGCAGATTATTTCCTCCTATCTGATGCCAAAGAATATATGAATAGTTTGAGCTCTGCCCCTGTATTGAGTATGAAAAGGCATAGTACTGTGATGGTTACAGATAGAATGCATTGCTATATTGGACAGCTACAAAATGGAACTCTTACATACAAAATAAAATCTGCACCTATGAAAACATATAATATATGTCCAATACACACAGTAGAGAATTTAAATGCCAAAATATAAAAGAGCTAAAGTTCCACAAAATTACTTTGTCTTTTAATGGGTTGAATAACTGCTGGTGGGTTGAAAAAGAACAAAGGATTCTAGACTTCTGGTTTCACATCAGTGATCATTATGATACCCATAATGCAAAGTCTACACAGGGCACAAAATATTCTTGTTGACATTTTGACTTTATTAAAATGTGGTTACACTAATGAATCTCACCTCACACTACTTCCTGTGAGGTAGTATGATGGATGTGGAGATGCTATGTAATATCCAAGAATATTCAGATATAATAGTTTTATAAACACTATGTGACCTAATCAAAGAAGTGAACTTATTGTATATGGGAGTTATAAGACTTTATTGCATGAATGTAATTTTTTTATCTTAATAGGGCAAAAACAATTAAAAAATGAGAAAAATAAACAAGGAAGCAATATAGTAACTTTAGATAAACCACCTCCAAGCAAACATTGGCCAGGCAATTACAAGACAATGGCCTAATGAGAGACTCTGTGGAGGGAATCTAAAGAAGTGAGCCTTTCCCTATTTCCACGGAATAGTAGGGCTTTGGGAGAGGAAGGTATGTGTATAACCTAGTTCATTGTTCTTTAGATCTGATTTCTCTTAAATATTTTGGTTCTAAATAAATAATACTTGACTTTAAGAAAGCTGTTTGGTCACTGGTTACCACTGACATTGCTCTCAGGGGGCATAGGAATGCAGATACTGAGTATAAGTCAGACCTGCTGAGATAATCAGAGTTGATCACGGATGACTACAAGCCAAGGTCTAGTCTGAGGGTGGCAGAATTACATGATTCAACCCTGAGACAGGTGATGGTGAGAGACCTGAGTCCTGACTGGGAAGTGCATTTGTGGAGACCAGCAGGAGTCAGTCCATGGTTAGCCCAGTAACGAAGACAGTAGGTAAGTATTGTAATTGCCATGTTATGGATGAGAAAACAGATACAGACACCTGGATTGTGCTTCCTGTATACGCATGTGGAGGATCTTGTGCATACCCAGATCTTCCCCATGTGTGTGAAATGGGAGAATCAGCTGTTTCTGGGATACCTGATCCAAACTGCATGGAGAATTATCTATAACAGGGGTGGCCAAACTTGGCTTGTGAGCCACATGCAGTTCTTGTATACTTAAAGTGTAGCTCATAGAGCCACTTATGCTCCCCATTCTGTATGTACCAGAATGGGGTGTGGATCCTTGGAGCTTCTGCCATGTGACAGGGTGGTGGGGCTACAGGAATATGCCCAGTGGTGGGGGGGAAAGAGGGAGTCTTGGAGGAGTAAGACAGTTACTTACCTTTTAACTGTTGTTCTTCAAGATGTGTTGCTCATGTCTATTCCATTGTAGGTGTGTGTGCGCCTCTGTGCATGGTTATTGGAATGTTTTTCCCAGTACCCGTAGGGCTGTCTCTGGTGCCCCCTGGAGTCCCGCACACATGCTGTGGTATATGAGGCGCTGCCGGCCTTATGCCTCCTCAGTTCCTTCTTGCCACCAACTCCGACATCAGGGATGGGGAATGAGTCTTGGAATGGGCATGAGCAACATATCTTGAAGAACAACAGTTACAAGTTAAGTAACCATCTTTTCTTCTTCCAATGCTTGCTCATGTCCATTCCTTTGTAAATGACTCACCAGCACTACCTTGGAGGTAGGCCAGAGTTATGGATGAGCTGCCTGCAGCACCATTCTGCCAAAGCCCGCGTCGTCCTGCGCCCGCTGGGTGGTGGCGTAATTGGACATGAAGGTGTGTACAGATGACCAGGTGGCAGCCCTGCAGATGTTTTATACAAGCACTCTCACTAAGAAGGCTGTGGACGAATCTTGAGCTCTGGTTGAGTGGGCTGTAACTCTCCCCTGTTGTTTGTCGACAACTCCTAGACCCCCCAATTTCTTTCCTTTGTAGGGCATGAACCGCTGTGGCTGGTATCTCTGCTGTTGCTGTCCCTGAAGATAGAACAGGTGCTTTGAGGACTGAGGCGTATAAAGACCCAAGGAGCCCTCAAGTCTTTCAGAACATGCACCTTTGCATCCATCTGATCCAAAAACAAGGCTGACCTGTCAAAGGGGATGTCCTGGGTAGACTGTTGGACCTCCTGGAACAGACCTGAGGATTGCAACCATGAGCACCTGTGCATGCAGATGGCAGAGGCCAGGCTCTGCCTGCTGAGTCTGCTGCATGCGAAGATGCCTAATGCACAGCTCTGGCCACCATAATACTCTCCTCCAGGATGGTGCTGAAGTCCAGTGCCTGGTCGTGGGGCAAAGCATCCACAAAGCACTTTAGAGAGTCCCAGAGACTGAAATTGTACCTGTCCAGGAGAGCCTGATGATTGGCAATTTGAAATGGCAGGCTTGCCGTCGAATAAACCTTTCTCCCAAACAAGTCCAATTTCTTGTCGTCTTTATTTTTGGGCATGGAAACGGGCTGTCCCTGCCTATCCCTCTGGTTGGCAGAATCTACCACGAAGGTACCAGGAGAGGGGTGCGTGAAAAGGTACTCAAATCCTTTGGCCAGGACATAATATTTCTTTTAGACCCCCTTAGAGGTTGGGGCCACTGATGAAGAGCTCTGCCACAGGGCCCTCACTATTTTTAATACCCTCTCATGCACGGGGAGGGCAACCTGGGCAGAAGTGGCTGCTGCCAGGACATTAAAGAGACTGTCTGATGCCTCCTTTAGCTCCTCCGCCTCCAACCCCAAGTTGGGAGTGACCCTCTTGAGAAGCTCTTGATGTGCCTGGAAATCATCGAGGGGTACTAATGGTACCTGGGTGGCCACCTCACCTGGGAAGATGAGGAGGACTGGAGGGGTGCAGTGGGTGGTGGCATCCCTTCCCACTGATGAGGAGCCCCAATGGAGGTCCCTTTCTGGGAGTCCGAATCTTCATTGCTGGGGGCCAAATGATGGCCCTTCTTGGGGGCCGGTGGTGCAGACTGCACTCCAGACACCCTGAACGACAGTGGACCCGGCCCCACTGGAAACCCCCAAGGTCTGCCACTGAGGTGCCCCTGAGGCCATCCCAGGGCTGTCTGAGCAGAGGGATGCTCCGTCATCTTTTGCTGATTGCAACGACTCTCCCATGGTGGCCATCCTCTTGAAAGGACACTGACTCATTGTCAGATGACCATGGTGGGGCTGCATTGGAGTCTCCCGCTGTACAGTGCCAAGTGGAGGGGGAGCGATGACCTGATCTGTGGGTGCTCTGGAGAACAACCTCTTGGCATTGCTGATCAGGATGACAACGAGCCCTAGTGCTGCAACTGGTACTGACGCAGGGAATCATGCTCTGACCATGAACTGGAATGCCCGGAGCAGCACCTGGGCACTGATGACTTACGGCACTGCTTCCCCCTCAGTGCCGGGTCTGCCTCCGATGACGGGGTTCTGCGCCACGCTAGTGTGGGCAAACGCCTCGGTGCTGGGGAGCGGGAGCAGTGCCAACTTCCTTCTCGAGACCGGCCTCTTGCTGGTGACCTAGGCAGGCGCTGCCTCCTGGAATGAGCTCCGCCCAGTGCTGGGGACCGCAACTGGTGCTGAAAGGGCAACCTTGCTCTGTGCCCTGCAGATGCAGGGTGCTCCGATGACCGTGACCTGGAGCAACTTCTCAAGGAGTGGCACCATGACAACCCTTCCACTCGGGGCAACCAGGCTGTTGGAGATCATCCCCCAGGTCCCGGGGATCACCTAAACCAACCAGGGGATCCCAGCGCAGGTTTCCCCTGCAACATCAGCACCTTCTTTCTGGGTGGAGGCCGGGGAGGCATGGGCAAGGCCAACAAGGTCCGTGACACATGAAACGCCTCTGGTGTTGACGGCGCCAGCAGGTGCAGAGATGCTCTCCCATTCCCAGGAGTTGGGGGTGGCTATTTGGTTGGCGTCATAGGCTCCAGCGGTGGTGAGCGACTCTCCACTGTCTGACCTCGGTGTGGCACCGTGCTTGAACCACTTTCTTGGATGGTGCAGTGGAGTGGCCTCGCTGTGCTAGCTGCTTTCGCTGCTTCTTCCTCGATGGAGAGGAAGAAGTCCAGTGCCAAGGTGGGGCCGGTGCTGACAGTGCACTCTGCACCAATGCCATGCTCGGTACTGTGGTAGAATAGGTTGGTTTGGAGGCTGGTCTGAGCGCTGCACATAAAGTCCTCCCTCTGCCCTGCCCCTGAGCCTCCTCCTACAGTATAATGATAAAATCCACAAGAGGCTGCTAAGCAAGGGGAGGGAAGCTCTATGAAGTTTCTCTCTCTGAGTTCTCCCCCCAATCATCCCATGTGTTGGGGCGGAGACAGAGAAAGAGGGGACAGAGGAGGGGCATGTTTGCTGCCCTACAGAATGAGCTGCGGAATCTGTCCCCAGATGTGGAAGCCAGATATCTGTGTGGAGAACCTGTCCTTGCACACTATAACAATGCTCCCAGTGACCTGGCAGTTCGACTGCAATGGAATTACTCCGCTAGGGACTCACTTTGGTTATGACTGCCCTAGAGACCCTATTAAGAAGGGGGATCCCTGCTGCAATGCTACAATAAGGGCAGTGTGGAGCAAGTGATACAGTCCCATACTGTGTAACTTCCTGGCCCTGACCCCACGCAACACAGGGCCATCCATTCTCTGCCCCTGGTTTGCACAGTTTGTCTTCTCCAACCAGCTGAATTCTGGTACAGAGTGCCCCATAAGGGGTTCGACAAAGAGCGAGACACTACTATGGAAGCAGCTGTTTCCTTTCTTCCACACAGGAGTTGGGGAGATCTGTGTATGGAGAGTCCCCTCTGCACGTACTTAGAATCCTAGAATATTAGAGTTGGAAGGGACCTCAGGAGGTCATCTAGTCCAACCCCCTGCTCCTGGCCTATGGTCTTTTTCTGTAGGAGGGACAGTTTAGAACACAGAGATATTAAGTGCTTTATGCAAGGTCATATAGGAAAACTGTATGAGAAGTATTCAAAGAACCCAGGTCTCCTAACTGCCAATCCAGTTTTTTAACCTCAGTATCATCCCTGCCTCCCCATCTGAAGTGATGTTCTTTTATTTTTCTAAATTGGTTTTCCTCTAAAGGGAATAATAACATACGTTGAAACCTGATTGTTAACAAAACTGTGTTTGTCTTTATCCATTTCCTGGGCTTGATATGGTATGACATTGGGATGACAGAAGTGTTGGCACATCATGGTTAATGGAATGTAATCCGATGTGGCAACAATTCAGCTAGGCTGGAACTGTCATTCCAATATTGTGTTAGAGTTTAGTAAAAACTGAGCTATTGTGAAAAATAAAAGTGGATTCAATAGAAGGGAAGGGATGACTCAGGATACTGGTAATGGGATATAGAAACTTTCACCTCTGGGTCTCTGCTTTAGCTTCAGCTCAGATCAGTAGCAGTGAAAGCTGTTCATATGACTGTTCAATGGATAATGTGAAATAAATTTGGAGGTCTCAGACCTGTTCCCCCCAATGTGCATGAACTTATATCATTAAAGCCACCTTCATAACTGATGCTACTTGGCAGTGCTATGAGCTTAATCTAATTCTAGAGAGGTTCTTGTAGGGCGCTCATACCATAGAGCACATGAAGCAACGTGACTAACACGTTTGCTTCTCACCCTTTCACCAAGGGGAGAAGTGTGTACAATGGAGTGTTTTTATTTGGGAATTATTTTTTAAATATATGTACACATGTTGCTATCTGTCTTTTGTATGCATTTCTTTTTCAGAAGGAATGCTGAAGACTGAATGGTCATGTAGACTGGAAACATTCTCCCAGGTAATGGTTGACGGTAGTTCAAACAAGCGTCTAGTGCCTGTGTTGTATCTAGTTTACGGATAAGTAGAAAGCTGCCGTGTTAAGGTCTGTTAGGCCATAACCGTACACAATTCTGTATTCATGTATAAAACAAAGAGGCTGTACTGCAGTTTTAAAAGCCTTTTTATGCTTTTAAGCATCCTGAGCCTGATTCTTCTCTCATGGACAATAGTTTTACACCTAAAAAAACTCCAGACTTCACTAGTGTTACTCCTGATTTAAACCAAATGAGAAAAGAATCACATTTTTCATGTAGTTATTACAGTAATTAGTAAGTGGAAACAGTTCCTAAAAGTTACAGAATATAGGCTATTTTTGTAAAATGTTTACTTACAACTTTCTGTTGAACACTCTATATGCAATTTGTGTTACCGCTTGCTGGCCATGCGTAGCAGGTATTTCATTACCCAAAACCACTGTGTAGAAAGATCATTTTAATATACGACTACTATATTTACAAATTGCTCATTTTAAAATAATATCTTCATCTTCACTAAAGTACATGTTCAACGCTATATAATACAATAGTATTTGTCAGTTCTTTGGTGGCTTTCATTTAAGTATCTGAATGTGTTTCAAAATAATAATTAATTCCCGTGAGATTAATATTATTATCTACATTTTACAGATCAGGAAACTAAACTACAGGAAGTGTTTGCCTCTGGCTACACTGTAGTCTATAGTTAAGTCTGAGTTCCAATTTACATTTTAATCCCATGTTTTCAGTTAATCGGGACTTTTTCCAACAAATTCTTTATTGAGTTTTTCCATGATTTTAGCACAGAGGTGAATTTTTTTAGAGTGTGTACGCAAATTGTTTCAGCTATTTTGTGAATTAAGTTTATCTAAAAAGGTTCAAATGAATTTCTATGAATTCAGGCGAGCTACACTTGCTGAGAATCTGAACCTATGAGTTTCAGTTCGAACATTTGTAAAAGACTAAGTTAATAATCACTAACTCTAAAAGATTCAAACTTGGTGCTTTTTTTTTTTTTGAAAATGTCATTAATATCTAAAAACAACCAACTGTGAAGAATCTTTGTGGAGTTTTAAAGATATGAATATTTAAAGTTGTAAGATTCAATATGCAGTGCAGAATTTTATAGTACATGCTGTAACTCATCATTATCTGTAAACTTGTATTACACATTTAGTTGTTATTAGTTAATAAATAATATAGAATGCTATAAAAATAGACTATATTTCAAGACACATACACAAGCATAATTAAGGGTGTTCTTTTAACATTTACGCTACATTTCCCTAGGTTGGAGTACTTGATTTTTCAATCTTTACCTCCTGTTGAGAGTAGTTTGTTGCATGGAGTGTATTCTAAGTTGGTAAAATGAATCCTACACTACAAAGCACAATAACTAGTTCCAAGAGTACAACAGAGTACAACATGACATCTTTACAGAGTTAAATAATAAGTCAAACAATATAATGACATAGTCAATAAACTATTCCAGAAGAAGAAAATATATAGTATCAACAAGCAAGAAAAGAAATATTTTCAGCTTTTTTTGTTTGAAATAAATCAGTGAGATAAGTCATTAAGGCAGAGAGATAAGAGAAGGTTATTCCAGATGGCAGAAATTGCAGAAATTGCACCACGAGTGACAGGACGTGGAGGGACATGGAGAGGCCACTGCTACACGATCAGAGGGATCAAGTGTGGGAGTAGAAAGTGACAAGGTCTGTAAGACAGGCTGAAAAAAGTAAACTGTGGTTTTATAAATAAGGAGGGCAATTTAGACTTGGATCCTGAAATGAATGGGGAGGCAATGGAGTTGATTGAGAATAGGGTTGACATGGTCATTTCTTTCATCTTTCTTTTTCACATGTATGTGTGGGAACAGAGCAAAAAAGTATGCTGCTGTAGGGAGGATGATGAAGGGAGTTTCATTAGTCTGGATAAGGGGAAATTAAAGCTCTGGTGAGGATTTCTTGAGAAATAAAGTCATGATACAGTGGTCTTTATGGGTAATACTGTGGAGGTAAGCAAGTTATCAGATGCAGGAGATGTAATACAATTCTTTTGCATTCCAGACAGAACAGCTGTTTTAATACTTTTCAGATGACATAGACAAAGTCAAACATTATTACTTTGACTTTGGCTATTTTGTGAGTTGTGAGAATAAAACATCAGCAAGCTGTTATTTCTTGATGGTATTTGGGTTATGAGAGCTTATTTCAAAGTATTCATTGTGTGGTAATCATGAATATTCATGACTTCTTTAATTTTTGAGGTAAATATTACTAACATTATCCCAGCTTAATTACAGTAGCTAATATGTAAAGAAGCTTAGTCTTTAAAAAAATACAAATTATGAAACAGACAACTGTGCTTCTAAATCTAAAAATGAGAAAAATGTGAAATGCTCCTATTTCTATTTTCTAGACCAAGAGCAAAAACTATTAAAAAGACACACATTTTGTATTTAAAAGCTTAAGTAGAACTTCTTTTTCTCTGACTAGATAACTTGGCTCTTTATTTACGAGAAAGTTAACCCACCATTTCTTACAGCCAAAGGATGCACTTGTGTTTCTCTTTGCATGTTTTGTCTTATAATCCCTGCATGATTTTATTTGTGTGTGGAGTAGTACTGAGAAAGAGGCACAGACCTTCTTAAGAAAATATAATGAAAATACAGATACAGATTTGGTTAACATTCTTCTTGTAGTTAAAATGTTATTTGCTAAGCTGTAGAGCAATTAATGGCTAGAATGCAAGAAATATTTAACTGAATATTGATTTAAGGCCAAGTTGTTATTCATCAGAGATACTGTATTCTAATGATTTGACCTTATCCAGAGCTTAATATTTCTGCACAATACTGATTTTCAGACATGTAGCTGCTAATTTCAAACATGGCCTTTGTCTTTCCACCTTTCAGGGGCCAAACAAGGACTTTCACTGACAGAATATGGAAACTTCCAGCATTGAGTCAAGACTGTGAATTATGATATCCTGTTATAAATCAGAATCTATATCTCTCTGGTCTTTTACCATTAGACTCAAGGTCAGAAAGCTATACTTATTCAGCAAAGCACTTAAGCACATGCATAAATGCTCTGCTGAATAAGGATGAATTTAAGCATGTGCTTAAATTTCTGGTTGAATTAGGGCCTTGCAGAACAGGAAATTAAGCTACTATGTATTTTTCTATACTTCGTTTTCTTATCTTTTCTCCACTTTCTTCCTCTGGTGCTCGTTTGCAGGCATTTACTGGTCACTGTTAAGGGATAAGGAATTTGATGCCAGATTTTTAAAGGTAGTTAGGTGCTGAAAGATGCAGATACATGCTTAACTACTATTGACTTACTTACTTGTCTCATGCCTCTTTGTTTCACTCAGCACATAAGCCCTTCACCACTGCCTTCTATCTTTGAGAGTCTCTTGCTGCAGTCTTAGCTTCTTCCATGTCATTCTGATGTCTTTCACTTCTGCTTCTGTTGTTCATTTCTATGTTCTCCTGGATCTACCTCATTGCCTCTTATCCTGGGGAATCCCAGTTTAATGTCTGTCTGATTATTAAAGTTAGTTTGGGTCTTTTCTCCATGTTTGTCCTAGCCATTTCCATTTTTGTTCCATAATTTCTTGTCCCATCAGTTTCTGTTTTGTCCTTCTCCAAAGCTCTTTGTGATTTTTTTCAAGCCATCTGATACGGAGGAGTTGTTGAAGGCAACTGTTTTGGAAGACTTGGAATTTGGATAGTAGAAGCTTGATGAGTCTCCAAGTTTAAGTGCTCTATAATAAGACAGACTTTACAGTGGTGTGAAATATCTGAAGTTTAGTTTGGAGAGCAAGGATTCTATTTCTCCAGATTGCTTTAGAGTTTATGAAGACATATCTGGCTTTCACTAATCTAGGTTTAACAGCTTTGTCTTTTCCACCTGTTTACTTATGATACTTCCAAAGCTTGTGAAGTGTTGGACCTCATCTACATCAGTCCCAGAATAACTGGTATTTCTTTTTGCGTGTTAATTCTGATGGTTTTAGTTTTCTCTGTGTTGATTATCAAGCCTACTAACTATGTATAGGTCTGGAGTTCATGTGTTTTAGCTTGCATGTCTCTGTGGATATGGGGCAGCAGGTTGATGTTATCTGCAAAATTAAGGTCTTCTAGCTTCTGTGTGAGGGTCCCTTGTATACACCTTGGTTGTTCTGTGGTCTTCTTACCTAGAAAGATCATGGATGATATAAGGCGCCCTTGTCTGATACTGACCTCAAATGGCTTAGTAGTCAGTTTGTTATGTATTATTTGGCACATCATATTTTCATAGACACTCGGAATGATGTTTGCAAATTTCTGGGGGTTTCCATAGTGGTATAGAAAATTCCATAAGACCTCTCTATTTACAATATCAAAGGCTTTTTGAAAATCTATGTAATTCATGTAAGCAGTGACTACTGTTTAATCGACATTTCTATGATGAAATGTAAGGTTGTTCTTTCCGTAGCCCCTACTGCTTTCTTTATTCTTTCTAGGATAATGCGTGTACATACTTTACTTGGGATGGACAACAATTGAACATCCCTCAAGTTTTTGCACTGATTATGATCTGAGGTTTCCCGCTGAAATCAACAAAATATATGAAAATCCTAACATTGCAAACTTCAGATACATAATAACAATGGTCCTGTGACTGGATTTGCATACTTTAATCTTTGGTTTGTTTTATGAAGTTATCTGATCGATAAAAGGCCTTTTTTATACCTATCCACTGTGGCTTTGCTTCTTTTTTTGAGCCATAAACCATGTATTTTAATTAGCCATAAAAAGGAAACGCCTAGTAACAGAAAAATAAACTCTATTGGAGCATAAATGTGAATCTCGCAATATTTGTGAAGTACAATAATGCTTTGGAAAAAATATTCTCCAGTGGCATTTACAAATGTCAAACAGATTTATAAGATTTCTGTATGTCTATTTATATCTGCTCAGGGTCAAGTTAGATTTTAACAAGTTCATTGTATGTTTCTTTTTGCAGCTGTTTGTTGGTGAATTTCATCTGGTTCACTAAGAATCACAGCAGAAAAATAAATGTAAAGTCCACTTCCAAGGAAAACTCGATGCTACCAACTTCCCACCATGCATAATGGACTAACCATAGGCATACTGGACTAGCAACAAACTCCAGAGAGTGAAGTCACTGTTCATCCTTTTAACAGATAAATAAGAACATTTACTCATCTGAGGCTCTTAGAAAGTAATTAAGACACACAATTAGAAATCTATTGTACTTATATGTCCCCCCCCCTTACTGAAGTATTTGAGCACCTATTTATCCTGTGGAGTAGTCTAATTATCCCTATTTTACAGGCAGAAAACTTGAGGCAGAAAGAGCTGCGTAAAGTCACATAGGAAGTCTGTGACACAGTAGGGAACTGAATCTTAGTCTTTTGAGTCCTAGGCTAGTGCCTAACCACTGGACCATCCTTCCTTTCTGAGCATTGTAAAGATGAGGCACATGGGTCATGTGACTCATGCAAGTCTCCATATGGGCTGTGACAGAGCCAAAAACAGAACACTAGAGTCCTGGCTCTGAGGCTTGTGCTGTAACCACTGCATTAGAAACACTCTTTCTCTTTAAGAAAGAGCCACATAATGAATACTCCATAGACTCCACCTCCTGTTACTTGTAATTTGTCAGAAACCCCTAGGATCAGAGTGGGATTATTAGTATTGTTGATGTTAATATTAGGCCACTCATGCATCCTTTGACAAACCAAAAAGATTAAAGAAAAGCAAATAAACCTTCCAGATTGGTATATGAAATAAGTGTCCACCAAAAGGAAAAAGCACAAAAATTTTCTCATCATTAAGTTCATTTAGTTTCTTTATGAAACTAGATTGTTTGGGGGAAATATTTTTTCTGTCTGCAATCTCTGAAATCCAAGAAATGACTTTAACGAGATAAGGCAAATTCATAAAGTAGAGAAAATGCATTGGCTTAGGAAGGCTACACACACAGGCATTGTCTCCCACTGGAATACAGGAGCATCAGGATGAACTTATTGAAAACACACATCAAGAAGACTCCCCTGGTCGCCCCCACTTAATGCACTTTGCCTGTTTGTAAAAGGGCACAACAGATTTGTAATTGATTATTCATGAGACATTCTACTTTAGGCTGACGATAGTTACCCCCTCGGATAGAAAAGGAGCCACAGAGATTTTGTTTTATTAATAATCAAACTAAAAAAAAATTGGTCTGTGTAAAAAAACCCTATCCCTTCCCAGGTGTTGAAACGAGGATTCCAGCCAATTCTCACACTGTGATTGAGTTAATTCTAAGGGGCTTGATTAGGATTATATTTACCAGTAATTATGAGGGCCTTACTGGTAAATTGCCCCTTCCTGAGCCAGCCAACTTCTACCTCCCTCCCCCATCCCTCACCCACCCTGAGTGAATTCACTGTCAGGGCAGACAAACAGGGCTCCATTGCTTTGTTCCTGTTGGGAGTTCATCTAGGTTCTAAACTGCAGTTAGGAGCCCCACAAACAGTTTGTCTTCAGGGATGCTTTCCTTTAGCTGCTCCTTCCTGCTTATTGCTGCGTGACTGTTCTGGGTTACTGCAACCCTCTGGTGGAGGTGTCTTGTTCCTCCACAATCACACTGCATGTGGGTTCTGCCCTCAGGATCTCGTGCGCTGGGTAGAATATGGCACAACATAGGGCTAAGTCTATCTGGGTGTGAATAGAAAGAGCTGAGAGAATCATGAATAAAGGGTGTGGATTTGGAATCTTGGCCAGTTTATTTGTACTGTTAAAGGTAACTATGAGAATTTGAAAGGAAACAATGAGATGGCGATTCAGGGCCAATGCCATTAGCTAGTCATGTGATGTACATGAGCAGGATTTAGCTCTCACTGTATGTGCCAGTCTGCTGACATAATAGTTATATACTATTGCTTATTGTAAATGTATAGAAAGCTTTTATTGGATTACTAACAATAATAAAGTATTGTGGAAAAAACCCCATCCATATATATAGGTTAATTAAGAAACTGCATTACACTAACCACTGCACAAGCCATAAAATATGCAGCTCATGTTTGTTTAGATTCCAAAGAAGTTCTGTTATAACTTTCTAGGTGCAATTTGGCTAGAAAGGAGGGATTCAAGAAGCAGCTTGTTAAATGCTATCTACTGTTACTTACTCTTTAACAAGCTGCTTTGAGAGCTATTTCTCTAATCTGTTCAGAGAGAGAAGTACAAATTGCACCTGAGCTGTTTCTCTAAATCATTTCATTAAAAGTTGGGATACTAACTGATAGGGAAAAACTGCATCTTTGTTATTTAAGCTGCTTTGCAGTCCCATGAGTCTTGTCCTTTTAATTTATGTGGGATTTGACTGAAGCGATATACTTAGAATGAGCTTTATTTATTTATTTTTTTTGCCAACAGGGGTTCTCAAACTTGTTTTGGCTGAGACCAACTTTGAAAATGTTTCAGACTGTGGTGACCTCTTGCCCCCTATGCCATGCCATCCCACTCCTACCGGCATGTGCAGGGGCTGACAGCTCATGACCCCCCACCTCTAGTTTGAGAACCCTTGCACTAGTGTATCCTACATCTAACTATCAGGATTAATCTCCCATTTAGTCCTGAAGGGTTCTCTATACCCCTGTTGGAATTCAGAGTACACCTAACAATGTCCTTCTTCAATGCCTCAGCTGTTTAATTCCAGGAGAAAACACAGCCTTCCTTCTCACCTTGCTCTGTGATCTGGCAGATTTCACAAGCTATTGTAATTGTTTATAATCCTGGTTTGCCTGGGTCTACACTTGGACTGGAAACCACCAAGGAACATGTAGGAGAGGCAATAATTATTGTTGGTGATTCAGTAGCTGATGTTTTTCTCTTTGAATCTGTACTGAGCCAAAAGGCCAACATAGTGCTAAGGAACTCTGTGCTGCTGCAGGTGCGGTCCTTTAAATGAAAATTAAAGCAGAAGTCTTGATCACCTGTTGTCATTAAAGATCGCATCAGAGTTTCAGAAGAGCAGGGAAAATTAGCCTCATCTGGTCTGAACAAATTACATTTGGGTAAATACATTCCCTTTATCAAAATTCTCCTTGCAATTTAAGAAGGATGCAATACTCTGGGTGTTCTTTCCTTAATGGGTGTATGGTATTGCCATGTGCTGCTAAACTGTTGTTGTGTTCATGCAGAAACAGCTACTGAATAATAGTTTGTAAAGTGCTTTGGTGTCCTTTGGGATGGCAGATGCTACAAAAATGTAATATTCTAAAACCTATTCTATTTTATTCTTTGTTATCAGGAGAGATGATGGAATAAGAAAACATTCTAGCTAATTTTCTACATTTTAATGTCAGTCTTGATTCCAATTAAGGTCTTGTTTTTTGCTCTTTTTCTTAAAAAAAAAAAGTAGCTTATTTTGACAGCAATTCTAGGTAATTTTCACAAACATCCCTGGGGTTTAGGAGCCTAAGATTTAGGACACTTTCAATGGGACCAAGGCTCCTGAGTCACATATGTCCAGAGTGAAAGGTATTTCCGCACCTAACTCCCATTGATTTCAAATACCTAAGTACCTGGGCTTTAGGCACTTGCCCCCTCCATCTTCAGATTTATCATTTCAGGAACAAACTTAGCATTGTCATATATTAATAATAATAGCAGTAAATATCTGTAATAACACACAGGGGTGTGCAAGCATTGTGAATATCTAGATTCCACAAAGCTTCATTCTCCTTCTTCATCAATTAGACCCATTCCAACCATTCCTGGGCTGGAATGGGTCAAATGTCCCATTAATGGGTGGTGGTGTTTCCAGTCCACTGTGTAAATACTTGGGAGAAATTGTGGCTGAGTCATGAGAATTCCTCCATGAACTGCTGATGATGTAGGGTCCCTCCACACACAGCCACAGTCTGGTCCAAAGTTTGCAATGTATTCAGCTTTTGTCTGCATATTATTTTTTATAAGAGTGAAAGAAATAAATCAAAATAAAGGGAGTGAAAATGAACTGGAAAAGTTAAAGTGGCTTCAAGAAAAGAGCAGCGATCCATCCACAAATAACTACAGTAGCTTAGAATTGAGAAGATAAACTACTATTATAACATGCTTCTTTGTGTTTTCTCTCTCTATTTGTCAGCTGCTATGTGCCATAGCTTGTGTCAGCATCACTTACTATCGTTTTGGTGAGTAGAGAGTGTGGAAACAACAATTACACTGTTGACACCAGTAGTTTAAAAACAATATGTGAATAGTCTGTTGCATTCTGTGACCTCAGTGAACTAAAAAATTTTCTTTCTTCCTTGCTTTCTTTCTCAAAATCAACTACTCTGGAAATTCAGAGGCACATTTAGACTATTTGGTAAAAAAATGCCAGCCTGGCAATACTTTTGGAATTTTTTTCCTCCAAGATATTTATTTTAGTAAGTTTTCAGACACAATTTCTGTAATTGTGACATTGCTATCTCATAGCAAAATATTAAAATGCAGGTGAAAACATTTTCATGCTGTCTCAATCTGCCTTCATTCTCTTTCTTTTGTATAGTCCCTAGCACTCCACCTTTTCTAACAAACTGAAAGGAAAACAGGGAGAAGTATTTTATTTAAAGTTAACATAGACTCATAGGTCAGAAGGGACCAATATGATCATCTAGTCTGACCTCCTGCACAAGGCAGGCCACAAAACCCTACCCATACATGTTCACTTCTCTCTTACACACAGAACTTAGTTATCATTCTGAAACAATTTTTACATTTATTGTCATGAGCATAATACATATTTTGATAACAATATAGCTGTATTTCTATGCTACGAGCATGGCCAGCATAATGCATAGTTGTGGGTAATGGATTCCAAACAAGCTCAAATTATATAATAAATTGAGAGTCAAATTGTGATGACCTTACTCAGATGAGTGGTCCTGTTAACATGTGTGAGACTACTTGGCCAACTAAAGAGATCACAATTTGACCCTGATTTTTCATCCTCCACCCTTCTTCAATTAGTAATGTGTATGTTATAGTTCAGACATAATTTAGAGTTAGAGATGGGAAAAAATTCTCTAGACTGAAACTCCATCAAACTTTGCAAAATCTGGATTCAAATCCAAAATCTGAAGGTTAGGCTGATGTCTAATTTTGATATGCTTTAGTGCATTTAGAACTTAATTTTGCAGTTCATATACAGACAAAACTCTGACTGAATTTAAGAGTAATATTATGGGTGTTTTGCCTGTGTACAGATTGTCAGATTAGTCCCTAAATGTACATTAAATGTACTGATGCTTTGTAAAGATGGTGCATAACACTTTGATCTTGGGGAGCTGTAAAGTATCTTGGTTGAATAGTGACTTTTCTGGTGCTTTACAAAATGATGAGAGCTAAGACAGATTTTTCACTGGCTTTGCATTAGGTGAGAGACATGTTTTGGACAACATAAGTGACCAAGCTATTTAGATTTTCTAAAGCTTATTTCTGAAACATTACAGAGACATGCTTACCAGCGTCTCCATGATGAGCCACAATGCTCTTACACATTGAATAAAATCCATGTAGGGTGGCAGGTGGAATCCAAAGCAAATGCTACCTGCCAATGGCCACAGGCAGTGTTTTTATAGCTGTTTTAGTCCCAGGATATTAAACAAGATGGGTGAGGTAATATCTTTTATTGGACAAACGTCTATTGGTGAAAGACACAAGTTTTTGAGCTTACACAGAGCTCTTCTTCAGCTTTTCCTTCATTAAGGCAGTAATTTGGGTCAGCAGAGCTGAAACCAGACTGCTCAGCACAGAAGGAGGAACTCTGTCATTTTCTTCCTTGTTACGCTCCCAGTAAAATGGCTGATCTTTGTGACAATCCAGAAAAATAAGAGAATGAAATAAGTTAACAAACAACCCCACAAAAGGACTGAAGGTTTGAAAAATATATGTATAAAAGGTATAGTATGTGCACTAGGTTATGTGGAATCTGCTCTATGGGGTAGATAAACCTATTAATGCTGAAGTCTGCTGAGCCCTCACTCATCTCTGGCATCTCTGGATTGTTAATGTTATGGTGTTGCTATGTTGTTGTTAGGTAACATTATAAAATTATGTTGTTTCACTGTTTTAAGAGAAAAAAGTGTCTTAAAATTGATAAACTGGTGGGTCAATCTTAATTGACAGTCCCTTGTTTATTAATGTGCTGATTTTCAGCCTCCTCCTAGCACCTACATGTTCTGAGTTATGGTAAAAATGGAACGATGGAATTTCACTAGATTTCAGACCACTAAAAAGAGTAGGTAGGTTATATTAGTTTCACAAGGTTAGATTGGGTTGGATCCTTGGCTGTGGTTCAGGAGTAGAGCCATGAGAATAAGTGATTATTTTGATTCACTGACTGAGCTAGGCAGCAGTAGTATTTTAACTTTATTTTCATGTAGCCATTTCTGACTTTTTTGCCTCATTACTTGTACTCACTTAAAATCTCTCTCTTTGTAGATAATAAACTTGTTTTATATCTTTATATGATCCAGTTGTTTAAATTGAAGTATCAGGGGAAACTCCATTGGGGTGGCAAGTTGTATGCATATTATTTCTATTAAAGAAATAACAGACTTTACATAAACTTGTATTGTCCAGGAGAGGGCTGGGTAACATAGATCATACATTTCTGAGGGGGAATCTAAGACTGGGAGTGTGTTGGGCTCACCAATACATAACCAAGACTGGTAAGAGCCATGTTGTGGCTGGCTGGCTGTAGTACACACACTGTTGTAACTGGGAGTAACTTGCATGCAGGAGGCTATGAGCAGTCCAGACTGGAGACTACCGAAGTACAGCTTTGTAAAGAGCACCCCAAGTTAGAGCGCAGGGGTGACACAGCTACTCATTAGTCTGAATTGTACCCTGATATGTCACAGTATGCTATCTCATTATCATCCTACAGATGTACACTCTATACAGTTGTACTACCTAGAAATAACAAGGGTCAACACAGACACACAAAGTCTAGAGATCTGTAAATGACCCTGAGAAAGTCCGGTGTCAATATAAAACTGATCATTGGAAATGGAGCAGACCCTGTGAAGAAATAAAACTGCATTTAGTGCTCTAGAGGGTCTGCATGCTCAAAGTGGGGTCAGAATGAGTATAAACAGATTCTGTATTAAAACTGCACTTTCATAGCACCATCATCCAGTTATAGTTTGAGCCCTAAACATCAGGCAAGCAGGCCCCAGTGACCATGTGGAGTTCATGGAAGGATGAAAGTCTTAGAAATTAATTGGCTCTGTTAATTGAATGTATCTTTTGAAGGTAATAATATTCTAGGAAACTTATGTAAACTCCCTGTCCTTTTATTCCTCTCTGTGGGACCAAATTAATTCCTAGCCACTGATAAACAAACTATAGGGTCCCCAGTGCTAGTAGTCACATGATGTGATAGAAATCTCAAGTCTAATTTAAAAAAAATTATGTTTCTAGCCTTTAAGTATGCCAAGACAAACTTGATAATGCTGCCTGAGTCTGCAGATAGCCTGTTGTTGATCTGCCATATTCAGCTTAACTCTGAAACCTGCTGTCACATCAAAGGGGAGCAGAGGGGCAAGGCACAGCAGGACAGCAGGGCTGGAGGGGTCAGCATGTGGATTGTGCCAAAGGCCCTAGATTGCCTTAATTTAGCCCTACTTCTATGTATTACCTGTATGGAAATCATAATTACCTTGTGTCATCAAGTTTGTTCATAGGTTTAATACAAGCCCTTATTGCAAAGCTAGGGGACATTACATTTCAAATGGCAAGTGGCACAAACTTTGACATGGAATAGTTAATGAGGAATTTCAGAGTAAACAAATCATGTATAGTTTGATATAACTATAGGAGGAGAAGTGAGCATTCTGTGTTATTCAAGTTGGGAAGGGTGGATTGCCTTCTGTGTTATGCAAGCATTATGCAAGTTGGGAAGGGTGGATTGCCTACAGCGTTCTCGCTCCAAAGCATTTCTGTATTTTGAGCAGACAGTCACACACTCCACACACAGACTACCTATGGGTATTTTAAAATATTTATTAATTTATCCCTTTTTAAAGTTAAAAAGATACTCAATCTGTTTCTGCCCACCACAAGATAAATCCTTAAAGAATAGAATTGCGTGACTTGCCACCTTTCTGACGATAAAAATTGGTATTTAGCAGAGGAGATGTAAGATTGTTGCTGTGAGTGTAAATTAAATTACTCCTCCTACTCTTTTGTGTGGGCAGTTCTCATTCCCTAATTTTTGCCCTCTCAGGAAGTTCACTGGAAACCTGATTCTGAGGAAATTGCAAAGAAGAAACATCTGTCCTTACAAAGCTCTTTAAAGAAAGATGTTTCAACTTTTAAAAAGATGAATTTGTTTGGCTGAAACTTAACACTGACTGATACATGGTACTTACATTTTCAAAGCACTGTACAAACACTAATTAATCATTTCCACAACACCCTATTGAAGTAGGTGAGTAAATATGATGATCGCCGTTTTACATTTGGGAAAACTGAGTCTGTCACTAGCCCTGCTATGCAAGCAACGTAGCTAGGAGAGGAGAGGGTGCCGGGGGCTTTCTTGGGGGAAGGAAGGCATGGGAGGGTCTGAGCAGGGAATAAATCATGATTTAATCTGCAGTAATATGTTTTATATCGTAATACAACAGGGAGACAGAGTTCTGCTGTTTACCTAACCCTTTAACTGGTGTTCTGATTGATTTCTGCTACTTTACTGTGGCAATATAAGAAAGAAGGGAAGGCCTCCTTTAGGTACGGATATTTAAAATAGGTTGCCCTAAGTGAAGATTGAATGTTATGTGAGTTGCCTTATTAGTAACAGGGACTAGGATAAATTTGGATGAAATAAAGTGTTTGTAGCTTCTGCTCAAAGTATGTTGGGATCTCATCCTGCTTAAATATGCCCACCACTGTGATCTTTGAGTGTAGTTACAGTCTCTACATAAGCTGAGAACAAGGAGAGGTAAGCCTAG
This sequence comes from Mesoclemmys tuberculata, assembly GCA_007922155.1. Lineage (NCBI taxonomy): Eukaryota > Metazoa > Chordata > Testudines > Chelidae > Mesoclemmys > Mesoclemmys tuberculata. Next base: position 8,920,909 of record ML675624.1, on the reverse strand, counting down.
TGGTGGCCCTAGCTTCCCCAGAGGAAGTAAGGATATGCCTATGCTGCAAATGAAGATGTGATGGTAGCATAGGCAAGCTGTACTAGTTTTAGTTTAGCTAGCACCAATAAGAACAGTAATATGGACGTGGTGGCCTGGGGTAGCAACTCGAGCATGTACCCAGGCTCCCTGGTGGCTTGTACATGGCTTGCTAACCTCATAGACTCATAGACTCATAGACTCATAGGTCAGAAGGGACCAATATGATCATCTAGTCTGACCTCCCGCACAAGGCAGGCCACAAAACCCACTGTGTGGAAGTGTGTGCCTATTAGTACTATAATCTCCCCTTCACTTGCAGAGGGAAACAAGGAGGCTCTGCCTCTAACTTCCAAGCCCACCCCAGGTAGAATTGGAGGAAACACTCTTTGCACCTTTTCAAAGGGTAAAGTGGGGGCTGTTTTGCTATCCTGGAGATGTTTGGACTACCTGATGCACAGGGGGATCCCTCTGCACTGCCTCCCACCACAAGCAGGGATTTGAATCCTTAACTCAGGCCTAAATCCCTTGCCCAAAGCCCTAGAAGGATTCATTTTCAGAAGTAGGATTAATGAGGTTTATTCAGTCTCTGTACTCCCCAGGATTCTCCTCAAAGATTTAGGAATCAAAGTGGTTTTCAGATGACTCTGGCAAGGCGAATCTTCATCACTCTTCAAGAAACTTTTTAAAATGCTCGCTCTGCTAGCTGATGTAGTGTGTGTGGTGGGAGGGGGAGAGCTTAGCTGGGAACAGCTGAAGTGTTCCATGTATCCCCCTTAACTGGTGGGAGTTGTTGTTTTTTTATGGAGGATTCCAGTGTGATTGGTAGGCTTGGAAGGGCCTAACTGAGAGCCCTAAAGCCCAGCGGGATGCTTGGCCATTGGTCCTGGGCACTCACATGGCAAGGGGAAAGCGTGTGCCTGTGGCTCCCTTCATCTTGCCTCTGTGCTCTCCAGCAGGGACAGAGGCAGTTGGGATTCCAGCTTCGCTTCAGGGTTCCTTGTCAGGCTTGAGGTTATATAGCTATATAGTTTATGGAGGGGATATAGCTTTCACATTCACTCTGATGTTCCTATATGGGGCCTTGTTGCCAGTTCAAATCCACACTGGAACAAGCCTGCTGGGTTACTGAGGGAGGTTAGCTCGGTTGATATTAATTGTTAATTAAGTCATGGCCTCCAAATGTAACCATATTTGTAGAGCTGGGCCGAGAACAGAAATTCCATTTTTGCAGAGGATTTTGAGATTTCAGTGCTTTTTTTGTTCCAGATAAGAACAAGCCCCCAAATTTTCAAAATTCTCAGTAAAAGAAAATTTAAAAAAATAATTTCAGATCAATCAAAATGTTTCAATTGGATTTTGACTTTTCCTTATTTTGTTCATGTATATACATAACTGGGGTTTAAAGAAACACATGGAGTCCTTTATACCTTAATGGGCAAGTTGACAGCATGCTTGTCTCATGAAAGGAGGGTCACAGCCATGCCTGGCTGTAAAGTGTTGCAAGGATTTTGGGTGCGCAATACTCCACAAGACTGGAGAGTTGATTAAGTCTAGGCTCTAGAATCAGCTTTATGATTTTATTTTATATGTAACTATTTGCTTTATTAAATACTCTTATAAACTGATTTCACTTTAAATGTATCTTAAGTGCTGTGTGTTATGCAGAGTGGTGATCTGAGGTGGAACTGTAAACTTGAGTGTACTGTTTCTTTGGAAACAGTGGATCTGTGAATACTGCGAGTGTCCTGTGGATCAAGGACTGGACACTCAGGGAGACTATTGGAGGGCCTGTGGTTGGAGCGTGCTATTTGCTAACTTGTAAAGTGACAGCAGGGCTAGTAAGGCCTATATGGAAGTGCTTATGCTACCCATGGCTGGTGGAGTTGGGGAGCCACCCTGTAACAGGCTCCAACCACAGTTCCTCATGCTAAGGGCAGGTGATAACCAGGTGCCTCACAGCCCTAGGTATACCCAGGAAGTGTCACAGAGATATCAGAAGAAATGTACAATAATTACTCCCAAAGTGTGTGTGTGTTGTTTTTATTTTCCTGTGGATTATCCATCAACTTTATTTTTATTGTGGTCCTCTGCAGCAACAACCACATGAGAGCACATCTCTGGTATAATCTGCTGGAATGTTGACATCTGGTGTCGTTCCTAGTTAGAAGCTTGCTTTGTCTTTATTTTTCGTGAGGCATCTGGGGATAAAACTTGGAGAAACTTCCACTGTATCTGTATCATAAATCAAACATTTTGCTGGAGGATAATGGCACACTTAAAAAATAGACACAGAGAATTCAATCAATACAATACTTAAAAAGCAACAGCTTGTCTGCTATGTGAATTGTAATTAATTAATTAGTTAGCATTTACATATTTACTCATGGAGCAGTGGCTTTGAAAACAACAAAGCATTAATTCGTCTCAACAATGCTTTAAATTGAGGTTTGGAAATCGGAGCAAAAACATTTTTCAAGTGTTATCATATGTGCACATGATGTAAATGGTACATACTCTGGAGCAGGGCGAATGGGGGGAATTCTAAATTGAATTTAATTCAACTGTATTTACTTTTTAAATTCATTTTCTGCAAGCTTTTGTGGGATAGAAGCTTTGTTCACAGAAGTGTTCAGCGGAAGCTCATATAGGCACAAGTATAAATGTCCACATGTGCTTTGTACGCATATAAAAAATGTGAGACATTCTGTCTATGGAATGGGACACTGCATATTTTAACTTAGCAGCAGGACTGTGCTTTCAACCCCACTGGCCAGAGGAGGGGGGACTGGCATTGGGGAAATCCATCAAACAGGATAGATGAGGATATATAAATGCATCTTACGGAACCAGGATTGAGCACTGTGATGAATCGCTGAGCATGGAACTGAGCATGTATCATGATTGGTGGAACTGCAGTCAGAAGTCCCGTATTCCGTGGAGGGATTGTCTTCGAGGGACTCCAGGAAAAAAAAGGAATGTGGGAAATTTAGAATGCAGGAAGCTACTCAGCCACAAGGGCAGAGCAGTGCACAGGATTCAGTAAAGTTCCCCTTGTTCTGCATAACCTGAATTCACTTTACCTCCGTTAATGAAACACTGTGAGTTCTCTGCAGTGCAGCAGTTGGCAGCGTGAGCTATGGAACTAGATCTTTACTCGTCTCTGGATTTTGCAGACACAAGCCTAGCTCAGCAATGGAGCTGGTGGAAGAAGGAGTTCTGGCTGAACACAGGCCTGGCCACACCAAAGGACAACAATAACTGGGAAGTTAAAACTATTATTTTACCTTACTGGGGAACAAGGCAGACAGGGCTGCAGTGCTCTGAAGTCACCACGGCCGCAAGCCTCACAGCAGTGCCTGGAGACCCGGCGAACTATTGCTCTCCACAGCGGAATGAAGTTGTGGAATGATGCAGGTTTTTCACTAGAGACTAATCTGAAGGGGGGAGGATAGACCCCTATGTTACTGCCTTATGCATGCTGGCTGCTATATGCGATTTTGGGACTTGACAGCCTCCCTGATTTGGGACAGGATAGTCTGCGGCACTTGGGATCACCACCTGCAGGATCAACTGCTCCAGGAAGGTGATCTCACATAGAGAGATGCTTGAACCTGGATCATCCAGCCGATGCCTCAATGATGAGTGCCTAAGCAGGTACAGCATCCCCAGAAATGCAGACAGTGAGACAAAAGCAAAGGAGAGCATATGACCAGGATTCCATACCCATCCTGAGATGCATTTACTGTAAAAGACAGCACGAGTGGTTAAAGGAGAAGTGCCCTGAGCTAGAACTTTTGTAGGGAATATGGCAAGTTGAACTACTATAGCAGTGTGTGCTAGAGCAGGAGAAGGTCTCAGAAAGATTGTCAGATTTGTACAAGAGGCATATCACACAGCAATGATAACATCATGGCTCTCTTCTTGAGTCTGAGAGCATATCAGGTTCAGGCTTTCGGGACAGGAAACGGAGGACAAGACAAACCTCCCTGCATGTAGCAATGTTAATAAGGAAAACCCCCGTGCAATTTCAGCTAGATAGTGGGGCTTCCTGCAGTGTGATTCTATGGCTAAATGGGACTCAAATACAGCCACGTGCACAGAGTAGTGCCCAGAGTTTAATAAAGTTCCACTTGTTCAATTTAACTTACATTCACCTTCTATCTTTGCTAATGAAACCCATCAATCCCCTACCTACTGACCTGTGATTCACCATGATGCACAGGCATATCTCCCTCCCCTGGTCAATAGAAGGGTGAGGACCATCAAATCTCTTTTGAAGAGCCTCACCAGGAAGTGACCTTTCCTTTGGAGCTGGAGAGGCCACACACGGGAAGCTAGAAAGAAGGGTTACCCTGTGTTTTTTCCTGTGTGCCTGGCAGAAAGCTGACCAAAGGAGCAGAAGCCACAGAGCCACCTGCAGAGTGGGCTGTGAGAGGCAGATATTGCAGCCAGATACAGATCTGCCCAGAACTTGTGGAAACTTGTGGCGAGGGACCTGAAGGGGACCTAGCTACATACCACTGGCTATGTGAAGGACAGAAGCCTGAAGAAAGCTATTGCAGAGAAAGTGCCCTAGACACTGAGGCAAGGGATTGGAGCTAAGAGAATGGTCCATGGAGAGGTCAACTCTAAGCAACCAGGGACTGTGTGGGTCCATGTAGCCTAAGTGCTACTGGTTGCCTATTGTCAGGAGCTGTGCAGGAAGTGCTGTCAGTGCAGCAAGGATACAATGTAGAAGGGCCCCTATGAGACACCTTAATGGCTGGTCCTGGCCAGGAATCCTGCAAGTTACCTATTTACCTTAAGAGTGGACTGGATGAGAAAGGATAACCCAGGCGCGAAGAGGCCTACTCAAGCCAGGAATCTCAATTTCAGGAATTTTAATCTTACACTTTGAAATTTTCTGTTTAACAGTAAAAGGTGAGAGTTGTTCCTAACTTCCCACCCTACAGCCTCACACTGGGCGCTTTCCATTCACTCGTCAGAAACTGCTGCATAATATTTGCATTTGCCATCTCAAATCTCCACCTCTGATGCAGTGCTCCAGAACTGGGAGTTAGATTTCCCAGTGCCATAGATGAAGAGGCTGAAGCAGCACACCCCAGTTAAATAGAGCAACATAAGGGATAGTTCTACAGCTCTCCTTAAGAAGTTATTTTAAATATATAAAAACAAAACCAGTCCTAGGTTAAAGGATCTGTACAACAAGATATAATACCTAATGCTTTATGGTTTATTTTATGTTTCTCTGTAAAAGAGAACTTTAAAAATACATTAAAGGACTCTGGGCAAATGAATATTTTCTGTAACTTCTAAAGACATTCTTTTCTGATTAATATCTTTTGGGTTGTGTTATGGGTTATAAGGCTGAAGTTTGAGAGCTTTCATCTTCAAGTGTTATTGCTTTTTCGGAAATGGTTGCAAAACTAAACAAGTGCATTGCTATTACGTTTAATATACTTGAACTTAAAAAAACCATTTTTGCTCCATATAAGTAATCTCTTATTTAAAAATTCAATATACCGCTCCTTTTCAATTCTAAGACCTTTGAAAAAGTGTATTATAATCTTTCCTTTAAAACTTTTTCAAAACATTTGGCACACTTTTGCAACTTTACTTTTTGTTCTTTTAATTCTTTGGTAAAACATTTCCTAGAGTTGCATGGCCTTTGCTATCTTTATTTTATTTGAAGTCAAACTAGATGATCTAAGGGTCCCTTCAAGCCAAAAATCTATAAAGTTGGGGTATTTTTTTCATACACTAAGAGGACATATGTAAATTAACTTTGTCTCATTAAGTTACATATTTTGGATCTGATCCTTCTCCCAAATGTTGCTATTGACCTCAGTGAGAGCAGGAGCAGGCCAGGAATGAGGACTTGCAGCTGTGCCAGCCCAGTCTCTGGGCAGCCTGAGATTCATCACTCCTCCTGATTGGCTGAGAAAGTCAGCAAGCCTGCTTCTAAGACCAAGCGAAGAAGTGATCTCTGGCTGTTCAAAGCAGGTGCCTGAAGCTGCCGTCTCTCATCTGTTTACCTTACTCCTAGCCTTGCTACGGCTCTGATCCTGCCTTGTTTCTAGCCTTGCTTCTGTCCTGTGCATTGTGTTTCACCCTGCTTGGTTCCTGATTCTGCCATCAACCACTAGGCATGACTGCCTATGTCCTGGTTTGTGACAAGCTCTTTCAGTGACTATTTAGACTGTGGGGACAGGAGAAGAAAAATATAGGCGCAATAATAATTCAGTGGTTTTTTGGGGGGAACTAGCTATAGTAGTTGTGGCCTGAGTGGGTTATCCTCAGTATCAGCATGGTCACAATCTTCACCAGTCAGTCAAATGCCCCCTTCCATCTTCTATGCAGCATGTTAAACTCTGGCTCTTTCATATCACATAGTTTTATTGTTTAAAATAAGTGATGGTGGCATGAACTGTGGAAGGCCAGGTCCATAGATGGCAGTTGTTGGATGTAAATTGGGAAAGGAAATAACACTTCATAAGTATATTATAAAGGATACTGTAGCTCCTTCTATTTACAATGGGATGCCATCATAATTTTTTTAAGCAAAATGTGCTTGGTTGTCTTAGTGGATAGGGCCTGTGGAGTCATTTCAGTTTCTTCGAAATAATGTATTTGCGGAGCACTGAGCCATATGCATGCACGCTTTCTCTATCCCCTCTGTATAGGGTCTAAAAACTTACTAAATACTTGATGTCCATTCATAGCTTGATTTATAAAACATTTACTTCATTTATACACATGTAAGGGCAGGGAAGGATTTGTTTTCTAAATATAGGTCTTCTAAAAACCTGGATTTGTATCTATTTCCTTTTCTGTTTGGTGCCTTAATTATTTAAGTTAATATGGCATAATCTTTGTCCTCAGGTGCAGTTGTTTTGATTTTGTTAAACACTACAATTTGACCTCCACTAGCCTAGCATTTGTGTCTATGGGACTTCTTTCCTAGGACCCTGAAATGTGTTCATTGCTGGAGGGAGTTCATTGTAGAGAGTTATTACTATCTGGACTACATTTTGAAGGTACATTGCTAAAAAAATATTCTCTCCAAGTCTTTGTCCTCTTGTATCACAGATTCCGCTGCCCCTTTCCCCAGCTCCTGTTATCTGCCCTTAGGATTGGTTGAAGTAGACCACTATCCCATATGCTTCCTGTCATCTTTACATTTCCTCTTCCCACTCCTCACCCCAAATATAACAAAAAAAACCCAACCCCCCCCACCCCTCTCTGAAACCCACCCACGCACCCCTGGTGGTTTAAATCAAAGCGGACAAGAAAACAACACTTCCATTTATGGGCAACTGATGGTTTAAATATTACAGTTAGTCCAATTGCAAAAGGCCTAAGCAACACTAAATCACAGCAGAATTACTATCCATTGTGATTCTTTCAGGTGGTGTAGTGTTGCTTAGGCCTTTGTGCATCTCAGTCTCATTACTGACTTCTGCCCAGCTAACAGGTGTGAGAATCTCCTTTTCTGTGCAGATGCACAAAGTAAATTGCTTCTCTTTTCCCTGCCCCTGGTTGCTAACTTGCTCATTCTATGCTAACTGCACCGTCTGAACCACTATGGTGGGGGACTATCAGTTGGCCCTGCTGCCAGCATGCTGCTAGGCAATAGCCTTGGTCTTATCGATGCTTATATGAGGCTAGATTTGTCACTGGGCAGGGACTGCTGGGGGCCAGTTCAGACCCTGCCATAGACTAGGATAAACTTCAGGGATGTCTCAGTTCTTTCTCTGGCTGCAATGCCTATGACATGCCCCCTAACCACTTCTAGCATGCCCTGGGACAGCCCTGCAATGTGGGGGGAATGAAGAGGTAGAGCATCTGAGCTGGCCCTGTAGTTCTTGCACCCAGGATATTCCCAAGGGGACATTGCAGCCCCTTTGAACTGGTTTAACGGACACAGAGAGACTGCAGAGTGGAGAGAATTCCACCGGTAGTGTCTTCTTCCATGTCACGTCTGGTTATGTGATGGTCTCTCTGAAGCTCCCTGGGTGGCAGTAATGCTTTACAAACAGCACTTTTGTTAAGTAGGTATTCCACTTAATAAAGATATAAGTCAGTGCAGTGGGACATCACATTTAAGTGGAATTGATTACATTCATTGTGTGTGACTTACCTGATGTAGCAGCAGAACTTCATTACAGGCTCATCTCATCTTTATTGTCCATGAATTCCTCTGTGGCATCTATCAAGGTCCATTACAATATCAGTTCCGCTGACCTTACTTTGAAATAAACCAGTGTAACTGTTCTCTTCTCTCATAACAAGGCCTATGCTGCCACAGACACAGAACTTGTGTTACAACAGTACAGTTTGGTCCCTCAAAATGTGGAAGTCTTTATGCAGGCAAATTGCTTAAAGTAAATGATTGAGGATTTAAGGCTAAACTTGTTTGTTTTTGCAGTTAATTGACCGACTAAAAATTAACAGAGGTCAGCCCCTTCACATTTTTTTTCAAAAAATATCCTAACAACATTTCAGTTAGAGAGTAACACTTTTCTAATCTAGTACATGTCCACATCTTGATAATGTAATCTGATTAACATGGGTGGAATCTTCTGCCTGTGTGTGAAGTCTATTCAGAGAAAGAAGCAGGAGATATTATGGCAGAAAATTTGGGAAGGTTGTTTCAGAAAATTGCTGTGAGGAGAAAACAGCACTGAGGCTGTGCAGTGGGGCAGAAGGAAGATCAATGCTAGATAAGCAGAAAGTGTGGAGAAGTTTCTTGTAATATATAAACATATATTACATTTAAAAATACTCCCAACCACTGACCTCTCTTGTTAGCAAATGGCCTGCAAAATTTCATTTAAAAGAAATGAAGCAGTTTGAGTTTTGTACTCTGAGCCCATGTGTAATCCTGCATCTTAAAAACAGACAGGTTTTCGTTCAATTTGATGTTAAAATGCCTTATGGCTGTGGCCATTATGCCAAGCTTCAGCCAGGAGCAAAGTTTTACAGCTGAATTATAAACCCCTGGGAGATGGGATTTCTAATGGAAAACCTGACAGACTCTTAACTACTGCGTTGCTAGCAGGCGCCATTCTAATAAATGAAACTAAGGGAGACATGATACAGGTCCAAAGTTAATTAGCAGTAGGAGTAAAATAAAATATAGACGCAACGTCCCATAGAGAGCATGACTCAATGGAGCAAACTTGTAATAAAGCACAAAGAACGTCTATTTAGTAAAAAGCTATGTGAAAATGCTTGTAAAATAAATCATGGACTAGTACTGTAGCTAGCAGAAGTTACTGCATATTCTCTTTGTAATTAAAGGGTTTTTTAAAAATCACAACTATTAAAAAGCATTTTGGGCTACACAAAATTATTCTGTCTAATGGAAGAAGCAGCAATGAAATGCAAACTACAGCTCTCCAAACAATCTCTTGATATGCTTCTGGGAATGAGTGTAGTGGAAAAGTGTATGTGTGTGTGTGTGTTTTTGTAAAGTGACTATTTACCACATACCATGTTTTTTAAACCAGTAATTTCTTCACTAGCTCTTGCTTTGATTTCTAAACTGTGTTGTTATCTTGTGCAGGATGCTGTTACTTCAGCAATAACAATTTTGCTGCAATGGTCAAAGCAGCAAACACATTAACTTTGCCTGTGTCCCATGTTCTTCAGTTACAAACAAGTCTTGGGGCCAGATTCACAGAATACTGAAGTGCATTGGAATCTTTCCACATACTTCAGTGGGCACTGGATCAGGCCTCTACAGGCAATGCCCATACAATGAATTGTTCAATATAGGCATAAATAAGACTTGTCACATGTTGTTGTTCTTCTGATGTACAAGTTGTTAACAGTAGAGAGGTAATTGTAAACAACATGAGGTAAGGACAGTATTAACCTGTTCCTAACAGTTCTTTCTGGAACAAACTATACACGTCTTTGAATGGGACAATCACTGCAGATGGCAAATTAAGGTACAAACGTCACCCAGCCATTGCTGTGGAAGCCAGCTGTAATTTTTTGATATTATGAAATGGTGAATGTTGAGGGCTCTGTGTTGCATTGTTAACAAATTATATGTATAGTTCAAGCAGCAAGACTAAAGCAATAGAAGTCACATTTTTGTTACTAACAGAAGAATTTTTAGAGCCCAATATTTACGGATAACTTAAAAATGAAATATAGCTGTTTTAGGATGTCACACTGATTTTTTTTCAAGAGCACATGATGGCTTGTGGGTATTGCACAAGAAAAAATGCGTTGTTTATCCAAACAGGTTTTTGTCTTTTAAAAAAACCAACCAAACAAATTATACATCCTGAGGGGGAAAGGATTGGAAACAGCTTCTTAAATTCACATACTGCAAATCTTCTGGCCCGGTGCTCTTCCATTTTTCTTTTTGTCTAGCTTGTGGTGTTAGTGATCCATTCAGTCTCAAGCAGTTCAGCTGTGTAAAAGAGAAATACTACATATATCATCTCTAAGACCTAGCACAGCAGTCCCTGATGCTTTTCTCACATCATCCATGCTGAATGCATCTTTTAAAATTGCTACACAAGGCAATCCATTGTCTTAATACTTTAAGGAGGGTACAAATTAATTGCTGCTGTTCAGGGGGATGGGGGGTCTGTATAAGATATTCTCTTGCCTTCAGTGAAATATGCCGTTTTCTAGGCTGTAATAATAATAAAAGTTTATGTGGTTTTTTACTGTTATGTTTTTGAATTGCAGCCAAGTCACAGTGAATGGTTTGTGGAACTTTTGTACACATGCTTTCTCAAGTACCACTGTTTCATTCATGCTCAGAACAACAATAAAGGATATTTATAATCTATTATTCAATCTTAATTTGTGAAATTCACCTACTTACATAGCCAGGAACTCCATTTTTAATGTATTTGATTGCACAGATTCTAAAAGAATTATTTATCTTCCTCTTGGGACCGCTAAGATTAGATTTGTAATACTTCAATTGGCTGAAGAACATTGCTTGACTTGTAGAGTGACTGTACTTGAGTGCCCATATATAGCTGATTTTAGGTTAGGTCTGTTATCTAAATCTAACTGTGAATTCATAAAGCCAAGATTTATATTGATTATGCTTCATAATTGCCACCATATCAAAAATCACTAACAGAACTTGTATAAGTTCTTTCTTTTTTGTTGTCTCTGTATATCCAAAATATCATTCACATATATGGTGTATCTTGGCGTTACATGATGGTTGGGAAATTATTAATAGCAGCCCGACTTTCATAATCATAACCTTAAGTTATGATAAAGAATCTGCAATTTTGTTTATTTTGTAATGGCAGACTAGCATCAGAATGAATTACACATACATTGCTTCTAACATACAGATTTTGAAAACACTGTTTTAGTTATAGCCTGTAATCTTTGGACTTTGTCCACATACATTAAAGACAAGTACAGCACTTATTTGACAAAATTCTACAGATGGAAAACCTATTTCAAACTTTGGTATTCAGAAGTGTGAGACCAATAGCCTTGGTTAGAAATTGACATAGCCCAGGAAGACACATTGGGCAAGCTTTCCCACATGGTTCTGCCACCTTGGTTCTGAATTAATTCAACCCTGTTCGTTTCTTTAACTGGCTATTGAGCCAAACTGGGTGAGGGGTTGTGATATAGACAAATAGTGAAATGGGCAAGCCCACCAAAAATCACTTTGATTTCTGGAGACAAATCAATTATTAGGAAACAAATTAAAGGCTTTGAGTACAAAAAGTCACCTATCCCACACAATGAAGAAAATTTGCCCATCCAGCTCCTTACCTCTGGCTTAAGAGAGTCCCTGTGTGGAGGAATTAGTTTGTTCAAGTGTGCTAGGATGGACGTTATAGACTTTAAGATCAGAAGGGACCATTATAATCATCTAGTCTGACCCCCTGCACAAGGCAAGCCACAGAACCTCACCCAGCCAATCCTATAATAGACCCCCAACCTGTCACTGAATTATTGAAGTCCCCAAATAATGGTTTAAAGACTTTAAGTTCATTCACAGAGAATCCACCAGCAAATGACTCATGCCACATGCTGCAGAGGAAGGTGAAAAACCCCAAGGGCCTCTGCCAGTTTGCCCTGGGGAAAAATTCCCTCCTGATCTCAACCCTGAGCATGTGGGCAAGACTCACCAGTCAGACACCCAGAAACCTCTGTAGTAACTCAGAACCCACCCCATCTAACATCCCATCACAGGTCGTTGGGCATATTCAGTGAATTGCCAGTTGGATGTGTGCTCTTTGTGTGTTCCATCTATGTAGCATCCTGTTCTCTATGACTTCCTTGGGTAAACAGTATGAAGCAAGGGGCAACCGGAAGGTAAGGATGGGAAAATCTACTGCTCTGTGGATCTCTTCAGCTGTCTCATTTTGTGATCCATAGGTGCCATGTATAGGCAATTTCAGCCATTGGGCTGAAGTTGCCTCTGCCGAGCGGCTCCATGGCTGCTTTGCAGTCTGCAGGAATGATTTCTTTGCCTATTCCTCCCAAGAGCCTGGTCCAGCCACTGTGGCCAGGTACTTTGGTTTAGATTTTAGCTTTGATGAATGAGGTTTGTGGGTCATAATGTACCAGAAGATGATACCATCCATATGCTGTTTATATCAAAACTGTTTTGGAAATGCAGATTGTGTGACTTTGAGACCTGTTTTAGATAATCCTGGAAAAAAAATCCTATTAGTACCAAACATGGCAATATTTATCAATTAAGAAGTGCTATAGTATATAGATGTTCTGTTGGAGGAAACTTTTTTTTATTTGCCTTGTTTGTCTTCTCTTCTATCCTGTTTGCATGTAAATGCCACTTCCATGGATAGGATATTATCTAGAAAGTTTTATATGATGGTTTATTGGAAAAAGACACACCTATTTCTTAAATTTAATACACATAGTAAGGTTATCTTGTTACCACATATTCTTGAGTATAATTGTAATAGTGCAGAAGTAAAGTTTTTTGAACTGATTATGCAAATGGTCTACTGCTTAGAAATCGTAAGTGGGAAATTAAATTAATAATTCACTTACTGTAGGGAGACAGCATTGAACCTGCTTTATAAACCCATATAAGCATTGAACCTGCTCTATAAACCCATCCTCTTAAATGTATATTAGTGTAAATTGACTTAAAGAGGGACAGGAGCTCATCTCTTGATTCCTATGGGTCTTGGACCTGATCAAGCAGTGAGAAACATGCGAGTTACCTGAGTCTGTGTGGTGCTCCATTGACTTCTGTAGAATGTCGCACGGTCTTTCTCAGCTTCAGAAAATTCTGTATTTGTCTTTTCCTGAGCTTTAGCATAGGGGTTAAGACACTTACCTGGATGTGGAAGACCCATGTTGGAAGCCCCACTCTGGAGCAGGGACTTCTCCCCTACCAGATGAATGCCCTAACCACCAGGTTATAAGCTATTCTGCTTTCAGTCCCTCCTGGTGAAGCTGTTTCACTTTGGTCCAGTGAATATTTATGTATTTTTAACAGGAGAGACCAAGGCAACACTCCTCAGAATAGCCAATAGACTGGTGGTCTGGCTGCTCACCTAGAAGCAGGGAGATTCTAGTTCAAGTCTCTATTCCATATTCAAACCCAGGTCTCCCATATCCCAGGCAAATGTCCCAGCCAGTGTGTTAAAGGTAAAGAGATACATTTTTTCTGAAGCTGGCCTTTAAAAGCATTTTCCCAGTCAAAACTTAATTTGGGTCAAATTTTATTAATTCAGGTCAGCTGAAAATGCAATTTTTTTGGTGAATAAACTATTTATCCAAAAAATTTCCCAGCTCTATGCAAAACATTTATGTCAGTTGCATGTGGAGACAAAAATATAGCTAGTAAACCAATGAATGGAAGAAACGATATATTCCTAATTCTGAATATCACTTTTTGAAAAGTGGGGGAAGGAGAGTGGAAGAAAAGTGATCAAATTCCTTGGGTAAAGGGATAGCTAATTCAGTGACAAGACTGGTGGTTTGTGGATCAACTTATGACTGAGATGCAAAAAAGAGAATCATTTCAATGCCCACAAATTTTAGGTATGGACTTATCTAGAGTATTCCCAATTGAGTTAAGGACAATTCAAAGTTTAGGGAATAACATGGATGAAAATCACTCCTCCCTGAAGGTACCATTTGGGCAAATATTTAATTTAGCATTGATACACTTGACTTATGAATATTTAAGGAACTTTTGGTCCCTCAATCTAGAAAAAAGCACTTCTTAATACTCAAATATTATCATGACTATTCTCAAAAAGAAGAGATACCACTGCACACAAATAAAAGGAATTCCAGTGGATCAGGTACCAAAACAAATCACAAAATGAAAAGGAAAATATCTAAAGCACAGACTCTGATAGAAATGATGGCCCAAGTTATGTACCCGGAGGGAGGCTGTAAAGATTATTGAATTAATGTTTGTAAAGCACATTGAAGATGTAAAACAATGTACAGTACGGCCTATAATAAATGATGTGAATAATAATGAGAAATGCCAAAGTTTCAACACACAGTCCTTATTGGAAAGGAGAATAAAGAAAACCTTCCATTTTCTTTGATAGCTCAAGTCTTTGATTCTTACTGCAGGTCATTACTTTATAGACTGGACTAGTTGCCTGGAGAGGAGGGACTGCACAGTGGTACTTTTCTTTCTTTCCTTTTAAAGGATGTTCTCCTATTCAAAATGCCCTTTAGACTCATCTATGGCTGTATTATTTCTTTCCTCTGTAGTCTATCCTAAGATGTTTTTTAAGATAAGTGTTCTCCTGTGGAGTCATTTCTCTCTTTAATGATCTCTCCATTGTATGTTTGATGAGCATGTGATTTGTTTGCTCATAGTTAGCTTTCAGTCCTGCTTTCATGGAGGAGCTTCTCTATTAATTACATGCACCATATATTGTCTGTGATTTAGGATGTTTTTATTTCAAGTATAAGCACTACCTTCCTTTTACATGACAGAATCCTTTTATACCTTATGTTACCAAGGTTCATTGCTTTCTTGTGGGTGGTTGGGTTTTTTTTGTTTTTGTTTTTAAACATAACTGTGTAACAGAGTACTTATTTTGAGATTTAATTCTCAAGAGCTGAATGCTATCTTTATCTAGAACATTTCACTTTGTATAGTTAGTACAGAGTCATTTCTTATTATTGAATGAGAAACATTTTTGACGAAATGCCATACGGAATGGTAAAATCATGTTTGTCTTCAAAGCTCACTGATTACAGACAAGTAGTTTACTGCAGAAAATCATGATGGAAAGAAGCTTTTCTGTCCTGTAGCTAGTGAAATCCAGTACCACATTGACCCAATTACTTTGCAGCTTAATGGATTATTATGAATGCAGAAAAGGAACAAATAGGTTTATGATGCCTCAGAATTCCATTATTACCTTTGTTTAAAGCAAACAAAATGATGATCCAATTCACCAAGACTTTCTTCTCTTTGCTTTGAGGTGGTTTTTAAGCGGGGTACATAGCCTTTTTTGTTCAACTTCTTTCTAAAGGTTTAGCTACTGTTCTGTCTCTCCCATTTTAAACTGCCATATATATTAATTATATTTCTCATTTACTTTATATTTTTTCTTAGGTATTTGTTGCCTTTAGGTATGATTGTTTTTTTCAGCCCATGAATAAACCTAATTAGAACTGATCTAGTGAAATAGAGAATGGGTTTGATTCATTCATTTGTTTTACCATCTATTAGTAATAGAGTTGACTGACCTCTCACTTCCAAAACCCCTCTGCTTTCTTCTTCAGCTGAGGGTTGTGTTCATGCTACCAGACCTCTGATAATAACACTTCCCTTCGTCTGTTAATTCACAGAGAACTCAATCCAGTTACAATAAACCTGTGCCAATGCTTCAGTGGTGTGCTCAAGGAGCCCATTGAGGAAAATAGATTATTCTTAGAATGACAGGACCCTGTAGGGAAGAAGGATTCTGAAGGAGTCACAGCCAGATGTTGGACTGAACCATAACTGCCATGCCTGTTCCTGAGATCAGCGAGAGAGAGACTCTTATAGGAACCAGTGGCCTCTCACCTACTATTGATGAGATCCTAGAGACTTTGGCTGACATCATTAGATCTCTGTGGCTAACCTTCAGAGTAGACTTGCTAGCCAGGGAGAACAGTTAAGCAGGGGAGCACTGGCTCAAAACAAATAAATGTTACATTTAGGACACCCTGAAAACGTTATTTTTAAATTGAATTGTTCTATATTTCCCACTTGGACACAAAAGAGAACCTTAATATTAAAAAGCTTTCATTTGTAGTAAGGCTGAGAGAGAGGCAGTTAGCCATACTGGGAGTGGGATCTCTGCATCTTTGGGCAGGTCAATGCTACTGCTTAAGATGATCTAACATATGCTACTCAGGGGGTATGAAAAAGACACATTCACTCTCCCCCCCTCCCCCGAACAATGCAACTTTCAGTGACCTAAGTGCTGTCCACACCGGAGATGCTTTCCCGCCAACATAGCTTCCGCCTCTTGTGGAGGTGGACTAATTATGCTAATGGAAGAGTGCTGTCCTGTTGGTATACAGCGAGTTCACCAGAAGCTCTACAGTGATGCAGCTGTGCTGATGTGGTACTTCTAGTGTAGACCCTCCATCATAGCTTTTTATCACTGATCCACTGTGCAACTTGTATCTGTAGTGTTGGGTTGTTTTGAAATAAGTCTCCATGACAGTGTGACCTTCTCTAAATAGATTGACCTACCAAGAAGTCAAGATCTGTGACTTTCTGCAATTGTGTGGCCCAAAATCCCTTAGGTATTTTCTGCTGGATAGTACTTTCTAAGAGATCTTGTATAATTCACTGTCAAGGTCAAACAGAAAGAATGTCTATATGAACTCAGGGATTTAAGTACTTTCTGTTAAACTTTTCAGTGCTAATATATGAGCGGATCTAGAGCCATTAGGGCTATGAAATTTTGGATGGTTATAGTACAAGACCACAGTTCATTACAGTTCATAAGCAGGATATTGACCACTGCTGTGTATATCCCTGTTTTCCATATCTCTTGCTACCTTATCACGTGATATTAAAAGGTGAACCTTCTGTAATTGACACTTCTGATGTACACAATTGAGAGAGGTTACGCTTGTGACACTTTGGGGAATATGTATGTGTCCAATTATTAATTCCATTTGGCTTTAGGAATGCAATTTGTAATTATAACCACAATTGTGGATTAGATCATTTTGTAGCAGGATCTGGACACATAATGGAGAGATTGCTCTGGCATAGCTTTCCAGACATCAAGGATTATCAACATGCAAAGACACTTCCTCCAATGCCCTACTTGGCTAGTGGGTTTTTTGCCAGAAGGGCCTTTTGACTTTGAATGGACGATTTTCACAAAAACCTGAAGGGGTGGGGCTGGAATCTCTAAGAGGTGGCAGAGACTCTTTTTAAAAGGTAGTGCTTTCTAACCAAGAAAACTGTTTCCTAACCAGAGGCCTAGAAGTAGTGGAATCAGGAGAGACTTTGTCTCCCCTAAGGACTTGTAGCAAACCCAGGGACTCACAAAAGAATGAAAGCAGACACTGGGTTGCTTTCAGGACTTTGTTTTCTATAGCTCTGTAATGCCCTTGTGTATCTTAAGAGTAAAATGTATGTGTTAAGAAATTCCTTTGTTAAGCCTGTCTCTCCTTATCTTACTACCATGCAGTGTCTGAAACCAGAACTCATATAATCAGGTTGTCTCTGAAGGGAATACGTTTCAGCAATGGGTAGGGTCTGGGAGGGCGAAGGCACTGGTTTCTGGGTCTAGGTGGTCCCAGTCTCCAGGGAGCCACTGCTAAGAGGGCTGTCAGACACATGGGGAGTATGCCTGACCCAGAGCAGGGAACAATGATCAGTCACTTTCAAGACCTTAGCAGCAGGTGGGATGCAGTGATTTAATCCCATCACAACAGAGTGGTATCTGTTCAAAGGGTGAGGTTGGGCCAAGTTGTGACAATAGCCAAGAAAGCAAGATTGATATTTATCTTTCAAATATTATTCAAACCTCTACAATGCATCCTTTAGACCCGGATGGTGGCAAAAAATGTTAAAGGAATGCTCCTTAGGTTTCTCCCTCAATCTTTCTTCAACTGGCAGTACCAGAAAGAGTGAACAATCATTCCTTAGGGAGAGTAACCTATTCTATGATAAATGCTCTGACATCCTAAATTAATGGAATAAATCTGTCGGCCTTTATAGGCTAAATTCTGAGGATTTTGACATACATAAAAGCACTGACACAGTAGCAACATCTGCCTTATTTAAAAATTGCTCACTAAATTTAGTTTTCTAAAAAATAAAGTTGTCTTGCATGAAACATGTTCTATCCTATCGTATAACTTCATATTTCCCCAGAGCTTTGGAAAAATGTTACTAATGTTCTCATTTAGCAGTATTCTGCATCCAGTCCATGATTTGGGAAAACAAAGAAAAGCCACTTTCTGTGTTTACACCACTGTCCAGAACCAACAGTATTAAATATTTTCTTCATCGCTGTTTTTTCTTTGTTATCCTTAAATGTTACTCTCTCCCTCAGATTGCATTGTAATGTTGCGTTCCCATTATTAGTAGACTTTCCAGTTTAGATAAAGATAGACCGAGGAAGCAGTGTTTAAATCCAAATTTGGTTTAGTCTAATTTTGGGTTTGAAGCTGAATCAAGGTCACCATCTGGGCTTAGATCTGATGGTGCTGAAATTTTGTAAGCAGTTCTCATGAGATTTCAATGGAAAATTAAAATCTTGTAAGATCTCTTCCAAAGAGGTGTTTCATTTTATTTTTTTGGGCTTTTTTTTTTAATCACCCTGGGAGACTTTGGCTACATCTGGATGATAAAATTTCTTTGTCCAATTTTCACTGTCACCTGGAACCAAATTGCAGAGTTAGATTCAGATCTGCGGATTCAAATCCAGTCCCTGCGAAATTAAAAAAGATTCCACTTTGAGGTTCTGGCTTTACACATCTCTATGCTTCACTTAATGATTTTTTTAAGTTAAGGTTTTTGTTTCCTTTTTATTACTTTTTAAAATAAAATAACAGTATGAGCACTTGAATAGCACACACTATTATGTAATAGGAAGGTTGCACTAAATTGCCTTGTCACCCCCACTGAAAAGTATATTTAAATGAAAAAAACTTTTTAGCTTTTCAGTACTTAGTGAATTACTAGAGGAACAATGCCTTGCATGTTTTTAATATTAACAATCACAACCTCTTGCAGGTGAATTAAATTAAAGGAAAAGTTTGGTAACCTCGGAATGGTTTATTAATAAACCAGTGTGAACTCAGTTGCTTTTATCTGACAAATTATAATTCATGTGGAGTAAATTACATTATTGAAAGAATATTTGAGCTGTTCAACCTAGGAAGATAAATGAATATGGGGTTGGCACAGGTGATTTTTATCAGAGACCTTTATGGTGTCAAGCACAAATGAAGGAAGGAAAAGACTGATCACAGAGGCCATCTGATAGATGTGTGCGTTTTTTAGATTCATGAAGCTGGATAACACTTTCTCTGAGAAGAGCCTGTTTGTAACAGTAGGTCCTTACTTAAGTGGAAGAGGTACCAATCTATGTTCAGAACTAGAAGGGCTTTTAGGTGGGCTTTAAACTACCCTGGAAAGGGAGAGAAGAGAGAATTTCCCTTATCACTCAGATAATCTGGCTATCAACTCCAGCATACAAAACAAGGTAGCAAATTGGTACAGCTGTTTTGAGACAAGGACTGAAGAAAAAGATTAATATATTAAAATGTCTGTATACAAATGGCAGGAACATGTCTAATAGGTATATTAATGAAAACCAGTGTATGTGTCCTTTTATATTCCTTTCCAATTAAAACATATTCTTACATTTCTATGTGAAATGAAACAATAAGAGTACAGCAAGCTTCTGAGTGACTTTGAAATCCTAGCATCCTCTGATGCTTTCATGCCACAGATGATAGGTACTTTAGATATAACCTACATTGCACTGATTAGGAAATATATCTAGAAATTTGAAACTCTTTTACACCTAGAGAGGTAGGTAAATTTTTCCACAGGCAACCTTAATTCTGGTGTTTCCTAAATTTGAGTGCTCGAGTTGCAACCGGAATGATGCTTAACATTTTTGTATGTGTAATTCCATGTTGATTATCAACTTTAATAACCAAATTTCACCAATAACTCTAAAACTTGAATATTTCTTTGCTCCATGTTGTCTAGTTTATATTTAAATTTTTCTCTGAAAAGAAAAATTTTCTGAGCCAGTGGATTAGTGAGCCAGTTCCAGCTTTAAAAGCTTCGTTCTCTTTTCTTTAATGGGCATCACAGGCATTTAGTCTGTCACTTATAGTCGGTACATCTTCAGATGCTCATTCATTACAGGGTAGATTCTCTTATTTAGGCTGAGTAATGTTTTACTTCTCCAGTAGTCTCATTGACTTCAGTGGAACTATTCATAGAGTAAGATACTCTCTTCCCTTCCCTTCCCTTCCTTTCCCTTCCCTTCCCTTCCCTTCCCCAGTGTGGTAACTGTAAAATACATTTGATCCTAACCAAGCCACAACTGAATCAATTTTAGTTTCCATCTCAGCATTGCATTTTTTATTCCTGAAAAAAGATACACCAATGTTTCCCCTATTTATATGAAATGCTATCTTAGGAGCAATGATATTGGTTCTACTACTTTGGTGTGATGGGGAACACTGAGTTGCTGATGTTTCAGGCACATCTACTATGCTTCCTTTTTTCCCCAAACCACTCAAATTAGACCTTGGATAATCATAGCAGAGCAGCAGCTCTGTGACAGGTTAATGTTGAAAGTCAGGCTACGTCTATACTGACGGCAGCAAATTCACCGCCGTCAGATCGATGTCTCTGGATCGACTGAGCAGCCTGTGTAGACCCGCTCAGTCAATCCAGAAATGGCGGAGGAAACCCACCTCTGTAAGTGGCGCAGCTCAGTGTGGATGACACGCAGAATAGACGCAGCGAAGTCGACAGGAGCTACGCAAGTTTTTACGTCACTTGCATATCTCCCATTGACTGCCGCCGAATCCGGAAGGCAAGTGTAGACCAGGCCTCACTTAATGCTTAACTTCATAAAGGCCATCCCTGTTGTCTCTTTCCTGGTGGATTCCTCCTGCTGGGCCCTCTACCCAAAATAATTAGCCATAGTTTATTCACTATTCCTGCAAGGAAGAGGAAGGGCTGAACAGAAATATAAGTTCACTGATAAGCTATAGAATCATAGTAAGTGTGTTTTTGGAAGGCACCATCATTTTGTTCTTTCCCTTAGGAAACACATACAAATATAACTTTATAACAGAAGTCAGTTCTAACATAACTCAGCTTAATTTTGTACTGAAATTCATTGAAAGTATATAAATGTATCCTGTAGCAAAAAGTTTCTCCCAAAGTCCCTTTTGGGTTTACACTTTCCACACAGATGCAGTCAACTCATAGGTCCACACAGACTGCCTCACAGAAGGCTTTATTAATCCATTTCACAGGAAACTCTTCACTAAGGGTATGTCTACATTGCAATTAACACCCGCGTCTGATCCATGTCAGCTGACTCAGGGTTGCTGGACTTGGACTTGTGGGACTATTTAATTGCTCTGTAGACATTTGGGCTCAGGTTACAGCCTCTGAGACCCTCCCCCCCTCCAGGAGACTGTAAGTACAGTCCATTGATAAGGAACATTGGTATTCCAGCATCTCAGAAGGCACAATAAGCAAAGCAAAAGATCAGTATTTAAAACTTTAGAAACAATTATTTAAACCACAAATTTCACTCAGGATTCCCAAATCTGCAATAAGTAGAGACAAATACTCAGCCAACACCCTGTATCAGGCCCTCAAAATGTAGCCCTCAATAGAAAAACTATACTATCAATTTTTTTTTTAACGTGAAGACTATAGTAGAGCCTAATTTAATTGAAAATTTTAGCAGGAAGATGACCATGTCTGCTTACCAGGCCTCACCTGCCCTTGGTGCCACTGCCATTCTCTCAATAGGTTGGCACCCATCAACTCCACTATAACTGCATTGTCATTACATTGGCCTCTTAGCCATGTAAAAGAAGGTGACTGCCTGTGAACTATTCCATCCTACTTGCCTCAGTGACCAGGGTCTGAAAACCTACTGAGTACCCCAGATGAAGTTGTACGGTACAATCAGTCAGTATGCCAAAGACTCCAATGTGTTAGCATCAACCCCCGCGCCATGTGAAAAACTTACCTAGACAGAAATGTCTGTTTTCATCTATATAGTCTCACAGCATTGTTTGCCATGTTACAGATTCAGAAGACAGATGCCAATCACAGAAAAATGAAGATTTATAACAAAACAGACATCAAACTCCTTAAGTGTTTTTTTAATTGAGTAGTTCTTTTTGGTATTTTTGTGGCATATTAACATTTGGTAAGCATTCCATAAGTAACTTTTTTTCCCAACAAGTAAGCAAGCTTTGTTCCATCAAACAAAAATAAATATTTTAACCCTCTGTTCTTGTTAGTTGTCCTGCATTATTATTTCATTGGAATGTCTATTTCAATAAGAAAAACCTCTTGTATGCTTATCTTAGGAGCAGGTTAAGATCTTAATGTGATGCTATAATGGAAAATGGCATCAATAATGAAGCATAGAACTTACTATTCTTTCAGCTGCACAGAAAAATAGCGTGCCATGGGATAGATTTGCAAAGAGAAGCGTGAGTGGCAGCTTTCCTGCAACTCTTCAATATATATGTAGAGGCCCATTAAAACAAAGACATTGGTGCTCTATTTTGAATAACTGTCTCTAACATATCTAACCTTCTTTGAATTCCTTTCCAACTTTAGTGGTGGCTTGTATCGATCAATTTTTTTCTGTGTTGTTTTGACTGTCAAAAGCAATTAAAGAAAACACCATTTATATTTAAAAGAAAGTCAATAAAAATAAGGTTTCTTTCATACATATGAGCAGGAAGAAAAAGGACAGATTATATGCCCTCTCCATGCCTTGTTGCCTGTGCACAAAGTGTCTTGTTCCTCCTTGCATCTCCTGCACAAGTGATGGACACAAGAGAGGTCCTTGTATTCAGGGCATTCATGGATATTCAGGACCCTATCCATAGGGGTAGGAGTAGTGTTAGCCAGTAGAAAGGGAGCTGAGAGATGGAAGTAGGGTGACCAGATATCCTGACTTTTTTATAGGGAGAGTCCCAATATTCTGGGCTTTTTCTCATAAAGGTGCCTATTACCCTCCAGCCCTGTCCTGATTTTTCATACTTGCTATCTGGTCACCTTAGGTGGAAGTGGCAGTGTGGCCCTAACTATAACAATCTCTGCGCCGCAGTGTTGCCAACTCTTCCAATTTGTAAAGCTTCAGCTCTTGGGACCATTTAGATATGTGAGAATCTCAGCATCCATACTGAAATAAAGTTCTAACCCTCACGGTAGCAGAGAGCTAGAAAACATCACACTAAAGGCTAAAAATCCAGAAGGCAAATTAAAAAAAAAACAAAAACTTTTTTTAATTTCATGTTTTTTTTCTAAGCCAATCTCTTGATTTTTGGAGCCTAACTTGTTTGTGAATGCTTGGTGTTGATGATGTCCCATTAGCCGTATGCACCTTCTCCTTCAATAATGGCACAGTAGTTGTGCTCTCCCTGCACTCCCCAGAACGCCATGAGACATTTAGACTACTACAGACACAATGCCCGTCAGAGCTCCCTTGCAGGGAGCATACCCCACGCTTCACTCAATACTGAGTTGTGGCTTAATGTCACAATGGTACAGGAGAGGGCTTGGTTAAAGACCTTGCACTGTTGGATCCCAATGCTGTTAAATAATGATTACTTTGCTGTTAGTACCACCTTCCTCAGTACAAAGTATGGGCAATCTGGTTTGGTTAGTGGCATGAAAAAGGGAACAGTAGCACACCGAGGAGAACTGTGTTGGGCAAAAGTAGGATGTGATCATTTCATCATTTGTGACTCCTCTGTCATCCCCTCAGTCATGCATTCATTCATTTAAAAGTATTTGTACTAATTTCAGTTATGTTTATTGGCAGTTGGGTTCAGTGATACAGATAAGAGTTCACAATAGATACTGTGACAGGGTCAGGCCAGACGGCTATGCAAGGGTGCTAGAAGGCATATATATTAGCCCCAGGCTCAGCAAAGCCTTATTCCCTGGGTGATTCAGCTGGGGCTGCTTAGGCAGTTAGGCCACCTGGGGCCAATCAAGGAGACTGCTCCAGCACTCAAAAAGCCTCCAGCTCAGGCAGGCAGTTGTGGGCTGTGGAGTTTGGAGCGAGGAGGAGTGGAGGATGGAGGTTGGAGTTTGCGGATAGTGATAGTGATAGTTTGCAGCTTAGAGCTGGCGGGCTGCAGCCGGCAGCCGGTGATCTACAGCGGCTTGGGGCTTTCCCCGGTGAAGCACAGCACCGGGGCAGAGCACCCAGCTGGGGGAGCAGGAAGTGGACCACGGACTACCCCAGGGCAAGTAGCCGTACCCCAGGGCAGAACCGGTCCCGTCCCCTCCCCGGAGCCTTTCCCCGGCTGCACCACCGGCCGGGCCGGGAGAGCACGAGACCCACGAGGGCGGAGCATCTCCCCCTCCCGCCCCCACCTTGCCACACTACAAACATGGTATTTATTTGGAAGTAGACTCAGATTTATACTGAACCTCATTCTTTTCAAACCTAATGTGAAACTCCCATTAAACATCAAAAGTACTTCTTGAACTAGCGAGGTTTTACAAGTATAATTAAAATGCAGAAATGTATAGCAATAATATCACTGTGTGCTGCCAGCAAGAACCTGCAATATTTAATAATACAAACAATCTCATAAATAATTTGATGGTACTTTAGCATACAGCAGATGACCATACCAATAAAATAGACCTCAGAATAAATACTGTGCTGAGTGACTTAGCTAGCTAGTAAAAGCAAAAATAACCACAATAAACACTATGTGGGCTAGTGATATAAAATGACATAAAATTCAGAACATGGCCTTGACCTCTGCTCTTAAACTTTTTCTAGCAGAGATATGACACCTTTACTCAACACAGATTTTGAAATGACCTATATCTCTAGAGGCCTTTGAATAGAGGACCTCCAGGCTCAGTGCACAAGTCTGAAACAATAATAAGCTTCCTACATGGTTGGTGGCAGGAATGTATCTGTCATTGTGACATACTAGAACAAATCTATGGGAAATGTTGTTGGCAATGACAAGAAATGGACTTGTTGAGATTTAAGATATCCAAAAGCAGATAAACCAAAAGATAGCCTATTAATCAATCTGACAACAGGGAAATCCAAACAGAAGGAAAAGACACAGATGTCTAGCTCGACCACAGCTCATTAGTATTTTTTTCAATACATGTTCTGCTGCTAGAGTGTTTCCTGAGTGTGAATGCATCCAATTTCCCAAAACAGTTTAAAGGACTGGCTGTTACATTATGTGGTAGCTTATATTTACAATGTAAATATTTCTTGTACTGAATCTTACTTTCAGAGCCTCATATTGTCTTCTGTACAGCTGCAAGCAGCAAGACATGGGATCCAAGTAATGGGAAAGAAGAGGGCTTTTACATATAGCATGGGATTCCTCACCACCCAGATGTTTTGTCTAAGATTGTTACCATCACTGCACTTAATCATACAGAGTTACTGCATGTTCATTGCCCCAAGAGCCCAGATTTAGCACAAAGGCGACACAATCATGTATCGGTAATTAAGTCTCTTTGGATCAGTAGATAAAAGGTCGTGGCCAGATAGCTGGTTGAACTTCCACTGTACCTTTGACACATTCACTAACCCATACCCCATCTCCTGTTTTAGAACATTACCTCACTACACTATGGCTCACTTTCCAGCTAATCTATGGCATCTGGCATGTGACTAGGCAAACCATGTGTACGGAATCTGCCTTAGCTCTGGAGCTACCTCTTGTGCCAGTGTTTACTTTCACTTCCCAGTATTAATTACTTATGCCTTCCTTTACCCACAATCCAACAGCAAGCCCTCACTCCATTCACCAGAACATCTATTTAGCCTGGCCAAAAGAAGGCTCCGGGGGGATATGCTTGCTATATATAAATATATCAGGGGGATTAACGTTAGGGAGGGAGAGGAATTATTTAAGTTTAGTACTATTATAGGCACGAGGACGAATGGGTACAAATTGGATATTAGGAAATTTAGACTAGAAATTAGACGAAGGTTTCTAACCATTAGGGGAGTGAAGTTCTGGAATAGCCTTCCGAGGGAAGTAGTGGGGGCAAATGACTTATCTGGCTTTAAGACTAAGCTTGATAAGTATATGGAGGGGATGTTATGATGGGATAGTTTAATCTGAGCAATTGATTTTGGATTATCCGCAGATAAGTCTGCTCAATGGTCTGTGGGAATGCTGGATGGGATGGGAACTGAGTTACTGCAGAGAAATCTTTTTTGGGTGCTGGCTGGTGAGTCTTGCCCACATGCTCAGGGTTTAGCTGATCGCCATATTTGGGGTCGGGAAGGAATTTTCCTCCGGGGCGGATTGGCAGGGGCCACGGAGGTTTTTCGCCTTCCTCTGCAGCATGGGGCATGAGTCGCTTGCTGGTGGATTCCCTGCAGCTTGAGGTCTTCAAATCTCACTTTTGAGGATTTCAATAACTCAGTCATGGGTTCGGGGTTGTTATAAATGTGTATGGGTAGGGTTTTGTGGCCTGCCTTGTGCGGGAGGTCAGACTAGATGATCATATTGGTCCCTTCTGACCTATGAGTCTATGAGTCTATGAGTCTATTGCCCTGCAAATCCTTCTTCCAGGACCCTCTGTCCAATAACATAATCCTGACTCCTCTAACTGATTCTCCTTTGTCCCATGTTAAATGAGTGTTATGAATATATTAGAAGATGCCTTATCCGGAAGGCTGGTATTAGTCCGATAATTTTCTTGTGAGCACCTTCCCAAGTCCTGACTCCCTCTCCAAGACTCATAAGGGAGCAAAGTAGGCTGGTTCTAGTCATTAAATGCTTTGGATCTTCCATGTCTGTTCACAGGGCCTTGATGATATCCAAGATGAGGCCATTCCTTCTAAATTGAATGTGTCCTTGTGTTTACCTGCTGTGCCATCATATGCCACTTTAGATGTATCAAGGGAGCATGATGGACTCCTCTAAGAGCCCCAGCTGTTGCCCTCATGGGTGGGCTGTCACTTGTTGGCTTGCTCAATTTGTGGTATTGGTGGTATTCCTGCGGATTCACATTGTGCACCCTTTTCCACTTAAGAATGATCAACAATGATGGGTCACAAATATTTATGTATAAACCTTATTAATTGATTGCTTCCAAGTCCAGAAAAGACTCCCCCTGGTATATCACAGGCCATGGAACTTCCCCAAAATAATTCCTAGAGTTTATCTTTCAGGAAAACATCCTGTCTTGATTTAAAAATTGTCAGTGACAGAGAATCCACCAAGACACTTGGTAACTTGTTCCATTGATGGACTACTCACTGTTAAAAAGGTATGCCTTATTTCCAGTCTGAATTTGTTTAGCTACAACTTCCAGCCATTGGCATTGTGTTATACCTTTTTTGCTAGATTGAAGAGCCCATTATTAAATATTTGTTCCCCCAATAGATACTTACAGACTGTAATAGAGTCACACCTTAACCTTCTCTTTGTTAAACTAAATAGTTTGAGCTCCTTGAGTCTATTCTATAAGGCATTTTCTAATCCCTTAGTCATTCTTGTGGCTTTTCTTTGAACCCTCTCCAATTTATCATCATCCTTCTTAAATTGTGGGCACCAGAACAGGACACAGTATTCTTGTGTGCCTGTGGACAAACAATGTTTGTCACCCTTTAAAAAAAAATTCTCTTTACTAGGCCTCCCAATGCTACTGTGGTGACTTTGCTGAAGACTTCCTGAAGACCAAAGAAGAGTACCCCAACTTGATGTCATTTATTTCCTTCTTTAAAATTATCCCATTCTGATAATCCATAACAGAGAGAATGAGCTTTCTTTGAACAAATGATCTCTTTCTATTTTGGTAGAGCTGGGGAATGATTCATAATGAATAATTTAGTTGATGAATTTTACCTCTTTCTGTTTGCAAATTAATCTAAGCCCTATTGTGACATTCTTGAATTCCTTCATGATTCAAAATTAATTATGAACTACTTTACAAAAAAATCTTCTCTTCTGATCATTTACAAATAGTTTTTTTTCCAGAGTCGTAATTAACACTTGTAGTTGTATAAGTCATACAATATTCCATTCATGGATTTAATGACTTGCATTTATAACCCGTAATGCACAAATTGCCAGTTTGGGACCTGAATACACACTTTGCAATTCACTTTTGGCAAAAATTCAAACACTTCATCTTAAAATCTCATTTTACTTGAGTATCCATTCTAGATAAGATTGAGGACTCAAGCGTTTTTAAAAAGGCAAAGATGACAGGGTTGTGAATATGGCTGGCTCAAGCTTCATTTTTTAATTTGAATCAATATTTGCTGACAAATTTTTTCAGCTATTCACTCAGTCATTCTCAGCATTGTCTGGATTTGGTGTACTCTGTGAGTTTAATTCTGAGGGCAGCATCCCTATAAAATGTAATCCTTCTTTTGTTTGTACTGTTTCAGTTGTATTGTGAACCTTGGTCTGATGTAAATGCAGCCAAAGTCCTGATGGTTCATTTTTTATTGGACTGTTTCTATTTGCCTTAACTTCTAATATAATAAAAAAATCCTGAAGTAAATCTATTTTTGTGTGTGGGTGTGAGAGAGAAATTACTACTTTTGAAGTCTCCAAATAGATTCACAAGGAACATTCAGTTTTTCAAAAATAGTGAATAGTGCTGTGATAATTTTACTTGCCGTGAAGAACCACTTAGCCTCACTACTGAAAATGACTTTAAATTAGTGAAAATTTATTTTTTCTATTTCTAAAATGGACTCACTTCAGCCATATCAAATGCAGATATTAACATTTTTTTTATAACCAGTTGATGTTAGAAATGTCTTCTCTACCTTGATGTTTTAGATTAGGGTACTTAATGGAGAAGAGAAAGAGGAGAAGGAAAAATCCATTAAATTCTTCTGTACCTTCCCATACATATCTTGTAATATCTGTGTCTGTCTTTTAGAATGTAAGCTCTTTGGACCAGGGACTGCCTTTATTTATATCTTGAACAGAACCTAAGATTAACAAATAATAGTTAAATGCACCATTAAAATCCTTCATTCCTTGGTCATTCCATCTGTGAGGGGGCATACACTCACCCTATTAGGAGGCACTAACAAGCTCTTCTGGGCTCAGTCAGCACTAATCAGACACAGCTAGAAGGTTTGCTCTTCCTGGAGGGAGGAAGTTTTAAAATGAAAGGCCGGGCAGAGGCAGTGGTGGTAACTAGAGAAATATGGCTGTGCTTCAGGTAAACAGTTGTGGACCCTTCTACCTTTGAAACTGCCTGGATCAGGTATGGAACAGATGTTACACCCCCACAAAGGGGGAGTTTGTGTTTCTAAGGATGAACTGTCACCTTGATCAGGAAGCTAAAAATCCCACAGACAAGCTAGGTCCAAAGGGGTGACTGAGAGACTGCCTAAAAAGATTGAACACTATTTTTTGGTCCCTTCTTTATTTTTGTCATTTCCTGTCCTTGGGAAGTGGGGAAAATAATTTTTTTCTTTTTCTTTTTTTTTGTTTTGTTTGGAGAGACCCTTGTATATCCTGAGCAGGGGAAGGACTTTGTGAGAGCCTGAGAAAGGAAGCAACCCAAACTGTGGTCTGATGGGGACTCGAGCCCCTTTCCCCCACACCATCTAGCCAATAAGCTGTCTGCAGTAGGTTTGATTGTAGTCTTTAGCGCTAAAACCATAGATCCCACTATTCCTGTAATTTTGCCAGTGTTTTGCTTCCATCTATGTGGCACATTGGGCCAGATTCTCTGCTCAGCCCTGGCACAAATTAGAACAGCCTGGAACTGCCCAAAACCGCATAGCTGGCTTTGGTTCCTCAGTTGGGAATTGGTGGAATGCATTGTGCTCCTAGGTGCCATCTGCACTGGGGTCTGCAGGGAGGGACGCATAGGAGCTGGCTCCATGCCTGCTGGAGCTACCCACGGGAATGGATCTTGAGACAGAAATTTACAGGTGGACTCACCTCCCTTGTGCTGTCTCTATTGTATATAGGGAGTAGAGTGGGGCTATGAAGTCGGTCCACTGCCCCCAATTGACACTGTTGATGAGTGAGTGCAACTCTTCAGGGAACAGAACTGAAACTAGGTCTGAGGATGGAAGACCTTGGGGTACTGCAGGGGCAGACAGAGCTATGTTTCAGCATTCCTAACAAGCTCTGTGAATTCAAAGATAAAAAATCTGGGAAACTTTCCCCATGAAAACCTCTTTAAGTTGAGGTACAGTTGCTAGAAACCAACCATCAAAAGCAAGGAATCTGCAGTTCAGTCATTTATCAACCCATCTTTACTCTCTTCAGCAGTTTCCCAGTCTCAGCTGTCTCCCTTTCACCACTCCAAGCCCACTCAGGCAGGTACTGCCAGAGGGCACTCCCCGCCTGCCCTTCATTCTGGGCCCTCTAGGTCTTTTCACTGGGCGTCTGCCCCATGAGCCCCACACCCAGACATCCCCTCCACACACCCCGAGTCAGCTGTGAGATCTGCGGCTGGTTCATTTCTGAACTGCGTCATGGGCACATCTGTACATGCCCTTGCTCCACACTCTCCATTTCTTCACCCTCGCATCCCACCATGATACTAAGTGGCAGGACCTTTTGTCACTTGTCGAGGGTGAGGAACCTCGATGGGCCAGTCTGTATTCCACCTTGGTTCCATGGCCTGCTGGGGACATTAGGTGGTGACTCTTTTATGGAGCGATGACCACAAGCGTCCTTTCTTTGGCGTGAGGGAGATCCTGGTACACATTTACCTGGTGTGTGCCAGGCTGCAGCCTCTGTTCCAGCTCCTCCAGAACCTTCATTTAAGGTTCTGGCTGCACTCCTCCCCACACCTGTTTTTGTACACGCATCTTATCTGCAGACCCACAAAGTCGCAGGATTTCCTAGTCAATCTCCTCTTTGCATTGGCCAAGGTGGCCATTTACAAGACCAGGGAGAGGATATTGACTGAGGAAGTGCTCTGTGACCACTGAGGTCTATTTACATTCCTGTGTCTGATCATGTATCCGGGCAGAGTTCCTCTGGGCCACATCCACTGATTCCTTAGACACCTTTGAGGAGCAGTGTACGCTGTCCACATTTCTTGGCTTACTGTCCCCTTCAGGTTACTTCCATTTAACCCTTTGACCATCTTTCCTCTCCCTGTTTTTTCATTTGTTGTCTCCCACATTCACTTGAGTCCTGGGCTCAGTAGCTGGGGGAAGGGCTTTTAGCCACAGGCAGGTTTGCACCCACCCATGTTCTGGTACCCAAATAGGCCACTCCAAGCCCACATAGTTCCACCTTCATTCTGAACCACCAGCAGACAGCTTAAATACCAATTACATGTATAATCATATGATATACACCTTGTATATCAATGCTGAGATTCCAGAATAAAAATTAATACTTTAAAACAATAGCTAGCAACACCAAGCAGACTTTCACACTACTTTTCCAACATGTTGGCAGGAGAAACAGTAACCATTCGCTATCTCACTGTTTACCCTACACATACAGTAAACCAACCAGAGCACTAGCTACACATAACTTATTAAAGCCAACTCCGTATTATGTGTGAAAACACCTGAACATGTGACCAATAAATGTGGAAAGCATTCAGGGGTGCATGTTCTTTGCTTAGGATAAGCTGAAAAGATACAGCTGGCTAGAAAATGGAATTTCTCTCCTGTGGAAAAATTTGGAGGAGTTCAAGGAGGGCTGGAATTTTTTTCCTGAATGGAGATGAAATTTTTTTAAAAAATGAACACTTTTCCTGGGAGGAAATATTCTGAAAAATTCAGTTTTGGAAGAACTGAAATGGAATTTTTCAGCTTGCTCCCTGCTGCCCTACTCCTCAGAAAGCTGCCTCCTAGAACTGCCTCAATTTCCAGGCAGGCAAATTCAGGAGAGCTGGCTAATGTGGGGAAGCAGCTGCTCAGGCAGATGTCTCCCAGGGATGCCCATTCCCCAGGAAGCTAGAGAGTTTGGTGGAGATGTGGGGTGAAACCCTTCCTCCATTCAAGTCAACAAGAGTTCTGCCATTGACTTTGGTGGAGCCAGGATTTCACCTGTGGGCTGTAGGCAGTGAAAGCGAGGTGGATGAGAGTTAGAAAGGGAATATACTTGAATTACACATTGCCTTCATCTCTTCCTTTTTTGAAATTTGTGTTGGTAGGCTATACATTCCAACTCCCTAAACTCAAAGATAACAAAGTATTCTCTGGGAATTCTATACAAAGCCACACAGAATATCAATAAATATTATGTGACTCTGCACACAAACCGTAACATAGTACAACCTGTTTTTGTGCCATGTACTGCACCATGCAAGATAGTTGTAAAAATAGCAGAAGATATATTCTAATCTGTGGTACATAGTTTCTAATGTGGTTTGTTTCTTTAGCAAGCAGTATACCAAAAGGATGTTTCTCCAGCTCAGATCAGTTTGAAATCATATCACTGATGAACACTCAGATAGGCTTGTTGTGGCTCGGGTAATATCACGATCAGGTTTGCCTCATTTTAACAGCAGGGTGTATAAACATGGTGGTTTGATCCCCGGTAGGATTAACTACTGGCATAAAAAAAATGACTGAGGAAGCGTAACTTTGAGATTTACGTGTTGAAAGTCCCATGCAGCTGCAGTGAGCTCATTAGTATGATTTGCTTTCTACTGCTGGTTGGCTTTTGGGTAAGCAGCAGTGACCCACTGGTTTGGATGTGGGACCAAGGTCAAGGAAGGACATAAATCTTTAGTGGTCAGAAGGTTATAAAGCATGTAAATGTAACACGGAATAAGAACCAGAGTCAAAGCATCTGCTTTTTATCCATTAACCTACTGTGGATACAAGATTGACTCTTTTCCAATGTTACTGTTTCTTTTACCTCTAAAAAGAGCTTCTTGAGTACAAACACTTTGATAAGTGGAATGAAAGGCAGTTTAGTCTCACTATCATGTAAATATCTCTCTCTCCTGCTGCATTACTCCCTAAAAGGAAAATATTGAACCCCTTCACCCTGCACACACACATCTTTTCATGGGCATGAAGGACCCTGAACAAAGTGGATTCTGTTGCACAGAAGGAAGATAGGATTTGGGAGAGATCCACAATGCCTGCACCCCATAGAGGAATGCTCCTTGAGGTTATCCTTAGAACCTTCAGGGGTTAGAGGCAGAGCAGGGAAGAGGCATTGAGTGGGTCTGATTAGTTGTGACTGCTCCTCTGCATTGGACATGGGGCATAACGTCTATGAGGGCTGCTGCAACTCTGAGGCAACAGTACTAGTCATGGAGTAAAGGAATCCTTCCCCTCTTCTGTGCCACAGTAGAATTCACTACACAGCCTGGTTACCTAGGCTTGAAGCAATACTTCTGGGCAAATCCCATCTGGAGCATGGTTATGTTTTGGGAAATATTTTCCTCTTTCAGCATGAATAGAAAATAACAAGTAGTGTAAAGCTTTTTTCCATTGAGGTAGTGGCCCTTTCTGCATGAATACCAATAAAACCCTGAACTTACAATGCAGACCTCCAGAGGGGGAAATGCAGTGTTTTCCAACAAAATACGTATCAGCTACTGTCAGCTGCTATTTTAAACCTAGAAACTAGCTTTTTCATTTTGTTTTTCTACAATTCTTGATTTTTTACAAAAATCTCAGGGCACTAACCCTAAGGCTTTCAAATATTTGCTCAGAAGTATACTGCAAGAAAGTCCCTTGAGTAAAATTATTTTTTTTACATATTATACAACAATATTTGCATTTGTCATAATGAATGGCATAGGGAACAAAAGTATATTTTGTGATGTGTGGCCACTCTGCTAATTCAAACCTACTACTATGCAGTGCCATGCACTTGCAACCCCCTTCAAAGTTGGGAGTAGTTTCAGGTGCTCAATGCCTCTTGGGATCAGGTCATCACTTCTATTAAAATCAATAAGAATTGTATTGGTAGCATCAGTGGGAACAGAAACAACCTGAAATTTGCTAATTCATAATGGATCCTCTGATCTCCAGTGTGAACTAAGATGTTCCTTCAGTCTCAGACTTGTGAATTGCCTTGCATTTTAATCCATGTCAATTATGTTTTTAAAAAACGTTATTGACCCTGAACACATCAAGACAACATAGTATTTATATTCTCCATTAAATTTAAATTTCAGTGACTATTGTGCACTGATAGACTAAAGATAAAGTCATTTTTAGTTGGTGTCTGTTAATCTCAGTTTCTGGCTGGGCAGTGAGAATTTGGATTAATTAAAGGAAGCTTAATACTTCCAGTTTCTGACCCCCTCGAGTGAAGGGTGGCTGGAGATGCACTGTCTATTACATCATTTATGGATTAAAACATTAGAAAGGAATGTGGGCTAAGAGTCATGGGAATTTTGACACACAAAGGTTAGACTGCAAAGAAAAACAAAAGCATAATTTTCCATGGATGCTGGATTCACCCTTTCATATAAAATGTGAAGTATTTCCAAATGTAATCTGCTGCAAAAACATTGGGTAGTCCGTAGAGATGTGCCAAAGGTTTCTCTGTTAATTCAAATATCAGTGAACAGCACATTTGCTAGTTTATGAGCTTTATTGGAAATACTTACTCTTCATCCCACTTTTATAAAAGACCAAAAAAAGAATTTATTTTGATGAACAGATGAACTTCTATTACTAGTGTAGAATAAAAAGAACAAAAAGACTTTAAAGGATAAAAGCTATGGTCCATGTCTTCTGGTCTTATGGGTTCAGTGCAAAACTTCAGAGGACCAAATATGGCTTCAACCCCTGATCCAGGGCATACATTAGAACAGCCTCAAGACCACTCTAATTTATGCCTCACTGCACATGTTCTCAAAAAGCTATTTTGACCACCAGGGATCAGCTGACATAGGTACCCCTGCTATGTGTTGTCTTTCTCAGCCACATCTCTAGGGAGGTGGGAAGCATGGGTGTAGTGTAGGAATCACTACCTATGGGATGTTGTTCCAGGAAGAAGGATTACTAGGAAGAGTCAGGATTCACCTAACAAAGAGAGGAAAGAGTATTTTCGCAGACAGGCTGGCTAACCTAGTGAGGAGGGCTTTAAACTAGGTTTGATGGGGGATGGAGGCCTAAGCCTGAAAGTAAGTGTGGAAGTGGGGCACCATGAGGAAGCAGAAGGAGGAAGGTGCAAAGGGGAGGACTCCTGATTCATACTGAGAAAGTAGGGCAATCGGCTAGTTATTTCAAGTGCCTATACACAAATGCAAGAAGCCTGGGAAACAAGCATGAGGAATTGGAAGTCCTGGCACAGTCAAGAAACTATGACTGGAATAACTGAGACTTGGTGGAATAACTCACATGATTGGAGCACTGTCATGGATGGCTATAAACTGTTCAGGAAGGACAGGCAGGGGCGAAAGGGTGGAGGAGTTGCACTGTATGTAAGAGAGCTCTATGGTTACTCTGAGGTCCAGTATGAAACTGGAGATAAGCCAGTTGAGAGTCTCTGGGTTAAGCTTAGAAGCAAGAACAATAAGGGTGATGTCGTGGTGGGTGTCTGTTATAGACCACCAGACCAGGAAGGATGAGGTAGATGAGGCTTTCTTCAGTCAACTAGGGAAAGTTTCCAGTTCACAGGACCTGATTCTCATGGGGGACTTCAATCACCCTAACATCTGCTGGAAGAGCAATACAGCAGAGCACAAACAATCCAGGAAGTTTTTGGACTGTGTTGCGGACAACTTCCTGGTGCAAGTGCTGGAGCAACCAACTAATGGCCGTGCTGCTCTTGACCTGCTGCTCACAAACAGGGAAGATTTGGTAGGGGAAGTAGAAGTGGGCGGCAACCTAGGCAGCAGTGACCATGAGATGGTCAAGTTCAGGATCCTGACAAAAGGAAGAAAGGAGAACAGTAGGATATGGACCATGGACTTCAGAAAAGCAGACCTTGACTCCCTCAGGGAGCTGATGGGCAGGATCCCCTGGGAGGCTAATATGAGGGGGAAAGGAATCCAAGAGAGCTGGCTGTATTTTAAAGAAACCTAGTTGAGGACACAGGAACAAACCATCCCAATGTGCAGAAAGAATAACAAGTATGGTAGGCAACCAGTTTGGCTTAACAAAGAAGTCATTGGTGAGCTTAAACACAAAAAAGAAGCTTACAAGAAGTGGAATCTTGGTCAGATGACTAGGGAGGATTATAAAAATACTGCTCAAACATGCAGGAATGAAATCAGGAAGGCCAAAATGCAATTGGAGTTGCAGCTAGCAAGGGACGTGAAGGGGAAAAAGAAGGGTTTCTACAGGTATGTTAGCAACAAGAGGAAGATTAGAGAAAGTGTGGGGCCCTTATAGAATGGGGAAGGCAGCCTAGTGACAGAGGATGTGGAGAAAGCTGAGGTACTCAATGCCTTTTTTGCCTCTGTCTTCACAGACAAGGTCAGCTCCCAGACTACTGCACTGGGTGGCACAGAATGGGGAGGAAGTGAACATCCTGCAGTGCTGAAGGAACAGATACAAGTCTATTTAGAAAGGCTGGACATACACAAGCCCATGGGGCCAGATGCAATGCACCCAAGGGTGTTGAGGGAGTTAGCTGATGTGATTTCAGAGCCATTGGTTATTATCTTTGATAGCTCATGGCAACTGGGGGAGGTCCCTGATGACTGGAAAAAAGCAAATATAGTGCCCATCTTCAGAAAAGGGAAGAAAGAGGATCCAGGGAACATCCAGGGAGGATGGAGCTACGCTGTTCTCAGTGGTGGCAGATGACAAAACAAGGAGCAATGGTCTCAAGTTGCAGAGGGGGAGGTCTAGGTTGGACATTAGGAAAAGGTTTTTCACTAGGAGGGTGGTGAAGCACTGGAATGGGTTACTTAGGGAGGTGGTGGAATCTCCATCTTTAGCGGTTTTTAAGCCGCGCTTTGACAAAACCCTCGCTGGGATTATTTAGCTGAGGTTAGTCCTGCTTTGAGCAGGGGGTTGGACTAGATGACCTCCTGAGGTCCCTTCCAACTCTAATATTCTATGATTCTATGAAAGCTCTATAGATAAAACAGATTTACATCTTCTTTGTGTTGCCAGAGTGGTTCAAAGTGTCCAAGATAAGTCAGTCCATCATGTACATTCATTTTATATTTACTTGCCGTGACAAAAGTTTGGCTTCTCTTCTGTTCATGCCCAGATTTAATGAAAAGTGAAGCTACTACATAATAAAGCATAATTCACCAAAAAATTACTTTGTTCATTTATCTGGGCAGGTTTAATATAAATAGGTAAACCAGCTACATACATTTTACAGAATATACACTTCACTCTATATAATATACTGGTACTGCCTGCAGTTAATTCATGAAGATATTTGACTGCCTTACTTGTAACACTGTTACTCTGCTAAGCTAAATCTCTATAGTTTTGAACCAATGCTGTTGCTTGTATTGCTCTGATCTTTGCAAAGTCTCCGGTTGACTGACGCAAATTAGCCTAATGAATTTAAACACAAAACAATGCTTGTCCCTTGCACGGAATATAGCATGCAATAATCCAGTAATGCAGTAGGCAAAAGGTTATGTATGGTAAAAATGCTCATTTTCAAAATTCAAAATGAATTGTTGGAAAAGACTTACACCCATTAATGAACCTTAATCTTACCATTTTCTGAACATGGAAAACTATAACTTGCATGAAACTAAAATTCCACTTGCTTTTCAATGCTGCATCTTTTGTCTGCAAAATTATGGAAGCTGAATGCTGAATTATAGTTCTCACGTCTCTTTCATTAAGTGCAACTTCTACATCCAAATTTACTACCGTCATTACAAATCTGCCATTTCCTGCTTATTTTTTATTACTGTAAACTAGATCAAGCTGAATCATGATGTGAGAAAACATTAATGATGGGGGGAGAAAATCAATAGCTTATCTTCTTTTCGGTGCTCAATTTTGGATCCTTGTTGGTATTTCCAGTGTTGATGGTTTCAAGAGCTAGATGCAGTCAAAACTTTTCAGTGAGACTGCAATTATAACTATGGCACATGTACATACAAGCACAGTTCTTACAAATCTAGATGGTGTTTTAACAGGTTTTGTCTGTTCCTCTCAACTTCCCTTTTACTTGTCCCCTGTGCAGGAAGACACGTCAAGCACAATGTCACTGTCATCATTTCTACTTTCTTTGCTGCCTTTGTAGCAGACACTGTTGATTATTTGTAATGTTTCTGAAGAGCTTTATCAGCGTTCTTGTGCAGCAGCTGAGCTAGTGCAGTTATACTTTAAGACTATTGAGCAGCTGATATCTGGACATCATGACATCTTGGGTTCAGTCAAAACTTCTGACTGTGGCAGATGTGTGTGTGCAAATCTTTGTCTGTAGGTGGCAGTGGGTATACGCTATGCAACAGCATTCCCAGCATGGAGTCATGATGAGAAACTACTTGCAGATTCATATTTTCAATGCCTTTTCCTTTTCCTGTTTTTTTTTTTAATGAAATTCTTTAGAGCTTTAAAGATTGAATCTCTTTGCAAGCATTGTTGACCTTTTAGCAGCAAAACCTCTACTAGTTTCTTCTCATTCCAAATGCTGATGCTTTATATCCATTTTTAAACTAGTATTCACTCAGCTAAGGCAGGGATATATTTTATAGCCTTTTTTGGAAAATGATTATGAAAGTGACTTTCATATTAAAACAGACAAAATATGCTAATTTTTAGTCTGCTCTGTTCTTGAAGCATTTTTTTTTCCTGCCATTCAGAGACACTTTGAAATAAAATACTGTGTAGACGGCTGTTTTAAAGATATCTCTTTAT
The DNA here is from genome assembly GCA_007922155.1 of Mesoclemmys tuberculata. NCBI lineage: Eukaryota > Metazoa > Chordata > Testudines > Chelidae > Mesoclemmys > Mesoclemmys tuberculata. Next base: position 8,881,949 of record ML675624.1, on the reverse strand, counting down.
ACCATAAGATTTCCCACTCCTCTCTGGGATCTGAAGCCCTTGAAAAAGGAAGTTTGGAGAGACAATAGGACTGCTGATCTTTGGATTCCTAAATGTAGGGGTAACTTTTGTGTATGAGGCGGGAAAGAAATAGATGTCTGTGATGGAGGATAACTGGAATTCAGGAAGCATGAGGCCTGTAGGGTGAGGGGAAGGAAGAAAGTTGTTGGCATTATGTTGAAGGATGAAGGGAGAAAGCTGGAAGCATTGCAGGTGTGGGGAGAGTAGGAAGGGTGGTGAGAGAGAAGAGACTATGGGTCTGAAGAGTGTTTGAATAAGCTGTTCCAAGTCCTAAAATTTTGTTATGAACTACTGAGATTCCATCATCATGGTACATCCAACATTTCTTTTGAGATTACTTGATGGTCTCTGATTTTCACTTTGTATCAGCTTCCCGTGAATAAAAAAATATTAATAATGGGACAAAGCCAAATAATAACAAGAAGTAGACCAGAACCACATAAAATTTAAAAAAAAAAAAGGGGAGAGGAAGCGTAGTCCAATGGTCGGATCACTATCCTATGCCATGAGACATCTCGCTTCAGTTCCTGCTTTGACACCGACATCTTGGGTGGCCTTGGGCATGTCAATTAGTCTTTCTCTGCCTCAGTTCCCATCTGTAAAATGGTGATAAGACCACTTCCCTACCCCACAGGGATGGTTTGAGGACAAAGATTTCATGGTGCTCAATGCTGCAGTGATGGCTGTCATACAAATAACACAGACAGATAAAAATCTCAATAGAAACCCAGATGGACTATGATGAACAATGTCAGGACTTTATACACTCAGTAATTAAAACTAATAGGGAAAAATCAGCCCAAATTTAAAAAGCATATGTGGAAGAAAAGTGTCTATAAACATATCAAGTTTTAGGCTTTCCAAGATACTACAAGCTGATGAGCATGAAAGCAAGTATCTTTAAATTTAGCAGAAATAAAAGCATTACAGTCAATAACACCAAACTTTGTATGGTGAGGAAAAGCAACTTCACTGCAAATATTCCCAGTGAAATTCTGACCTCATTGAGGTAAATGGAATCAAGATTTCATCATCCATTTTTAATTTTTATTATGTATTACTGTAGATATCAATTCTTTATCCAAAGAATATTATTTTGATACATATGTACACTTAATTTTAAATAAATTGGATCAAAACAATATAAAATAACCCTTCTGAATGAGAATTATAAAGTCACTTCCTAAACTTTCAGCTAAACAGGGGAATAAGGTAAGTACTCTATGTGTATAATCTCTTTCCTTTACTATTTAAGTTACTTAGGCTCTAAACTTCATGATACCTAGTGAACTTTAAGCATATCCTGTGGAAGCCCATTCTTGCTGAATCAAGGCCTTACACTTGAAAGCCAGCACATAACTAAGCCAGTCTTGGCAGAGATGTTTGATATTAAGTAAAATGAGCAAATCCCTAGGTTCTTCAAAATGAAAGGCTGGTTATGTTCTGCAGCCGTTTTAGACAAGACTAACATTTCAGGTGTACTAAGAGTAGATCTGGTCAGAAATGTCACTGGTTCATCAAATCTGAAATGTTTCAAGAAAACAATCTGAGTATGATGAATAATGGATAGGATTCGGGTGGGCTTGAACCCCAGGGCTCAGGCAATGACCACCACCCTAGCTCACCTGAGAAACTAGACAGAGGAACCACTGAAGGACTAGCTCACAGAGGGCCCTGCCCCCTGATTGGCAGAAACATTCAGCACTCCAATTGGCTGAGGAGCTCTATATAAACTAGGAAGTAGTACAAAAAGTTGTCTAAGCAACCAGAGGATCCCTGGTTAGCTGCTACTATGGACCTGTCCTGCTTACTTAGTTCCTGTCCTCTTATACCAGAACCCATCTGTTCCCATTTCCTGCTTTCCTGGCTTACTCTAGGTTGCTGCTCCTATGCCTTAGCCTGACTCTAGCTGTCAGCTTGGTGCCTGACACAGTCTTTGGCTCTGACCACAAGGCCTGACTCCTGCTCCATCACTAGGCATGGTTGCACATGCCCCAGTCATTGCAGGTTCCCAGAAAGCCCTGTCTACCAGGCAGGAGCTGCTTCCTTGCCAGTTCACTTGGCAGGCTGCATGGGAGCCTAGGCTTCCAAGCAGGGGGGTAGCTGGATGTGATCTTTTGGCAGGGTCTGTGGATGACATGGGTTGGCCAACCAAAAAACCTAAACTTCCTGCTTCTGGTCATGTGAGTCAGTTTGGGAAGCTTGATGCCCCAGTTGCCAAGGGCCGAGAAATCTCCAATTGCACAGGTAGTTTAAGCAGAGCTTGGGTGGGCCAGCTTTCAAAGTGGGTGGGCCATAGCCACCTCAGGACCACCTGTAGCTACACCTCTGCTTCCAAGGTCCACAGCTCTGGGGAAGACCTGCCATGTGGACTGCCCCTATGCTGGGGCAGTGCTTCCAGATTTCCTGCTATGAATCTGGGGGACTGGATAGCCTGGGGCATCTCTGTTTCCAGGCTTTCTGCCATAGAACTGTGATCCTGGAAGACTCCTGGGTAAGTTGGCTCACCAGGCTGCCCACCTCTTCTCAGGCTGCAGAAATTGGTTTGGCCCATGGGTTTGGTAGCCCCAGGGTCCCCAATCTTGGGGATTCTGCAAGATAGGGTTGCCCCAGAGAAACAGGTCTAGACTCACCAGCAGCTGCTGAGTGAAATTTACAAGAATCTTGTCAGTGGCACTGCTGCCCACAACTGAGTTAGAAGCATATTTGGTTTTTTGGGAGCACCATGTTTCAGTGTTTCTGAAATGAAATTTTTGGGAAATGTTGACATTTCCTTTTGAACCAGAAATTCTGAGTTTTAGCCAACTCTAATAAACAATAACTGCTCTGAGGATACCCACAACCACTATCTAAAACATGGAATAAAAGTTAATGTTTTAAAAATAAAATTTAACCATTTTTATATAATCATCTAAAATCCCTTGTCTGCCAAACTTCAGCCTAGAGGGATTTTTTAAATATGACATAAGTTTCTGAAAGTAGAAAAGACCAAATGACCACTAGATATAATACACTAAGTTGGGATCTCTGATACATTGTACGTATTTAAGAACATAAGAAAGGCCATACTGGGTCAGACCAATGGTCCATCCAGCCCAGTATCCTGTTTTCCGACAGCGGCCGATGCCAGATGCTTCAGAGAGAATAAACAGAACAGGTAATCATCAAGTGATCCATCCCATCACCCATTTCGAACTCCTGGGAAAAATCAGAAAACAGGGTATAGGAGATAAGATGGCCAAAATGTGAAGAAAACTATAGAATGAAAGAATTAACTTACTGGAATGGCATGTATCAACCAGCCTATGCCAAATTAGAGAGAAAAGATCAATAGGCTTTCCTCTGGAAAGGTAATGGTGACATTTTCCAGAGAGTGAAAAGTATTAAAAGACTGCCTGTGTAATGACTTTACATAGCTGTAGAAATAAAGTGATGGGTTTGAATTATCAAAAGGCTAATTAAAATGTGTGTGACGGAGTGCTGGGCAGCAACCCATTAGCCAGCCCTCTGTCATGCCAGCCCCAATTGAGAGAGGTAAATTGGAGCTGGCTAGGGACACATGCTCCTGATTGGTGCAGGGGAAAAAGCTTTGCATTCAGTTAGCCAGGGGCTATAAACAGGCCCAGGTGAAGAAAGTAGGAGGGGAGCAGAAGCCAGGGAGTGGAAGGGGAGCAGAGGCTCTACCTGCCCGGCTGTGGCTGCCCCTGAGGCAGCCAGCCAAGCTGTATGAGATAAGGTGGTGGCACACTGTAAATAAAGTGCACTGGATTGATGAACAAGAGGGTCTTAGAGTTATTTGTGAGAGAGAAGGTGGCTGAATCAGAGAGGTGGCAGCAGAGAACCCTTACAAGGTCACTTATAATTTGATTTTTGGTCTTTTGAGAGAAATATTAAATAAAGGCCAAATATTGCATTCCTTCCGTATGTGCACACATACAACATACTGTTGGAATTTTACATACATGAGGATTGAGTTGTGTTTCTTTGTCAGAACATAAGAACGGCCATACTGGGTCAGACCAATGATGTATCTAGCCCAGCATCCTGTCTTCCAACAGTGGACAATACCAGGTACTTCAGAGGGAATGAATACAACAGGCAATTGTCAAGTGATCCATCCCATCAGCCATTCCCAACCCCAGCAAAGAGCAATCCCTGCTTATCCTGGCTAATAGCCATTGATGGACTTATCCTCTGTGACTTATCTAGTTCTTTTTTGAACCCTTGTAGGAGGGCCCCTCGGCCGGACCCGGGATTGGGAGCCGAGGGAGGGCCCCAGCCAATAGACCAGCGGGATAGCTGGCCTGGTAAAACTGCCCAGCAACAGGCCGGGATTGGTCCAGTGAGCCGGGCCGCCCGTCAACCCCTCCGGCCGCCGGGGACGGCCAACCAGGCTCCGAGAGGCGGGACTTCCCCCGGAAGGGGAAGTATAAAAGATAGGCCCCTGGGCTCTGTGCGAGGCAGGCAGTGGTGGGAAGCAGACCTGCCACCCAGAGCTCCCGCTGGGGAAGGGAACGGCTACGACCCTGGGCCGAAGTGCCACCGCTCCCGGCGTAAACCCCAGGACCGGGACTGGATAGGGCCTCCGGGGGCCGGCGATTGGGACTGGCCGTCGAGACCCCCAAGGGGGCTGGCACCCCCCGAACCCCATGCCTGGCCGGAGGGGCTCGGTCAGTCCCCATGGGTCCCACCGCCCGAGGCGGGGCTAGACCTTGAGGAGCTGCCGGCCGCCGACCCCCCTGAAGCTGGGGCCGACCTTGAGGAGCTGCCAGAGGCCGGACCCCCCGGCGAACCCCTGGATCTCGAGGAGCTGCCGGACGCTGAGGACTTGCCGCCAATGGACGCCGACGGACTGGTGAGCCAGCCGTGGACCGCGCACCCCGCCCCCGGGTTGCTCAGGGTCAGCTCCTGGGAGGACGGGGAGGAAGTGGCCCAGGGGCAGCCAGACCTAATGGCTAGAGTAGGGGCACAGGCCCCGCGGCGTGTTGCGGCCGGATCCCCTCCGCACCAGTGGTACTAACGGTGCCACTGGTAGGGCCCTGGGCTGGGACGCAGTGGAGATGGGTGGGCCTGCGTCCCCCTCTTCCCCCCCCCTTCCCTCTACCCGCACTTGCCCCAGCGAGTGAGAGAGAGGGAGAGACTCCTAACCGCCGGCCAGACGGCTGGAAGACGCCCGTCTCAGCCTGCCCTGCCGCCCAGGGGCTGGGCCTCTAGACTGCTCATTTACCTGCCCTTGCCCCAGGGACCGGGCGCTTGAACTGTTTGTTGCCTGCCTGCCCTTGCCCCAGGGACTGGGCGCTTGAACTGTTTGCGGCTTGCTCGCCCGCCCTGCCGGAGGGCCGGGGCGAAGGACGGCTT
>ML675624.1:8682843-8866855 GCA_007922155.1 Mesoclemmys tuberculata | reverse complement strand
TCTCTCTCTCTCTCTCTCTCTCTCTCTCTCTCTCTCTCTCTCTGTGTGTGTGTATATAAAATAAATAATAAGGCCATTTTACCTGGGACCAAGGGACACAGAGAGAGGAAAACAAATGTATTATTACATTTTCATTGTACTACAAAATTTACAATGTACAATTATTAAATATATTTAGATAAATAACTAGTGTAGGCCTGGACTTTCAAAAATTGAAATCAACAGCAGCTGCTGGGTACTTACTACCTTTGAAAATATGACAATTTCTTTGGCATTTAATAATTTAATCTTTAAGCTCCCATTTTTCAAAATCTTGGCCTTTAACAATTCTGCTTACCTTTTTAATATAAAATTGGGAGCAAAACATGCATAATAAATGAAATACAATTTTTTTTAAGGGTGAAAATCAGAAATAGTTTGAGGAGACCCAGATATATTGCCTTTTCAAAAGAGTTGCATAATTGTGCCTATTGTCGAAGAAAACTGCATTCTGAACCCTCTGAAATTTAGAGTTGGACTTTAGGAAGAATTTAAAAAAAAATCAGAATAACAAAAATTATTATAAATTCTAGGACTAATCTTATTTAACACTTTCATTAGTGACCTTGTCATAAAAGTGGGAATGTGCTAATAAAATTAGTAAAATTAAAAAAATATCCCACAAAGTTGGGATATGGATATATGGATGAGGATTCGAATATCATACAAAAAGATTTGGATGACCTTGAAAACTAGAGTAATAGAAATGGGACAAAATGTAATAGCACAAAGTGCAAGGTCATGCACTTAGACTAACAACAAGAACTTTTGCTATAAGCTGGGGTCTTACAAAATTGGACACAGCAGCGAAGAAAAAAGAGCTTGATGGATTCATTGATCACTGGACTGTGATCACATTGACTATGAACTGTGAAAGTGATGTGGCTGTGAAAAAGACTAATGCAATGCTAGAATGATTTAGGCAAGATATTTCCAGTAGAGATAGTGAAGTGTTGTTACCACTGTAAAAGGCACTGTTTAGCCTCATCTGGAATATGGTGTGTAGTTCTGATCTCCCATGTTTAAGAACGATGAATTGAAACTGGAACAGGTATAAAAAGGGCTGCTAGTGTGTTCAGAGAAATGGAGAATCTGCCTTATGAGATGAGACTGAACGAGCTTGGCTTATTAGCCTAAAAAATTGACGGTTGAGGGGAGATATGTTTGCTCTCCATAAATACATCAGAGGAATAAATACCAGGAAGGGAGAGCAGTTATTTAAGTTAAGGGCCAGTGTTGGCGCAAGAACAAATTGATATAAATTGTCCATCAACAAGTTCAGGCCTGACATTAGATGAAGATTTCTAACCACCAAAGAAGTGAAGTTCTGGAACAGCCTTACAAGGGGAGCAGTGGGAACAGAAAATCTAACTTGTTTCAACAGTGATCTTGATAAATGTATGGAGGTGAAGGTCTGATGAGGTTACCTTCAGTGGCATATGTCCCATCTGTGACTGCAATTAGCAATTATCTTCAACAGCCAGAGATGTAGTTGCAGAGAGTGCTGAGTTACTACAGAGAATTCTTTCTCACAGGTTGGGCTGGTGGGTTTCGCCTACATGCTCAGGGTCTAAATGATCACTGTATTTGGGAGTGGGAAAAGGTTTTTCCCCTGGTCAGGCTGGAGGAGATCTTGGGGTTATTTCCTCTATTGTGTAGGGCACAGGTCACGTGAACTAGAGTAAATGATGGGTTATCTGTAACTTGTAATCCTCCAATCAAGATTTAAGGACTTCCATAACTCAACCAGAGGTTATGGACCTATTGCAGGAGTGGGTTGGTGTGATTATGTGGCCTGGGATGTGCAGGTCAGACTAAGTGTTCATGATGATCCCTTCTAGTCTTAAAGCCTGAGTAATTCACTATTACACTGTTCCAGTTTTATGCCAGTCAAATCAAATCAGTTATTGCAGCAAAAAACTGGATTAAGGCACCAGTAAATCAAATGGATATAAATTGGCCATCAACAAGTCCAGGCTTGAAAGTAGATGAAGGTTTCTAACCATCAGAGAAGTAAAGTTCTGGAACAGCCTTCCAATGGGAGCAGTAGGGACAAAAAGCCTATCTCGGCTCTGATTTGCAGAGGTGCTGAGCGCCCACAGTTCCAGCTTGCTTTAATTAAAGATGGGTAATTGGCACTTACGAAGATCAGGCGCTATGTCACTTGAAAACAGCCAGACTACTGAAGAAAAAGGTAAGTGTAGGAACTGAATTAAGTAATCAGGTTAATATCACAAGAGTATCTATATTGAAGGACAAATTAAAATTTAAAAAAAACCCATGAGTGTGGAGCCTATTTCAGAATGTGTTAGAGGCACAGATGGTTTGTGTAAACTAACTAAATAATTAAAGAGGGGAGAGAAGAATCTGCATAGTTAAATGAATAAATACACTTCAGAATTCTCTGGCACAAAAAAATAGATACCTTGCTTGAACAACGCTAATACAATAGAACACGCAAACTATGCCGGAAGAGGGCAAAGAGACAGCACAAGGTAAATATAAATGTATTTAAACATATTAGAACCAAGATTGTGATGGTAGTCCCTTTACTGTAACAAGGGAAGAAAGGCCAGCTAAAGAGGATTATAAACAAGCAGAGAAGTTAATTGAAATTTTGTGTTGCAGTCTTCCTGCAGAAAATAATAAGGACATTCCTGTTCCAAAGGTAGCCATCCATCCTGAAATTGGATCTACATAGGCTGATCTTTGCGCCTATGTGGCACCCCCTTGACTGCAGTATGTGGATATAAGGGCCTGCCCATGTGGATCCAATTGCAGAATCAAGCTGTGCTGCAATTTTTATGTGAACTCTTTTGTTGATCAAGCTCAAAATTAAACAAAAATTCTTCTGTGAGAAGGTATGATGGCAGATTATGTAGCATAGTAAGGCAAGGAGTCACAGCAGATTTGACTGAGGTATTTGAAATTTTGTCGTGTCTCTCATAAAGTAGCAAAGGTTCAGATGGTGAAATAAGACCAGGACATCTAGATCAGCTAAATAGATCTGACTTGTGGTGTTAACTTTTTTGGGTTTTTTTTAAAGTCTAGTCTCAGCTATACCTATTTTAGTAAACTCTGTAAAACTGATGAGTCACATTCATCCCTGGTGAATTCATTGTAGTTTTTGTCAGAAATGAATGCGTCCTGATGACTTAAATCCACAGCTTAAGTAGTGTCCCTCATAGCTGGCTGCTTTTTTATTATTTCATTTTTTTTCCCCCTGGCAATTTGTCTCAGCAAGTGCTAGGTACTACATCTTGGTAGTCTGCTCTATCAAAACTTAAGAAATACTGAGTAGGCACAACCATAGCTCAAAATGCATCCTTAATCACTGAGCCTCCGTTCTAAATGTTTTTCAGGTGAGAGTGGTTAAGAAGGAATTATTTTTATCCTGATTTCCTTACAAGTAAGTTGGCTTTCTGAGCTCAAGTGAAGATGTTCTTAAAAACACATATCCCTAACACTGAAACTGTCTTCAGAATTATCCTAGTTAACTGGGTGCAGTAATTTTATATTTAAAAAAAACTATCTACATTTTTCTCTATGGTGTCTGTCTATCACTTAAACATAAAGCTTTCCTGAAATTTCATTTCCTTTTTATATCGGATGTGATCAAATCAAAATGGAAAATTATTCAGAAATTCTGATATAGGATCCCTCCTCTGTTAGTGGATTTAAATGGATGTGATATGGTCTAAAATTAGTTTTTAAAAACTATCCAACTTTTTTTCATTGACTACTGAGATTATTTACAACATATATTTGGGCAGTGAAGAGATCCTTCCTAAAAAATGACCCTCTGACACTTACTTTTCCAAAAAAATAATGCATTTTTAGTACAGCTGATGGCAGCTGAGGAGGGATGTGGTGCCAGCATTGCAATAATGAAGAAGGCTGGAGTCAGTGGGCATTAGCTTCCTACCTTTTAAATATCCCCCTCTGTTGCTGCTGCAGCAGCAGCCACAGCAAAACATTCCTCCTCCTCAACGTGGGAAAAAGCAACATGGACCAATCAAAAGTCCTCCACAATATGCCAAAAAAGAGAACTTTGATCTCTGCTTAACACCATTGATGGTACGCTCCTCATGCTGCAGCATCTGCAGTAGTGTTGTCTTTTGGTGGTGATGGTGTATTGAATGACCAAAGGCAATCACAGGGAAGTCATGTCTCTCAGTCTGTTTGTTTTTCAACTGGAGTATGCCCATCTCCTGTTGAGAGGAAGCCAGCCAGGATGGTTTTGAATCAGGGGATCTAGATACGTTGCCATCAAGCAGTGCCACTGCTCCTTGATGTCTCTGCAGGGCTATTTCCCAGAAGAGCAGACATCATTACTCCCACCATGGATTCCCCAGTGCTGTTCCTGGAAGAATCAGTTCTCTCTCCAGAAGGCACAGCAAGGGAATTATTTGACTGATCCCCCACATCCTCCTCCTGTTCAGCCTCATCAAGGTGCCATAGGATTTGATTAGCTTCTTCCTGAGTAGCCACTGTCTGAGTAAAATGTTGAGGCTGGTGTCTGTCTGTGCCTGCCTGGGTCCATGGACATAGAACGTTACCACAGCTACTCTCTTGGCTTATATAGAGATTCCAGCATGTAAAATTAGTGCCAGCACTTCTTCATCCTCTAGGAATTCCCTCCCAACTGGGTGGAGGTGGTGAAAGAGGATAAGGATATGCTGGAATCAAGCATCATGCACTGCTATTGTGATAGGCACTCGATTGTCCACTGCCACAAATCCAGCAGAGTAACTGAGGAGCCTTAGATAGTCAGCAAACAGCACACAGCTTCTCTAATACGTTTGCAGAGATGCATGTTTTTCAAACCTGCACACAGACAGTGTGGCATGCTGTTGACTTGTGGGCTGTACGTGCAGCCAGTGCTGTTAGTAACCTCTGCTGCTGCTCACCCAGTGGTATATAGTTGTCTGACTAAAGGTTCACATAGTGGTCAGGAGCGCCCAGCCACATTTGCAGTTGTCCAAGCTACCGTGTACTGCAATTTTCATAGCGGCACACAGATTTGGCACTGATACAGGAGTGACTGTGGCTAGTGATTTGCCTGATTTTAGCTGAAGGATTTGAATCTTGCCTCCCAGATGAGTGCTATAATCATTGGACTATATAGAATCATTCTCGTTCTTTGGCCCAATGGATATTTATGGTTTTATACAAAGCGTAAGAGCTTCAGCAAGAGATGAAGAGTGACTCACCTTAGCCTAGTGGCTAGGCTACAGACTTGCAAAGAAGAGGGTCTGAGTTCTGGTCCTTCCTCCATAGTAGGGTTTAAAATCAGGATTTCCCATGTTCCTACCACACACAAACATAAAGTTTACTGGCCAAAAACTGACTTTTCCAGTTTGCTGATAACAGATGGGTGTGGGGAAGGCAGGTAGAGGGGGGGAAGGCAGACTTCATGAAGTGAAACAAATCAATGATAGATTACTGACTCAGCAATCAGCACCGCTATCGGGTGAGACAGAGAATATTTGTTATCTATGCACAGGTAATCCTGTCCTGACAGTCTTCAATCTGCTATGTTTCTGTTGCCAAAATAATACGCATCAGTCTGCACCTTTAAGAAAACAAGCAAAATAAATAGTCACACTGCAGGAGAAAACACTGTGACTTCATGTGGGTAAACTGAACCAATATGAATTCATCCAATGAAAGAACACAGACAGCAACATATGACAAGAGTCCATACTGAAATGGAATTTTTCAGCATGAAAAATGAAGTCAAAACAAAATGGGGAACTCAAACAAAATTCTGATGTGAGAATAGCAAAAAAAGCAATAAAACCAAACCAAAATAAAATATTTTATTTTTATTTCACTTCATTCAAAATTAATTTTTGATGGAAACCTACCTGTGATTTGGCAAAAGTTAGCTGAACTTGAGATGCTCCGGTGAAACATTTTGGATTTGATGAATCAGCATTTTCTTTCACTGGAAAATTTCTGACCAGCTCTAGCAACTAGAATTTCTATTCAAAACATACAATATTAGAAAACAACAAAAGTAAAACTAAACAAGTTTATGTTGTGTGTATGAATATCAATTTTCTTATACAGGCTAATTTTGTAGCATGTTAATTGACATTTTGGCATAAAGCAATTTTTTAAAAGTAAGTTATTTCATTACAATAAATGTTCATATTATGCTAATAGAAAATCTCTGTTGGATCTCTTTAAGTAAACCCATACAGAGTTTTGAAACATTAAGCACTGTGGGTATTGGAAAAACAAGCCAGATGTGGTTTTCTGAACATCAAAAAAAGGAGTCCCAGCTGTACACTACAGGGAAAAACATCCAAAGCAACTTAAATTCCATCCACCCTATAAATACTTACTGAAACAGAAGCTAAATTGAGATCTTAATTTTTTTTGGGGGGGGGGGGAGAAGGGGAGTTAATGCCTTTAACAGAACTGGAGAGTTTCTCTTCCTTGTGGATTTCCATTTTAATATTCAGTTAGTAGTGCATTTCATATGAAGTCTCTGCTTATAAGTATAAAAGAAAAAGGAATCGTTCTCTATCAGTTGTTAATGACCTGCTACTCCATCACTGAATATGTATACAATCTTTTTGCTATTTAAGAATTATTTTCTCTATTTTTCAAATTCTATTTTGAGAAGTTATCCTTGATTAATAATAGCAAAAACAATAATAAATTGTGTTACAGTAGTGCCTAGGAACCCCAGTTATGGTTTATTGGGTTGGGCACTATACAAACACAATGTAAGTATATGAATCATTTGTCCATGAACAGAGTACAAAACCTCTCTCCCTTTCGGAGGACTGACTATTAATGGCAGTGCTTACGATGGCAAAAGAACTAAGGATCATATTCACCGATATACTCTGGCTGGCTGGTTTATGACTGAAGATGGAGTGTCTCTGAATCTGGTCATAGGAAATTCACTCCTGGGCACAGTGCCAGCCAAAGGTGGAGAATATTAAGTACAAAAGAGAAGAAAAATAAATGTTGTTGTTTTCCCGTACCTATAACTATTGTTTACTTGTCCTTGTGAGTTCCTCAAGGCAAGAATATTTGGTCTAGAGAAGGAAATATTTTGTCTTCTGTTTGTCTAGAAAGTGCCTAGCACATAAACATGATCATAAACAAATATGAAATAATATTAGGCACCAGCCTAGCACAGCTGGCATCCTGCATAGTTAAGTTGTTCATAGGCCTTGTGTTAACCTTTTTGCCCAGAGTTGAATTTTGCATTGTGTACTTTGCAACTCCTTGCTGACCTTAAAAACAAAAAAACAAAAAACAAACAAACAAGCATAATATCCATTGTTTTACTATCTGCCTATATATGATTTATCTGTATGTGCTTTGGTAGCTGGATTGTTGGATTTCTTTTTAATATCGGAGGGTTTTTTTTTTGTAAGAGTAGGAACCAGTGGGAAAGATGAAGAGCCAGATCATCAACTGTTGTAGCTTGTCCTAGCTTCTTTGATGTCAATGGAGCTATGACAAGCCACAACAGCTGAGCATTTGGCATGGAGAGAATACTTCAGTTTGCTGAAGTAAAACTCCTGGGTTATATTTTTCAAAAATTGGTGGTTTAGATTGTACCCACAAAATAAATTTATGCAAAAACCTGTGAGTGAGAGTGTGAACATGTACGATGGGCAAGCATAGTTTGTTCATTCATATTTGTAGATTTTGGATGTGTAATTGGTTTGCTGTGGAACCCTTAAAAAGAAAATATGGTAGCAATCTTCAGTAATAGTCTAAAACACTACATCCCAGAAAAGTATAGAGCCATTAAGGTAGACAGGTGTGGTAATATTTTTATAAGGGTACTTAGCTGCCTATATTTGAAATGTGCGCCAATATATTTGCTGTAGGGTTTTGTACTGTACTTGGGTCAGACACTATAGAACAGTCTAAATTTGTAAGGGAGTATTTGGAACATTTAGGGAAATGTATATGAAGGTCCCTTTGTGATTACCCCTAAATACAAGCCAAACAGGAGTTAGACAGGCAGATTGCCCTTGACATTCTATCCATGTTCACTGAAAACCTGCACTATGAGGCAACTGGTTTCATAGCCCTTCTGCATGGACTCAAGAGGGGAAGAAAGGACATCTCTGGGAACCTCACCCCTTGGTACTACCATGTTTTTAATATAATATCCTAAACAGCTTATTCATGGAATGTGCTGGTGGTTTTCTGGGGTCAGAAAGGAATTTTTTACTTAAAGTCCAGTTCTGAACAACTGCTAAGGTACCTTGTACAAGTTTTTGGCCTTGTTTTGTGGCACCAGATGCTAGTCCATGTCAAAAGCAGGATCCTGGGCTACATGGACAAATACGCTGATATGTTATGTCAGTTTTTTTTCTGAATGTTACTCTGAAATGTATGGGCCTTTTATTTTTTCGTCCTTAAAGTATCTCAGGTATTAGTTAGCACTTCAACATTTACCTCCCTAATCCCGATGACTTCTAAGACACTGTCAATATTCCTAATTGATTTGAGTTCTAACTACAATAAATTGAAGCTCCTGAATTCCTTGCATTTCAGCAAGGGAATCAATGGTATCTAAATTCCTTCTCTCTGTAATCTTCATAAATTCTATAGTGGCAGCATCAGTTTGTTTTCTCCCAGCAAGTCATTTCTTTCTCATCTTGTTTTTATTTTTTCTTTTCAAAATCTTTCTTAATGAGCTTTCTATGCTTGACTAGTTCTGAACCAGTTAGAAATCTTATTGGGTGAAAAGAAACTCATGCCTCTCAACCTCTCATCATGCTAATGAGGAAATGTGGTACATCAAATGTATAAAGCATCTATGGCTAATTGGAAATTTATCAGGCTGCAGAAATAAAGCCTTTGACTCTCAAAACAAGTGCTGCAGATGAAACCCCATTGTTCATACCTAAATTTTGATTTGAAATTGCAGTGCATATTATGGGGGTGTGGTACACTCACAGTGATAAACTATGTGAAACTGCTATAAGAATGATTGAGTGGTAGGGATAAACAGTGGAACTCTGAACAGTTGTGCCTATCTGGTTGTTTTCTAAAATAGCAATGACATCTGTAAAAGTTAAATTTTAAATGGAACATAAAATCTTACATGTTTAGAGGTTGACTCACTTAAAAATTTGTATCTTAAGTCATTCCTTTTCCTGAGATGTAATTACATTTTGCTGCACAGAGTTGGTTTGATCTTGATCCTTTTGTGTTATAAATGTATAGAGCTGAAACTGTCTTATGAAGGCAGAATGTTGAGAACTATTCTTCAAACTAAAAAAAAAAATCATATAATTAAAAGCTGGAGAAGTTTATCACTAATAAAGAGCATCTCCCAGGATTCACAACACCCGCTTGCCCATGGGGAGTGGTGAGACTGAGTGCATCATGGGAAATATAGTGTAGGTAGGGAACCTGACTGATGTGGAGAATGGTGACAGGATGCACCTGAAATATAACTGTTGAGTTGCTGCATCCAAATACAAAATTTTCAGCCAAAATTTTTCACATATTGATTTTTGACTGATAAATTAATTCAAACCAGCTCCAATAAAGTGAACTTGAAAGGGTATAATTATAATTTATGTCCCTTTATTTGTCTGGGCCTCAATGTACATGAGACTCAGGACCTTGAAATTAATTTCCTCTTCATTATTTATTTTGTAGCCTGGGTTTTAAACTGAGAGAATAGCGCTATGACAGATAGGCATGGTTTTGTTATAGGTAGTTAATTTAATGATTTTTTTACAACATTTCTGACACAGCCTTATGTCTCATGTATCTAATGGACATTTATTTTTCTAAACTATGTTTTTTTCATTCTTTTTATTCAGAATCTTTAATGTTTCAATCTGAATTTTTACTGGATAGATGAGGAATATTAAATTTGACCACGTGCTGTGTTTTTAAATTGTTGTTCACATTTATATCTTGCTTTAAAGTGATAAAATTGTTGCTTTCCACATGGGAAAAGGATTTTTCTCTTTATTTGTAGGGGTTTTTATGTACCAGGACTTCCAATCAGATTATTAGTTGCCTCTGGATGAGGAAAAGTGTGTTAATTTGAATGGTTGCTCCTGTTAATCCAAGTAATCTTGGTCTCTAAAGAGATTAGCATAAACCCATACATGCTTGCTTCATTCTGTTCATGCTTCAGTGATGTGGTTAGTTACCTGATATTCTGTCTGTGTCTACAAACAAACCCATTTGAAAATACGTCTGGCTAATTAAAGCAATAACTGTTGATTGAGAAAAGAGACAAAGAACTAGATTTTAAATGGATTGCTGTTTACCTAAAAGGGGTAGCTCAGCTCTCTAGTTACAAAACTATTAAAACTGCCATGTAGACATTCTTCCACAACCCCAAGAAATCCCAGGCTGGCACAGAGAAACAAGTTACAAGAGGAACAAAAATGCATGATCAGCAAGTAAGAAAACTATTTGACTGGTGCTTAATAATATTCCAACTAATTTAAAGAAGCTGTAGGAATATCTAGCACGCCCAAGACTATCTTCCTAGCTATTTTATTTGCATCAGAATAATTTACATGAAAGTTCTTAAAGGGGCACTTCCAGCATATGGGGAATTGGTCCTTATTTGGACTGGAGCCAGACATTCTGATCCCAGAACAAAAGCTCATTCAATTGAGTTAATTTTCAGGAATACACTGATACTGTCTTTCCAGTTCTTGATTTGCTAAAGACCACTATATTTTGTTACTTAGCAACATGTTATAGTTACAGGTTGGTGGATATACAAAAGTTATGTGCTAGGGCATATAATGTTTTGGGAGAGTTGCTCTCCAAAAAGAAAATAAATTGGATCCTGCCATAACGGATTTGCATATTACTATCCCGGAACACGAATATGTGAAAATGCAGGAATATATGCATACTTATATGGTTTCAAATGAAGTTAACTAAAGAGTTAAATAGGTCCAAGACTCTCATGCTGGTGGTCCTGAACACAGGTATCTACAAACTGCCCAACGACTTTCTTGATCTAATTTTGCAACTCCTTGTGTCAAGCCCATCTTCTCTGTAACTAGATGCTCCAAAATGTACTAGCTGGAGCCATTACTCAAACATGTTGTTGATTTGCACTGAGACTGCCTTGAGATTTAGTCCTCCCTTAGCTCTGCTTTTTCTTTCACAGATCCAACAAGTTTTGGTGCACCAGTACTTTCATGATACTGCCCTTCGTTCTGTCCAGTGCACTGTCTCTATTTCCCAGGTTGCTAACAAGACCTCCTTTAGGGACGTGAATTCCCTCACTTACTCTTGTACCTGCAGACTTGAATTATCCACCCCATACACACCTGCTGCTTCACCCTCCTTTCTATCATTTCCCCAAAAGCCTAACAGCCACAAAAATTCTCCAGCATCACAGAAGAGCATCTGAGCTGTCACACCCAGAACTAGCTGCAAGTCACCTCTGTCTGCTCTTCTGCCCCAAATCTAGTGACAAGGACAAGTAATTACCATGCTTGTCCACACTGACTCAAGTGTGAACTAGCAAGTCTTTCCCTTCCAGGTTCTTGCTAAATATGCCTCAGTCCCTTACTTTAACCCACAGCTGAGCTTATACATGATTTCAAACTAAATCAGGTAAGTCTCCCAGCTCGCTTTGGCAGCAAATGCAGATACTTTCTACCTCATCCATGGCTTTGGGTCTTCACTATCTCCTCTCACTATTGAGAATGTTTCATTCATGCCCCAGTTCCTTACTTGGCTGTCTCCAGCACTCTGAGTTAATGAACAGAAACTCCACTGTTTTGTCATTTGTCTCTGCTAGTAGGAACTACAGCTGCCTCAGCCACCTTAACTTTAATTTATTGTCCACCTGTGACCTATGTTAGCTGGTGTTTTTCTTAAAGCCCAGCTCCTGTTGGCATGTGATTATATGAAAATTTCAGCTTTTCTTTTCTTTTCCTTAAAGATTGTTCTAGACCTTATGACCGAGGAAAGAACACTTGACAATGTGAAGCCTAAAGGCTCAAAGCATAGAAAGCAAATAAAAAGAATGCCATTTTATATTATTTTTTTAAAATCTCATGTTTTGGGGGGGATGACTCATGCTTTTTGTGTGCCTTGGTTGGACAGTTCTATAACTAAAGTAATTTGAAATGAAAGACTGGTATATTATGATATCATTTCTGCACAGCACTTAATCATGTGTAACCTGAAGCTTGTGAGAAGTGCCGTTTGCTTCCGGGGGCTGCTCACAGGCTTAGTTATGTATGTGCTTAAATATTTTGCTATATAGAGGCATAACTTACTCCACCACACCTTGCCCCTATATTTTAAAATGACTATCAGTGAGTATTACGTGCTACGGTGATATTAAGTCTTCAGCGTCCCATATTTGTTTCAAGGATGGTGGCAAAGCCTTATTGTAATGTTAAGTAGCAGAAATTGAAAAGGATAAGTATGGCTATTTCGTGAACTCCAGTTTTTGACTGAAAAACAATGGAGTATTTATTGCTGACTCCTATTAAAATTCCATGTGTCAGACTAATAGGATTTGGAATAGATTTTATTTTAAATTGCCATTTTAACTGGCAGAGGCTCAGAAAACTATTCAATTCATATGCCATAAAGGGTCCACAGTTGCCACGAGATGTTTCATTTCAAAACCTATTGAGGTTGTCACAGTTATCATGGCTCACCCCCTGACTCCTGTCATTGTGTTCTGCTCTAATTAATATGGGTTTTGAAATTCTTTCCTGAAGTTTGAGGTTGAGGCGAGAGGGTTCTGAATACTGCTTTTTTGAGAAGCAAATAGTTTTGATCCGAGATAGCAACAGAGATCTTTGTGTAATTAATTATGTTTAAGCATCTAAAGCACAAAACTTGTGTCGTCTGTTACATGGGCCCAGGAAAATAAAAGACTTAAATATTGGTGTGAGAGAATTGCCTTCATTGATAATCGTGGACCCTGCATTTAAGTACTATATAATTCATTTACATGCCTCACTTGATTTCAAGTGCTCAACTTCTTAATGAGGCCTCTGTTAGACAATTAAACTTTTTTTCTTCTTGGGCACACAACTGGTCTCAATACTACTATGGATCAGATAGCTACATCATCTTTCTTGTGAGAGGCTAATTTGTTGCCTTAAATGTCATTTATATAAAATTTCAACATTTATATAAAATTAATTCTTAAATTGCAACTACACCAGCGTGACTATGTAATGCCACATCTCTGAGTGCGTAACATTGTCACCCCCGTCCTTGCCAAACAAGGTGACATTTTGACGCCCTGACTCAGTTAGAATAATACCTAGCTCTGGAAAGAAAGTGCTACTCAACATCAGTAATGATGGCAAAAATTTGGTTTAGTAAGGGGTATGTCTAGATTAGAGTTCATGTCCTGTTTTTGCTCAAGTTGATTGCCAGTTATTTGTGATCCTATAGGTGAACCAAGTATAAACTAGAAACACTTGCGAAACATTTAAATTAGCATTTTAAAAGATGTTAGTTAACTGACATGCAATTCAAACAGCACCACAACCTTTAGCATTGACACTCCCTTAGAATAATTGTAGGTTAAGTCACTTTAATATCACTTTAGCGTTAAGTGATATATCGAGTAGGAGAGAACATTCTGTGCATGCTGGTGTATACCAGTTATGATTTTTAACACTCTAATTTACAGTGGTTTAGTTGAACTGACCAACAAGTTTAGGTGTGGAGTCGAGGGTCCACCAAATCCCCAACCAACTTCTCCAGAGATGGAATAAGCAGGTCAGAAGGGAGCCCTATAATATAACTGTGTATACTCAGAACTGTGCTGTCAGGAAGTGCTTGATGAAAGAGAATAGCATATGTGAAGGAAGGAATAACACCTGAATATTGCGCTGCTTTGGATCTTTCCTTTTTATGCATGAACACCAAGCTTGTGCAGTGGCATAAGGGGAGATTTTACTCACTTGTGCAGGCATGTACCCGAAGCCATATTCTAGTCCTCTGAAATTAAATGTAAATATCTACCTTAATTCAAAGCTGATTGTGTAGTCAAGTATCCAAAAAAAAAAAAGAAATGCAAAAGTTATGCTTATTCAGGTGTCCTCTTATCTATATTCAGTGATAAGTGATTACTTTAGATTCTAGAGTGACTTATAGCAAAAGCAAAGAGGATTTGAACAGTCTATTAAATCAACTGTGTGTTAGGATTAGGACACTTGTCACTTTCCTCTAAAACCAATTAATTATTTCCTAAAGCTAACAGGGTTGGAGTAGAAGGGGATAGTGCAGATTAATAATAAAGTACGGGACTAACAATTGTGGTGAATGCTTAAAAAGTGCCTAATCCTACCACTCTTTGAAGGCAATGGGGTCTTTTGACCCTGTCCCACATCTATAACTGTATTATACCAGCTTGAAGTCATTTTTATGCATATTAAATACACTAGTCCACATGTATATATTTTAAAACTGATCCCAGTGGTGCACCCAAAGGAAACATCTCTCTCTGAACAATTCATTTCCACAGACCCTAATAGTTTGCGCGAACACTTTATAAGCTACTATGTGCTTCGCCAGATCTGTGCATATTTTAGTCAGCTCTTCAAATAAAACAAAACCAAAACCCAAACAGAGGGTGATCAGTAACAAAATCAATCCTAGAAGAGACTGAATATTTTACCAAAGAAAATGTACCTTGCATAAGCCTGAGACACCTGTCATACGGTATGTTTTCATTTATTTAAAACAACTAGAAAAATCCATTACACCAAATGGAATGCTCTGGTGCTTTATCACAATTGCTCTTGGGTAGTTACACTTCCAGGTAGCTTGGGTTTCAAATTAAATGTCAAAAATCATTTGGCACTGAAAGCATGTCTGCGACTGCCCACTTCAGAAAGCAAATAGCTGTATATGCCATGCTTTCCATTGGCAGTGCCTGAAAAAGAGCCAGAAATGGTGATGCCTCACTACTGTATCTTATAAAAATCAAAGCCAATTCAAAGAAATATGCATTTTTGTATTTATAATAATAATACGTAGCCCTTATATATGAGAGAGGTCTCTTTGTTAATTAGTTTGGAAATCTAAAAATGTACAGATCTCTGACTAATTATTAGACTCCTTTGCATTTGAGGCTACATCCATTCATCAGCACTGAGTCTTGGTGCTGGTAAGATTCATGGCTTTTTAAGGCCAAAAGGGATTACTATGGTAGTCTAACTTCCAGCATAACACAATTAATAAAATCTCTAGTGCACACCTGCAAAGGAATGAAGGGTCAAAGGATCCCAACCATGGCAGATCCTGTGAAATACCACCCCCCCACTGTTTTACCTTGACCCCAACTCACCCTTTAGTTTTGGTGTTGGATCTTCCTTATTTTTATACTGAGTGCCAAAAATGTAAATCAAGTTTTTGCAGGAAGAGAGACCCTCTCTGAAGCCAATCACAGTGTGGATCTCCTCTTGCAAACTTTAGCGAGCCCATGAAAAGGAGGAGGAGACTTATTCACGTGGAAAACTTCACAAACTTAGCATTTTTATATCTACACTTTTTGGACTCCGCTGCAGGTATAAGGGAGTGTGATAGGGAAGATGTAAACCTCTCCAACTATTCTAGAAAAAGTGCACAGCTATTAGCATTATTATTTCCAGTCTGAATTTTATTAGTTTCCGCTTCCAGCCACTGGAGCTTGCTAAGCCTTTTTCCATTAGACTAAATAGCCCTTCAGTATCAGGTATCTTCTCCCTATATAGGTACTTGGAGTATGATCGAGTCCCTATTAATCTCTTCAATAAACTAAATAGGTTAAGTTCCTTTAGTCTTTCTCACTGGAAGTTGTGTTTCCCAGAGCTTCAATCATTCTTGTGTCTTTTTTTTTCTGAACCTTTCATTTTTCAACGTTCATTTAAAAAAGTGTGGGTACCAGAACTGCTCACAGTACTCCAGAAGCAGCTTCCTAGTCCTGTTTGATAATCCCCTGTCTACACATATATCCAGATATTGCATTAGTCCTTTTAGCCACAGCCTCACAAAAGGAACTCATGACAGTAAGGCTTGGAATAAGGAGAATGAGAGTTGCTGGAGGGAGACATCTGAAATCAATTCCCAGTGTCAGATTTCAAATGAGGTATCTTATAGCAGGGGTTCTCAAACTGGGGGTCAGGACACCTCAAGAGGTCATGAGATTATGGGGGTTGCAAGCTGTCAGCCCCCATGCATGCTGTGGCTGCGGCTGTCAACCCCATGTATGGCAGACAGCCAGTGCCCTTCAGATATGGGTTGCTGGAGAGCAGCGGCTTCTAGCCAGGTGCTCTGAACACAGTGCCGCCCTCAGCAGCAGTGCAGAAGTAAGGGTACTATGGCATAGTAGTGTAGGTGGAACGGCATGGGCGGGTCATCACTTTTTCAAGGGGGGGGCAGTCGTCACAGTCTGAAATACTTTCCCAGAAAAAAAAGTTTCTTATAGGAAGAACAGAAAGAAAACTAGAAAAAAGCGCGTAAACAGAAGGGAACAATTAAGTAGAATCCAAAAAGGAGAGAAAGAAGAGAAACAAAGGGGCGGGGTGGGGGGAGAAGAAGAGACCTGTAGCAGACTGGGAGGAAGAAGAGAAGCAGAAAGTATAGATAGTAGCACTTCCCCACTTGTCACCAAAAACAACGTTAACTTTACTAATGGCCTGGTTATGCTTCTAGTCAAGGATTTTTTCAGTTTACTTGATCTAGTCCCAACAGTTGTATTAAACAAAGGTCATGTTCTAGTTTTGATTGTCATGCAAAGTTCCCATTTATGTCAGTGGGATATCTGTGCTGGATAAAGGGTAATATATGGCCCTTCCTAACTTGTGCTCATCTATGAGCCCTAACTTTAAAAAAAAAAAAAAAAAAGATTTTGGTCTCTCCAGAATAAGTTTAACAACTTTGCTCTAAATGATGTGTGTAGTGTTAGTAAGATATTAGTCACATCTTGCTATACTGCCAGACATTTAATAGTTCAACATGACAAGCTGGAAAGTAACCAGACATACCAAAATATTCTAATATAACAACCTGGCTATTTGTCAGAAGCACTGTATTTATGCAGCAGATGCTTTCTACCTGCCTAGTGTGATTTGAGGTTGTACACAGTTGTGGGACAATAAAATCTGTCTGTAGAGGTGAGCACCGGGAATGGAATTCATGACCCTCTGTTTAAAACAAACAAAACAGAATTATGTTGCTTAAAGGAGGATCTTCATTAGGTTAAGAAGACTTAGGAGTAGTGTTTATACTGTATCTTCTTTTCAGGCTACTAGAGGTTGAGACTATTATATTGAAGGCCTTCTCCAGCAGTTAATTGGAATTTTGCCTGAGGAAAAACTAGAGGATGGTGCCCAAAATACTCATACACGCTGATTTATTTCTAAGTAGTATTTTTAATTCAGTAACTTCTGCTGCCCTTCAAATGCTGTTAGGGTGGATGCAATCCAACTATAACTTCTCCCATTACTTATACTATCACTTCACTAATGTCCAAATCCTGAGGTCATTATTCAATTTTTACTCCATCCTTGTCTGGGCAAACTGATTGAAGCTGCTGAGGTCAATGAGAGTTGTTCTCTGTATGAAGTAAGGACTGAGTTAAAATGGAAAAATGTTTGTTTGTTGTGAATTATTGGACTATTCGTACAATATTCTCCTTGATCTATGGCAAATCATTTTTCTTTGCTCCTGTGGTTTGGAGAGTTCATTGTGCAAAGGACACCATTAGGTAACAGTCATCATACAAGACTGAAACTGTCAGGAAGCCAAAGAATTTTTGCCATAAAATTTTGTTTTATGGGGGCTTTTGTTTGTTTGATGCAGCAGATTAGGGGAGTAGTCTTTTCGCCGTTGATGTTATATTGTGCCATGTAGATAAATGCACATTGGAAAGGGACCTAGAACTACAGAGGGCTGCATTTGAAGAAAATGGCTTACAAATCAGTCTAAAAAACACAGAATACATGCAATGATCTATTAAGAGGGACAACTAGAAGCCAGTAAAATGGAATGGTACAGAATTAGCCAGTGCAACAATTTTTAAATACCTCAGTTTAGTGTTGAGCCATGATGGGAATGTGGATGCAGGTAGTAGGAGCTGCATGTAGAGCACTTAGTGGAAATGGAGGGAGATGACAGGAATTCTCCATGATAGGAATATGCCAAGTAAACTAAAGAGCAGTTAGGCCAGCCATGACATATGGGTTTGTCCAGCCAGGAAGAAAGAAAAAATGCTTCACACTGCTGAAATGAGAATGCTCAGATGAATGTTGGGTTACACAAGCTACACGATGAAATGGTATGAGCCAGGATGAACGTAGCCCCCTTCATGGAAAGCATGGAGTACCAACTGAGATAGCTCGGTCATGTGAGACGACAAGATATGGGATACGTTGGCCATAAGTACAAGAACTAGTAGACACAGGACAAACCATGAGGAAGGCCTAGAAAAAGGTGGTTTGAGCTGCTAAAGGAGTACATGAAGAAGGTTGGTATCAGATTAGTAGATATACTTTACACGAACACTTGGAAATGGAGAACAAGAGTCACTGACCCCAACTGATGGGACAAGGTAAAGAAGAAAGAAACTTATGTCTGTCCAGGAAGTAGTTTCATTACATAACTCAGAAATGTACTTTGAGGTTCATTTTATGGATCCTATTATCTAAATGGCTCTCTACAATATATCAATAAAGAAAATTTGAGTATTTTGCAAAGGCACTTGTATAGTCTCTCTTTTTATGCTGCTGCGACTCAGCAGGACTGCCTCTGTTCTGAGGACTGGATTTAAACTTACAGGTCAGAAGAATTCAGATACTTTTGCTTCATTCTCTGTCCTCTGGGTTTTTCTAGGCCCAACAGAACTTCTCCACAGAATTTTGCAAAATTGTAAATTTCCCAGGATTGATTGTGTATGAATAGGCGAAAGGTTTTTGCATTCAGATCTTGGTATCAATTAAATCCAGGAAAATCCAAATACACTTTGTAGTTGGCCAAATATTGATGTCTTCATTCAGTTTTTACTCCTTCCTTACTCAGGCAAACTCCAAAAGAAGTCAATCAGTCTTCCTAAATTAAAGATTGAATAAAAACTAAGTAAATGCCTCAGGATTTGGAACAGGTCAAGGAAATTACTATTGGATAAATGAGCAGCCAAGCTCTTCAGCAGTGAACAAATATTAAGATTTCCATTTATTAAAAATTCAATATGTGTAATTCAAAGTGAATGAAAACATCAATCTCTGATCCATTGCTACTCACAGGAAAAATGGGGATGATTATTTTTTAATAATATTGGATGTTCTATAGCGCTTCCCACCCAATGATCTCAAAGCACTTTCTAAAAACGAACTCATTAATTATCACAGCACCCTGTGTAGAAGACACAACACCTAGATCTGAGAACTATTATTATTCCTCTTTTACAAATTGGGAATTGATGCAAAGAGAAAGTAAAAGCCAACTTTTCAAGATCAGTATGTGCATGATTTGCATGAGCATAAATCTTTATTTTACTGCATATTGTTGGTTATTTATACATATAAAATAAGGTGCATATAATTTTAGTTCTAGATTAGTTCTAGAGTGCATCAATGTCATGGATGGGATTTTTGGCATTTGGATTCCTTCATATAATCATTGGACAACACTGATTCCTATAGATTTAGTGACATTTTTTTAACAAAAAGTGGCTGCCTTTAGAGCTATGGCCAATTTTCCCCCCTCCCCGAGATAGATGGATGTTCTGAGGAGTGAATATCTGAATATCTGGCAAGTCAAATGAAAAATCTATTGTCTACTTAGCTTTGCTTCTTAAGTCTGAAATTGCCCTCCTGATGACATATGGAGACTGGGTGCAGGCACAGCAGATAGGAGGTGCTTAGAATCCCTTGCCCTATCCATTGCGCTTACTTCTGCTGCTCCCGTTGAGACCTCACTCAGATTCATTGAGTTGTACATCTGGTCCGGCCACCTGTTTATGACAATAAGGGACTTGCATTAAAATGAACGATATTTTGTATGTTCAATTAAAGAACACACATACACAACAGCAGAGACTACACACTCAGTCCCTTTCACCAAACAGATGTGCGGTGCTTGCTCAACAGAAGAGGAGGACTTAACCCTATTGGTGGTTTCTACTTTTAAGAGCACCAGGGCGAAGATTTAAAAATAAAGCCTGGTTATTTATTTAAATTTTAAAATGTTATGTTGGTTTGTAAAAGAGAGACAAGGGCACTAATAATAAAGAGACACAGGAATTAGTGAACACCTGTACAAGTATTACATAAATGTATATATTTGCAGTTACTATCTAACATACAAAATATTAAATGACTTCTTGTCATTTTACTTTTATTATTCATTGGTCACCAGGTGCTAAGAAAAGTTCTATCTATTATATTTGGAAGCCTAAGTCCTCCAAAATTTATACACCCCAAAAATGAAATGTATGCAAACATAAGAAGGTAAGTTAGACATAAGAACAAAGATAGACTACATTAATTATAAAGAGTTCATCCAGTTTAGTGATAGCTCTGATTGTATCTATCCATTTTAATGATGATCCTCTCAATTTGTTTCTTTAATGTCATTGATCTGAATGTTAATAGACATTCAGTGTTGACTAGTTGTGAGTTAGATTTTGATGAACATGTACAGTAGCTTTTCCAGGGACTTTAATACTTTAACCCTTTTGAATTTTAATGGCCTCATAACATCAAAGCTGAAGGACCCTCAGCTATCACAAAATTTCTAGGAAGTTTTTTCCTTCTCTCTCTTTAATCCATTGTCTAGCAAATGAAACACAGAATTTAGGCTATGAAGTCAATCCTGTAAGCAATCCATAATCAGAACTCCTACAGAAGTCAAAGGGAGTTCCATGCACAGACCACTTGCAGGATCCAGCCATTTATTTAAAATACTGTTCATTGTCAGGAAAACAAATAAGAAACTTCATTTCCTATCTGCCCTTATGTACCATTGGCACTCTCAATATTAGGTTATTTTATATATTTACATATATATCACAATAGCTCAGCACAAAACACAAAGGGATTAAGGTTGCATCAGTGCCATGCATGAGTAATGCTGTGAATGTAACTTAATAATCACTTTAAAAAAGTGAGATAATATTTGTCATTTGGGTTCAGTGCAGTTCTTCAAGCTATTGCTCTTAGATTGAGGTTTTTTGTGGTTCTCTCACCTGTAATAATGAGTTTGGCTGACATAAAACGAGCTGATGCAAGGCAGCTGGTCATGCAATTCACAACACTTGTGAAGCATTGATTTTCTTCCCTCCCTGTATTGTAAACAGAACCTGTTATATTTCAAAACCTGTCTTCCTCTGAAATTTCACTTTTGAGGGATGTGAGAGAGCCAGATTCTCTCTTATCAAAGCTGGACAGGCATCTTTATTTTTTTTGTGAGGAAGAGAGAATGACAGGTCTGAAACCTGTCAAAACTGTATATTTGACAGTTATCCACACATCCCTTCTCTGTAGTCAGAGTACTATAGCTTTAGCAAAGCGTTTTGCCCACAGGCAAATCTTCACAGTTGAATTTTCCCAACCTGCCTGAGAGTTTTACTTGAGGTGAAACTTATGACTATACTTATGCTTACATTTCAGGTTGAATTTCTCAACTCTTATTTTGAGTATAGGAATTAATAGTGGGACTTCAGCTTTCTTGCCACAACTTTGAGGGGCTTATCTTCAAACCTTTACCTATGTGAGTAGTCTTTGGCTGGGTCTACACTGATGGTGGCAAATTCATCGCTGTCAGATCGATTGCTCTGGATCGACTGAGTGGTCTGTGTAGACCTGCTCAGTTGATCCAGCAATCGAAGCAGGAAAAACATCTTGGTAAGTGGCGTAGCGTTGTGTTGAAGGGAACACTGTTCCCTTTGGCGCAGCGCAGTGTGGATGGCATGCAGAACAGATGTAGCAAAGTCGATGGGAGATACGCAAGTGATTTACGTTATTTGCATATCTCCCATCGACTGCCACTGAATCCGGAAGGTAAGTGTAGACTGGACCTTTAATATTGATTTGAATGGGTCTAGTCACATGATGGAGCACAATTTAAATGAGGAAGTGTTTGCGGGTCCTGTCCTGGGACATTACCAGAAATAAAGTTGGTGGCTATAACTTTAATTATTTTTCTCTGATATTGGAAATTTTAAGAACTGTAATTGGAAACATCATTTTTTACCTCTGCAGGAGAGTCAAAGCTTGAGACCTAAGTGTGAGAGCCCAAACTGTGCTATTATCTTGAGCACTGACACAGGGTTACGTTTAAATTCATGGTTAGGCCTCATATGCGCAACAAAACAGATCTGTGCCCTAGATCTTCAGCGGGACAACTGTGTTATAACCAGGTGGTCACCTGATATTTTTGTTAGTATATTATAGATTGATCTTTATCATTCCATCAGAAAATCAGCATCCACGAACCAAGTTCTTAAAATAAAGAATTGTAAGCCCTGACTCTTCTGCAGATGTAACTGAGTTGTAACCAGTTCCCTTGACACATTTGTTGTTGTAGAGTAGACATGCAAAACGTCTCTCAGAAAAAGGAAGAGTGTAAAGTTATGATTGTTTAGCTTTTTAATGTTTTATTGAAACAAAATCCTGATTCCCCAAATCCCAGACCAGGGCATTTTATGCAAGAACACAATACAGAGCATCACAAACTATTCTGCATGCCACAGCATTCAAAAATTCAAAGGTGAGGCACCATACAAGGGTCTAGTCGGGTCTTTTTAAATGCCTGGCAGTGGCACCACATTTACAAGGTCACAGTGGGTTACAAATGCCAGAATCTTCACAGTCTGCAGACCTGTGCCAAATGAGCCTTCAACAATCCCTTCCAGAACAACCGATTGGAGTTTTATGTTAATGTCAAATGCCAGATATGCTCAAATGACCCTTTACTGTATTTCACCCATTTTAAAATAAAAAAAACCCAGCAGCGTGGATCTTTTAGAGTAATTGGAATGAAATTCAAAGTTGCCATTAATGGTTTAGGATTTATCAGGCTTTTCACTCGCTCTTTTGACAAAGCAAGTCACCGATTAGTCTCTGTTGTAAACAATGCTTGTGGCCTATTTATAACCACAAGACAGAGCCTAAAAGGAATGAGATCAAACCAGACTTTTCAACAGAATGTGTTAGGCAAACATGCAATTTGTACCAAGGAATCTTTTGAAACTTAAGGGGAAAATGTCAAATAAGATGACTGAGAACTAACTCTTTGAAAATCAAAGCATTATGTATATGTGGCACTTGCTGGATTTCCATTCGTCTTCGGCTGGGATGCAGACATCAATCATACCTGCACTTCACTTCTTTCAACGATGCTAAATTTTTGCAGTGGATTTCCCCCTCCGAGGCATAGCAATGTGTACTATGTAATAAATTGAATAAAGCCATTCATAGTAATATTTCATTCCGACCATTGCTATAAACAGATAAAAAATAGCTTAGCCTAAAATAGATTTTACTATGTTTCAAAAGATACACATCGTTAAGGATACTTACTCAAATGTTGGTCTATAAGAAGAAAAGCTGTTCTTAATTACTATTGGCGTACAACTATTATTCCAGTAATTATCTTGCTTCAATGCCTATATTTATCATGTAGATTTAATAGAGCTGGTTCAAAAAATTGTGATGGAACAATTTTCCATAGGAAAATGCAGTTCTGTCTAAATAGAAATGCATAGAAAGGGGAATGTTGATTTTTAACTAAATTGACAACTTGAAAGTCAATGGCTTTTGATTTTAACTCTCATTAAATTTGTTTAATAGTTTTATATTTTTACTTTTTATATTATAAGTTATATTTAATATTGTTATACTTACATATTATGTATAGTCAATATTATGATTTGACATTAATGAAATAAAATTTGATTGGCTCTGAATTGAATGTACATTGTCGTGTGCGAAGTTTTGAAATTTTAACTGGAATGAAAGCAAATGTTAAAATCTTGAAATTTCCTGTAAAATTGAAATTGCACTCTTGGACCAGGTCTAACATTTAACTTATATATGTAGGAGTAATTAGGCCACATCATCAACTAGTGTTAATCAGCCTGGCTCTATTGAAGCTGTCAGAGTTAAGTGGATTTACATTTGCTGAGGATATGTCTCTATCTCACTATCCTTAATTTGCTTATTAAGGAACAAATTCTTGTTTCACTTAGACTAGTCTAAGGTCTAAGTTCTAAGTAAACTCACTGATATCAGAGTTGGGAGCCCCAGATTTGCGCTCATGTAACAGAGATCAGATTTTGGCATCTGTGGGTTTTTTTTCCCCGCAACTATTTTAATCATTAGTGTTGGAAGCTCAGTGCAGTTTAAGTTGCCTGACCACTGTTCTACAGGTCCAGCATTGCTAATCTTTCAGACCCTAGCCTGGCTACCTTAACCCATTGTCAAAAGTGTGTATCAAAAAGTCATTGTGGTGGCCTATTAAGCTATGGCAGGCATCAAGAAGGGGAATGTTGGAGGCCCAGTGCGCTGTAAGTTGCCTAACCACTGTCCTACAGGCCTGGCAAGCTTCAGTTGCTTGGTTGGCTATTCTAACCCCTGTAGCATGACATCTTCCAGTTGGCAAAGATAAATAGAACTACTGAGTAACCTTGCAAATGTCTCAGTTTCTGAATACCACGGCTCATAACAAAACAAAATCCACAACATATATGCTTGCAGTTGCACAAAATAACAGTAATAAAAACAACAAGTTACACTCTTTCATTGCCAATTTTCATTGCATATTTTTACACCGCCCCCTCCTATCACCAAATGTTGTTTTAACAACCCCAGTTTTGATGGTAAAAATAAAATGTAGCCAAAGGTAAACACCCAATGTAGGTAATTAGCATATATATAATAATAAATAAAAAAATTATTAAGTAAAAGCTGCTTATAAAAAAAGTATAAAAAGTTACCACTTACAGAAAACGGCGCACTCCATCAACACCTGCAGATGGTGCTGCCGGTCGAACCAAAGGCCACTAACTGCCTGGCAGGCCGCCTAAAAAAAGCCATTCCTGTGTACAGCCTTCTAAGGGGCTGCTTAGCTC
Source organism: Mesoclemmys tuberculata (assembly GCA_007922155.1). Taxonomy (NCBI): domain Eukaryota; kingdom Metazoa; phylum Chordata; order Testudines; family Chelidae; genus Mesoclemmys; species Mesoclemmys tuberculata. The sequence continues at coordinate 8,841,741 of ML675624.1, read as the reverse complement.
TCCAGGCTTAGTAAATATAATACATTATAGTTAATTTTAAACTTTATATTCAACTAATATATCTGTAAAAAGCCTTGCACATTAAACCTTATTAATCGGCAAATCTCACTGGTATTCACATTAATCATTAAGCATCAAGTATCAACAATTAGCATCACCAGGTCAGTTAGTTTTGTGTTTTATCCTGTGGCATAGTTAGTACCATAAGATATACCACATATTAGTATAGTATTTGGAATATGTCTGCATATCATATTGTGCTAAAATTGTTCTAATTTCCACCGGCTTCTGTAACCATGTAGTGATCCATGTAAGTCCCAGGGACGGTGGGGCACCAGTGATTTACAAAAATCAACTAACCACATGCATTAGACAAGAGTAAATTTAGAGCCTTTCAGTGCAGTTTGCAGTGAGGAAAGTGTTGCCAGAGTAGAAGGAGAAGCAAATTGGTCAGCACAACTTTAGTGGCATCTCAATAAGTAACCCAGGAGTCTGGATGTTGACTACGAGGGTGAGTCCATTTCCCTTTCTAATTGTTTTCTATCATTGCCAGTATTCTTATTTCGTACCTCCAAAATTTCTTTTAGGTTGATTTGTGCCATTTAGGCTCAGCCCTGTTTTGAGAAGGAAGTACAGTTATTCCAGTCGTGAGGGAACTCATTGAGAGGAATCTGTCTGAGGGAGGAAGAATCATCTCCAGGCCTACAGATCATGGATACACATATTGGGAGTGCGCATTATTCCCTTCAGTACGCTGATAGTGCTCTGTGTGCCAGTGTGTGGGAAAGGCAAGGCCATGGCCCTGTCTCCTGACCATTTCAGGTGCTGTGCTCTCCCCTGAGCACAGGACCAGCAATTATGGCTGGCCCCAACACAAAGCATGTCAGGAGAGAAGGAGAAAGCCCTTTCCTTTTGACTTCCCCTCTGTGCACCAAGAGCCAAATTCAATTTGAGATGAGCAGGCCTGACAGTGGGCTAAATCTGCAGCGGTGTTGAGGGCATACATATCTCACTGACTTGAAGATTTGACCCAAAGTTTGGAATTCAAGTTCATTTTGGACTTTAAAAAAATGTATCTTTTCCAATAATATGTGCAGACCTGTTGAATGTGCAAAGGTGGGCTAGAAATGTCATGGTAACAGGCTTCCTCCTGAAATTTCTAGTATGATTAGTTTTGTGCTCCCAGAAGGACAGTTTTTCTTGTAGGATTTCAGACCTCTTCATTTAAGTCCTGGAACTAAATGCTTTGTTTGTAAATATCAACCACCGGGGCAAAAATTGTCCATCCATAATTATAAAGTGTGTTTTTGAGAACGTATGCACAAATACTAATGTCATAAGCACTACTGGTATATGAAAGAAGCCTTTTCGGCAGAGTTAATAAAGGGATGACACTGTCAGGTAGGCTTGAAAGTGATGTCATGGTAGTTAAATCCCCATCTCTGATCCTTCCACTGACAGTGAGGCTAGAAATTGAGGCATCTGTTATCATTCGGCATTCAGAAGAACTACCAGAGGTGACATTATCAGAGTTGTGTTAGGGGGTGAGCTTTGAATTTCCCATTTTTGCCATTGGTACTTTTAATGTATATCCTAGAATCGTGTCATAGATTTGGATTCCAAAGAAACTTTCACAAAGTATGTCACAAGGAACAGGGGATTTAATCTTCTTTTCTGGCTCCCGTGCTTGCCATTTTCTTAACTCTGATTGGTACTGTTGAATTATTTATTTATTTATAATTACATATCTGTTTTATTATCGTCTGGAGGGGTGATTAATCTGCACAGACCGATGTAGGCTCTGAGCCTACATATACTTATGATTATGTTTAACTTGACTCATATGAGTAGTTCCATCGTAGTCTATGGAATTACTAACCTGCCAGAAGTCAAGAAGCTATAGGTTAATCATTGGGTTGTTTTGGGGGAGATTTTTGAAGACAGAAAACAGGAGTTAGCTACCCAGGTTTTACTGGGCATTTGAAAAATTTTCCACTTCATTCTTAACTTTGGCTAACGTGCTTTATGGTGGCCTCTTATACCTGTCCTATTCTTCATTTAAAATAAATTCATAGGGTATGAATTTGATTGGCAAATCCATCTTTGTTAGCTGTTCTGTGACACCAAATGGGACTGATGGAATAAAGACCAGGTTGTCTGTGACCTCTCACACTCATTCATCGTCACCCCTACAGTTGCTGTGTTGGTTGGTGTCCAGTTAGCTAAATGGGGTCGTAACCCTAAAAAACAACCCCCTGCAATAGGAGGTACTTACAAAGTTTCTTTGGAGGTTATTTTAGCTGTTACCGTAAGCTTGCAGTCCAAATTTAATTCATGTGCACCATTTCTGTATCAGATTAAGTCAAAAACGGTTGACTTGAAACAGACAACTGAGTTTGTGGGAATAAGAAAGATATTTATGTTGAAATTAATGATGCACAGATGCAGATTGAGAATATGGAATCCTTGGCAGGCATCTTAATTAAGAGTAATACTCTTGCACATTAAAAATTGAGGTGATTGAAAATTTTGTAAAATCTGATATGAACATTTGAGCCATTCCACAGAGCTAAGAGAGTGGGTGTTTCTGAGAACAAACTCTCTCCTCCCTTGCTAAATTCAACCTCCCTTTTTGTACATTTAGAAGATATTTTTTAATCTTTTTATCTATTTGAGTTCTTACTACTTCTGCTTCACCTCCCTTGACTGGAAATTTTGGCATAATTGTAGAAGAGTGACTAATATCTGGAAGATGAAAGGAAATATACAATTTCTGTACAAAAAGGTTTTTATATTTTTTGACATTAGTAAAGCAACTCAAAATTGGAGAAGAAAGCTTTACCCTTACTTGCTGGATATACATCATTGCTGACTACACCATTAAGTGTTTTATGCATCTTTATAGGATTTTACAAAAGTTAGATTAATTAAAGATCAAGGAATATATCTGTATAACTTTAGTGTGTGTGTGTGTGTGTGTGTGAGAATGTTGTTTGACTATTACAATGTCAAGATGATTATTGATGCAATTTGATAAAATGGAAGATTAGGTAGGTTCTGAAGAGGAAGCATTGAATCATTCTTTATTTCCTGAGTATGGATATTATCCATTTTTATTCCCTTTTACTTTATATACATGCTGATATAGTTCACTTTTGGGGCTACTGCTCAAAGTGCTGGAATGGAGATTGTTCTCTTTGATATATTCCCCAAATATTGCCGTAGTTGCTTTATGGATTACATTCACAAAAAGATTTAGGTGCCTAAATCCCAGAATTACTTACATCTGGGAGTCACAAAATACCCAATCAGCTAGCTGTTTGGTTTAGCTGTTTAGCCTGTGGCAATTTCATGGGTGTATTTTTCTATGAGGATTTCTTCTAATGTGTGGATATTCTGCAGTGAGAAAAAATGTTCTATTTTTGTTTTCCTCTGATTAAAAATGACCTAATTGTAGCTTCAGATAAATGGCAAGAAAAGCCTAATTTCAACTGAACACTAAGCAGGAGAAAGTGGTTAAAAAAAATCTGAGTAGCTCCATTGAAGTCAATGGAGTTACACCAACTAGTGTGAGATCAGAGTCAAATATTTTCTCTGTACTACATAATAATATTGTAGCAACTGAAGATAGACAATTTGACCCTTTTGATAAAAAACCGATACTGTTCAAGATCTGGGTGCTGTTTAAAGGGGACATATAATACTAATATCTGTGTCAGTAATTCAACACAGCTACATGTTAAATGAATATTAGGAACTTTGGGTCACATCCTGCTTTCATTCTCTCTCTCTCTCATTCTCACACACAACAGCTGCAGGTCCATTTTATTGTATATCTAAAAAGGATTGGGAAAAGAATTTTCTTAAGGCCCCGGCCTACCATTATTTTGTTGCCTTTCCTGTAGTTTCCCATTGATTTTAGTCAGAGTTGGAGGCAAGCCTTGAATGATCGAACGAATGAATGAAACGGTGTTAGGTATTTTATACTCTATTTTAAGTATATAACTATTACATATTAATCCTTAAATACAATGTATCATGTTAGCTGTAGTCTGCTACATTAGGTCACGTTGCAAGTTCTCTAATATTGTAAAAGAGTCCTTGAAAAATATATTGTATCATCTCTTTCTACTTCATAGACATAATAGCCAATTCTACAAAATGCGACCATACCAGTAAAATTCCAATGATGATGATCTTTGAACAGAGGCATCAAAATATGGCCAGTTATTTTTAAATGAAATAGAAAGTTTGTGATTTACGTTTTTTGGAAGGCCAGGTTTGATGTTACTTTTTGTAGGCTGGGATAGTCTTCCTTTCTTGTTTACTGGTGGTCTATTACATTCCTCCGGTGTTAGTACACTTCCACTGGCTTTCCATCATCATGTCAAGTAGTACTTCACAATATTTTTCACATTTTCTGCCTCATACATCAAACTATAGACCGCTATCCATAAGGCACAGCTGTCATTCTGCAAAATTTTTAGCAATGTGCTCATTTTTATCTGACATCTAGAAATACCTAAAGTAATAAAAATCATTTCTCCCTCATATTTGCTTTGGTGCTCATTCTGTCCCTGTCAGTCTCCATACAGGATAGCAAGTGAAGAATTTATATATCACCTTACTGGGAGTTGCACAAAGACATGTATAGAACCCTGGATTGTGCACTAACTCTTGCTTGCCAAATATAAATAAAATAATTTAAAACACATACTTTACTAAAAGCTGAACTTGCAGAAGCTTCAGTTTTATGTATGGTGTGTATTGCTGCTATGATTTAGGACTTACACACAATAGTTCCAGATACATAATGGAAGAACCACCATCATTTTACTCTCATTTCGCTATTTTTCAGGCCAGATTGTGCCACACTTTCTTGGGTTCTGTAGTCCTCAAGTAGCCCATTGACTTTTATGGGACTTCTATGTGGAGTAAAGTACTATTCAACATGAGAAAGCGTATTAGAATCTGCCCCTTGATCAGCTGTGAACTTCTCTCTAGAAAGTGGATGTTCAGTTTAACTAGATTGCATTTGACAGCTGCAATGCATTCCTCTAAGCATTTAGAAACGTCAGGCAGAGAATACCAAATATCTCCTATACACTTTTAAAAAGTGATAATTTGTGTTAAATACAGACGGCTGCTATGAGAACATAAGACTGTGAAAGAAAAAAATGAGTTCCAGAGTTTCTAATGGATAACTTCTTTATTCTGATAAAAAGATCAGCTCCATGCACGTGATCTTTTTGCTCCAATCAGTATAAAGACTGTGTCATTTCTTTAGAACCAACCAGCTTTCTTCATGAATCTTATGTCAGCTTCAAAGGGACAAATCAGACCTACATGGCAATAGGCCTGATCCCATAACTCAGATATGTAATTCCAGTGAAATCAGTGGGACTATTATTATTATTTATATTTGTGTTATCGCAGTATTCTGTGCTGTGCACTATTGCTAGGTGCTGAATAAACACCTAGTCACTGCCCCAAAGAGCTTATAATTGAATTGATAATACTTACACTGGGAAAGTTACAAAGATGTGTAAGTGTTTGCAAGCTGAGCCTTCTTGCTTGCAAAGATGTACAGGTTTGAGTTTGTTGTTACAGAAGCATTCTCTACCCAGTATTAGCAATGCAAATAAGGACCATTGCTTCATATTAGGAGAACAAGAACTGTCAGTGCCTCAGAGTTAATTAGACTAAACAGACAATTAATTACATCTTCTTAAAATGTAAAAGGCCTGTGACAAATTGTATTAATTGTATGTTCCTATATATCTGAAGGGGTCAAGCTGCTTAAGAAGTGTGGTGTTAATGGAAGACAAATGTAGTTTTATGTGCTTGATAGGGATATTATAAACTACATTATTTATTACTCCGTTGGACACTTAATAAATGTAAGCTTTAAATTAAACTGCTCATTAAACAGGAGAGGCAGCACAGAACCCTGAAAGTAGGCTGTAAAAGCCTGCTGCCAATGTAATATTAATGTGAAGGTCTAGTCTTTTCTGACACTATAGCGATACTGTTATTTTAACGTACTTGAACCAACCCTAGGTGAGTATAATCTTTTTAAATATGCCACACCTCCACAATCAAATAACAATTTTTTTTTAAAAAAAGTTCCTTAGTAATATTTGCTGCAATTTATGTAAAACTCCAAATCTCGCTCAAGTCTTAACTCTCATTCTGAACTACTGGTGATTTTTCATTTTAAATAGGTAAGAAAGAGAATAATAAAAGGGATATAAAGTGGGTGATAGAGAAAAGAATAAAGATAGAAGGAAAATGATTTGCAGGGTGAGGGCCTGAAAATGATAGAGGGAGAATTGTAATGGCTTCACAGTTGATCTAGTTGCCATGTAGAAGCCAGACCCCACCTTTTGGCCCAGGTGCAGAATGATCGCTCCCCATGTCCTCCTGGCCTTTGGGGATGAAACTAGCGGGCTCTACACATCCAGTCCTGGATGCACTTAATTTCTTCTGGTGCTATGTTGCTTAATTTATATGAGCAGTTGGCTGTTCCCACCCCATATTATGGCTGCATCACTAAAAATCTTGTGGAGTGGAGAATGAATGGGTAAATGAATGAATGGCCAGATCCAAAGATTATTATACATTTTTTGACTTTCCTAGATGGCTGATTTATCTACAAAAGTAAAGAATTATTAGAGTCACTTGCTTCTAACACTGATGAAAGACCTTTACTAGAATAAGCACAACACTATGGTATTAACCTTAAAGCTGTCTCCATCCCTACCACCCTGAAGAGCTAACTACACTCTTTTGTGTCTGTGTTTTATGCCACATTGCCATATATGCTCACTCTCTCCATATTGAAGCCCTTCCTTAAAATACACTTATTCCAAAAGGCCTTTTCACCTAAGTCCTCCCCTCAGAATGTTGAATAGATAACAGAGGGGTTAAGTTTTTTAGTTACCAATGACTCCCCAACACCAAGAAAATCAAAAGGAAAATCATGACACTAATAAGACATTCAAAATTTCTCTGTCCAAAAGGACTGGGTTTTTTTGTTTTTGTTTTTTTTCCATTCTTTTTTCTGTAACTTTACTTTGTATCTAGTTTATAGAATCCTTGGAAAAAGAATTGTGTTTTGAAACCTGTGTGAAAAGTATGTAGGACACTGCTGGCACTCAACAAATAATCAACAAGTATAGATAATGAGTCAATGCTATGGATGAATTTCAACTGTATAAAGGCCTGATCCCATAGTTCGTACTCAGGCAAATTTCCCTTAGAAGTCAATGGGAGCTTGCCTGAATAGGAACTATTGAGTTGGACCCTAAATCTACCATGTCTCCAAAGATATATTTTAAAACTCAGAGTTGTTTTTTGTTTCTAATGTGGAAATTGCTTGATGAACTCTATGGAGACTTGTATTTTGAAAAAGCATTGTTTCTGCAAATCTCATTCAAGTCTTTTTAAATTCATAGACTGTAGGTGTTGCAAGAATGAAATTAATGCCTCTTAGAGCTGGTATCATTTGTCTATGTTTTCTCTCGTTTTGCACCACTGGACATGTTTCTGCAATATACTTTTCTTGATTAAAGAGAGAGGCTAAAATCATCTTTTTGATTAGTTCAAATAGACAAGAGTAATATCCTAATTCTATTTAAAGAAGAAATCTATTGATATATTTTCTAATGGCCTGGTGGTGTCACAAGATAAATTATAGTTATTAACAGTGTAGATTGTGAAGGAGAGAGAAACCATGGAAGTGGACAAATCTAAACGGAATATATTTTTGATGACTAAGGTACTAATTTATGTGCTTTGAATCATTTATATAAAAATAAATTTTAAAAATCTAGTCACACATTACTAGAGTCCTCAAGCACATGTACAGCCCCATTGACTGCAATTTACCACACACATGCTTAAAGTTAGGCTGTGATGGTTCTTGGGGTACCCAGCATTGACAGTCACCTTGTTACCCTTGCCTCTAGCAAGGAGGAGTCTAAATCACCAGTCTTAGCCACTCAAGCGCTCTTCTCCAGGCTATGCTAGTCTTGTCTTTGCCTTGCAGGCTAACATGAGGCATGCCCCAGTCCCCTTGAAACATTCTTCTGTGATGTCCCACTCCTGACTAGCTACTCACAGGTAGTTCAGAGCCTCTGTACCCAAAGGTCCAGTGTTCCCCGATTTTCTAGTTTTACCTTAACCCACCACTGCTGTAAATCGTACAGCACTTGTGAGCATTTATAATAAAAGAAGTTCTACTGTAAACAAGAAAGAGAGTGATGGATACAAATGGTTACAATACAAAACAAAATCATAAAATGTCAACTAGGGCCTACAAGTATTAATAGTTGTCTTTCCTATCTAACAAAGTAGATTCACCCCTTCAGTCAGCTGCAGGGTGGGCTGGCTTCCCAAGAACCAGGATCCAATCTTTCATGAAATACCAAGGCTCACCAAGATGTCTCCTCAGTGAATGGATTCACAGTCTTTCTCCCTCGTATGATTTACTGAAACAGTCTTTTGTCTTTATGCATAGACAGGGTGATCCCAGTTTGTTATAATGTTCCCTTTACATCTCCAAGTGATTTTGTTTGTTTGCAGTTGAATTTGATGGTTTTCCATTGACTGTTCAGAGATGGGGAAGGGTAGATAACTGTACATCACTGGCTCCCTCCACGTTGAATGGGCCATCATCAAGACATATTTTTCCCCGGTGACCAACTTTCACTCCAAGACTAGTTACATTATTCCTTAGATATTACTCTTGCACACATCTCACAAAGATTATGAACGTTGATAAGTTGTAAGCTTTTAGCAGAGACCTCACATGCTACCCTTTATGGATAAATACCATGAAAATGGTATGTAGTAAGTTTGTCAGGACTGAAATGGATGTTGATTTTAAAGATTGTAAAGTGAGCTTTTTGTCAGTTGGCACCAATGGGTCTGTGTCACATAGACCTGTGCTTAAGTGTTTTACTTTACTGGGACTAGCAGTCTTGGTTTGTCTAAATCTCATATTTTGCTACCTGGAGTTTCTCTATACTGGTGGATGTTCACATCATGAATGATGTTGTGCCGCATTGTTTCTTCCATAACTCATAGACTGTAGCATTAATATCTAATTTTCCTTTCACTATAATCTAACATTCACCCTCAAGGATTATGGAATAGTTCGGCCTATTAGTTATTTCTCCAAGCCATAAATCCTGCAGAATGATGGCATGGAACCAGATCCTACAAGCCTCACTCACTCCTGATCTTTACTCACCTGAGCAGACTGTTGAAGTCAAGGCTTATTTACATAAATATGATGTTGCAGTATTTGGCTGGTGGTGCTTAACGCTTGGTAACTGAACTTTTTTCTAGTTGCTCCAACAAACTTCACCGTTAATTAATCTAGCATTCAACTGAGCATAATAGTCAAGCACAGATTATTTGAATACAAGATGTAAAAGTTCGTAATATAGAATTTTCTCTCCTTATTTGACCTACACAGCAACAAAGAAAAATTTAAAGCCTTAGAAACAACCGGGAGAGGCACCCATAGTTCAAACATGTCAGTGATACATTAGCAGAAGCACTTCTGACCATCTGATGGTTTTCTGAAATAAATTACCACAGCACAACTCCTAACTTGAAAAACTGGCACACCACAACATAGAAACTGTGGATAAAAATGACATATTAGTATGTAGAGACAGGACTCCCTTACTTGGAGAAGCCAGATGTCTTCCCTTAAAATTATCTGATTATAGTATCCAAGCAGCATATAGAAAAGTGAATATTTCTCCTCACTGTCTAATTTTGGATTTTTAAATTGATTTAGTGATACATGAATAAAATGACATATGTGCTTTAACTACAGCGTACAGTGGTAGTGACTGCATATTTTTAAGACTGTCAGCACATCCTTGGTTCTTACTCATACTGATATCCATGTAATGGCAAAACTCACATTGACTTTTTTGGGGGGGGAAGCAGGATTTCACTTAATGTTCCTAGATATGGTATCTAGAGTCTTGCATAATGCAGCCATACTATAAAGTCAGCATCTACTTCACCCAGTACCATAATGCTGTGGGTTTTAACCATACTGCACTTTCTATTTTGGCCAGTTCAGGACCAGGACCATAATAAACTGGTCCAAAATAACCTAAATCTGGTAACCTTCTAATAGCACTGCAAAATGTGTTTATTAGGGTTCTTTTTTAGGGGCTTTTATTTATGTGACTGGCTGGTAAAGTTAATTTCTGAATGATTATTTTATTGCTGCTGGGATTTTGTGGTAGTCCTAAATAGGCTGTGGAGTTGGGAGGGGAAGACAGGATGCAAGGATTGGCTGGGAGAAAAACTACTGAGAATATGGAAGAGAGTGTGCATGTTTAGGGATAATACCAGAATGGCATGTAAACATCCACATGAAGATGTGAGGATGGGCTCAATAATTGGGGGAGGGAAGAAGGAGAATACAATTTTGAATCTTTCTACCTGTCAGAAGGTGGTATGGGGAGAGAAGTTAAATAAAAACCTTGATATTTTGATACCCTCATATAAAGACAAAAATTGCATATTTAGTATCATGTCAGTAATACATAAAATAATTCAGAAACATGGATCCTTATGATAGTTCCTATATTCTTCTAGCTCTGTAAAAGCAATGTGCAATGCAAATACAAGTCAATTCTTTTCCACAGATAAATGTGACACTAATTATTAATGGTAACATCAGGTGCTGTATATATATTTAAAATGATATATTAATTATTAAAAAGGCAAATAGCATACTAAACACAAAATAAGAAAATAAGTCACCACATCCCAAAATTCTTTGCAGAAGCAATTCTTCCTTCTTAAAAGCAGGCAGGGTCTATAGACATATTGCTTGCATATGTGCAATATTTCCTCCAAATCAATTCAGATTCTTGCAGGTCAATTTGCTAAATTATGTATCATTTATTCTTTCTGCTGCTTCTGATAATTCTGTATACTATACATACAACTATACTATACACCTCTTACGGTGCCACAGTATTTGACTTTCCCACAGCATTCTCAATGCTGTGATAAAATTCAGATGCCGTGACTGTTTCTCTGATGATAGCACCTACTGTATCAGTCCAACTAGTTGATCTACCATACTCATAAAGGTTTAGGGGATAGAGTAGAGGAACAGCAGTCATGAGAGCTGGGTGCTAACTCCTGACTGCCTCTCAATTACAGTTTAGCCTTGGGAAAGTCACTTATCTATCCTGTTCCTGCAGACCACTATGAAACGCCCCGTGCAGCAAATGTTGTCAGATCCATGGAATTTGAAGAGCAGGAGCTTTAACACCTTCAGGGGACATAGGTCCCCAATATCCACAACTTAAATGACTCTCGTGCACCCTCTTCCTATCAAGAATGCCACACCATGAAAGCAGATTTTTAAGACATTGAAATCAATTCATTTATCAGTTTCCTTATGCAAAACACCAGCAGCCACATAAGCAGAATTGCCCTGCCTCCAGCCCTCACTGATGAGTGAAAGGTCAAACCATCTATAAACTAGCACCATCCATAGTCTGGTTTTGGATGGACATGCAGCCTTACCTGCATCAAGACCTTGTTTAATGTTACCACCTGCTCTATTGTTCCCACGGGATACTCAACAGAACAGAAATCAAGAAATATCCAAGAAAAAGAAAGACAGAGTTAGTGAATAAAGTTTCCCTTACCCTTAGGCTTGCAGAGCATTTAGATACATTCAAAGGTTTTGTTTGGACAGAATGTGGATTGCCATTTTATACATAAAATGTTTCTGTTCATTTGATGTCATGCATAAAGCCCCTCAGTTCCATCTTCCATGCTTTGCAGATCAACTCAGAAGTGGGCATCTCATTATAACACCCTCCGCCCCACCACATACACACTCCACAACAATGTGTATGATTTGGAAATGACAGAGGGTTATTACTTACATGTATCAATTGTAGAAACTCTCAGCTAGAGAGACCTCACTCCAGCTAGTAATATCTTGAGACTTGTCCCTGTAATAATCCACATTTACCTTTTAAATACTGGAGAGGAATTAGATTTTCCTCATGCACATCCCCTTGTGAATCTAAGATTTCATACTCCACTGAATCAAGTGCATTATTATTAGTTTTAAACTCTCTTTTCTACAATTGGGTGATTGTCCAGTTAGCACTGGCACTGTATTGCACAGCTTCAGATTAGTTCCATTGTGACCCAAGAGCTAGGTTTTGTTTTAGTATATTTGAGAGGGATAAAGTAGGTAAGATAATAAGTATCCTTTAATGGACCAACTTCTGTTGGTGAAAAAGACAAGCTTTCAAGCTACAGATCCTTAATATATTTGGTATTTATTTGTTAGGTGCTCTGAAATTTGGCAAAAAATGCTTCCTCTCTCGTTTCCTATGTATTCAGTATTTTATCAGAATTCCATTACTTAAAAAAAGGCCCAGAGTGTCCTTTCCAAACAGTGTAAGCTCAGATATGGAATACTTGACTCCCCTGTTTAATGTATGTGTGTACAAAAGCTCTTATTTCTGTGCAGGATTTCCCTCCTTCCCAAATCAAGTTTTAACACCAGTTGAAAGTTGGTTTTTGAAGCCTGGCAGACATCTGCGGTGGCAACATGCTGAAATTATAATTGAAATGAGGAGCTGTGATCATCCTTATCATCTGCATATGTCCCCACATGGTGAGCATTAATTTATTCCAGTTTGCTCTCTTGGTGCACTAAGACTGAATCATGGTGTAGTGAATGTAATCAAAGACAACAGCTGCCCTCTTCTCTATCTTAATAAGATCTAAGCTTTCCAACAATCTTTAGTCTGGGAAAATCACCATTTTATTGCAAGAGCCAGTGTCTTCTGTTACTGTGCAAGTATGCAGTGCTGTTTTAGCCATATTGGTCCCAGGATATTAGAGAGACAGGTAGTGGGAGGAAGCTAGTCTCTTTTATTGGATCAACTTCTTTCAGCGAGCAAGACAAGCTTTTGAGCTTAAACAGAGCTCTTCTGGTCTGGGAAAAACACTCAGAGTGTGAGAGACTCTAAGTACTTTTCCGAGATCTGAAGAAGAGCTCTGTGTAAGCTCAACATCTTGTCTCTCTCACCAACGGAATTGGTCTAATAAAAGACATTACCTCACCCACCTTGTCTCTCTAAATTAATGTGCAAGATCAGTTTGATGACTGGAATAAACCATTTAAGAAGTCCAGTTACAAAGTGATTTTATTATGAAGGCATCACTAGGAACTCCACAGTTAAAACTGCAATGTAATTTCCAGGACTAAAGTCTCTCCACTTGATATTTTAATAGTTGAATTTAATCTTCAAACTTGGTACAGTAGGTCTTCAGAAGACAATTGAAATCTCTATATATTGTTCCAATAACATATTTACAAATTTTACAGAGGAAATATTTAAAGTTGTTCCTTTCTGAAATGTTACCATTTCTCTCATATTTTTGGGGTACTTGCAGCTAAACAACCACAGTCTAACACAGCTAAACAACCGTGTGTGCATGCATTCTGATAACATCTTGGGCACAGATTGCTTTAGAAATTTTAAAGTTAAATATCTAAAGCATTAGCCCAATTATTCTAGGATAGCTAATCTTGGTGACAGTCAGTTAGGGTATCAGAATTGCTCAATTCTGTCAGCAAATTCCAATTTTCAATGCTACTTGCCTGCCTCTCGGACTCATTAGCTATTCTCTGCACATCCCCTAGTGAGCCAGAGGGGCAGGCTGGGTAGCAACCAGTGCTGGAGAGCAGAGGATCTCTAGGGGACACATGGAGCTCTGGGAAGCATTGGGGTGAGTGGGGATTTGGAGGGCAATGGGAGTGAGTTAATAGAGTTTGATGGGAAATGAGAGGCTGAGCAGGGCTTTGAAGAGACAAGGAGGGATTAGCAAGAATGTGGGAGAACTAGGGTCTGTGAATGGGGGTAACAGGGCTGTGTGGAAGGGGGCTGGTGTTGTGGGATGCAGGTCCTGCTGTGCCAAGGCATCAGTGCTTAGGGCTCCCCTGGCACTACTGCATCATGGAGGTCTCTTAAGTACCAATGTCTCAGCACAGTCCCTTTGTGTATCAATGACCCTCATGGCACCGACATCTTGGATCTTTAATTCACTGTAGCAGGGGGAGCTTATTGTCTCTCTCTATATACTTACTAGTATGGCATTGGCACACTGACACAGCAGAGCCATGAGGAGCCTTTCATGTGTCAATGCCTTGATGCAGAGTCACTTGCTATGGAGGAGAAAGGATGAGTCATGTATTGTGGGTGCTACATGTGACTGGGATAATATGAAGAAGGTGAAATCGTGGTTGTACATTGACTGAAGATTAGAAAAGGGTTTCCTGTCATTTTTATGGTTATGTTGGTGTATTTTCCCACTAACCTTAATTTACCTTTTATTCTGTTTTTTGAGGTAATCATAAAGATAACGGGTCAGATTCTGCTTTCATTTATACCTGTGCAAATTTGGAGTAACTCCACTGAAGTCAGTAGAGTTTTTCTGGATTTACACCAATGTAACTGATCCAGATCTGGCTCACAGAAGTTAGACTGGTATAAAATCAGGCCTGGACTACACTGGCAATGGAGGTTGATGTAATGCCACTTACGTCGGCCCCCTAAAGTGTGCATCTCCACTGGAACGTAAGTTCCGTTGATTTAAAGCGTGGTAAAAGTTGACCTAATCAAACTACCTCTGCAAGTGGTGTAGCACTGAATTCGAGTTTCATGAGTTGAATTTGCATCAGTGTAGGCAGAGCACAATGTAAATCGATGCCATTGGCCTCTGGGAGTTATCCCATAATGCCCCGTTGTGACCGCTCTGGACATTCACACTCTGCTGTAACATGGCCATGTACACAGGAAATAGCTCCTCTCCTCAAGCCCCAGGAAATTTTGAATTTCCATTTCTGGTTTAGACAGCGTGGAGAGAGCTTTGTAGCGAACTGCTCATGGTGACTGTATGGCCCAAAGGCGTTCCAGTTGGGAGTCAACCACAGGTCTTGGATCTCATTGGTCTGTGAGGTGAAGAGTCTGTTCTGGCTCAGCTCTGCGCCAGCAAAAAAAATTTAGATACATATCAGAAGATATCTTGCAGCATGCTGGAGAAGGGGTGTGCAGCAGTGCTGCATTGAGATCAAAGAGCTGAGGCAGCTTATCAGAAAACTAGGGAAGCTAACAGCCATTCTGTCTCCTCTCCCAAAACATGCAGCTTTTACGAGGAGCTGCATGCAATTCTTGGCAGTGACCCCAGCACTGTGCCACCACGCAGCATCGATACCTCTGAAGAATCCCAGACCAGGATGAATGAGGAGGGCTCTGTGGATGAGGAAGATAAGGAGAGCAAGGTATCCATTCCCCCTGAGAGCCAGGACCTGTTCATTACCCCAGAGCAGTCCAGCCACACACAAGCAAATGAGACTGATCAAGATTCAGGGGAAGGCACATCTGGTGAGGGTGTGTGGCAATTTTTTATGTGTGTGGTTATGTCCCCAGTCCAGCTTCTTAAAAGGAGCTTGTGTTTTTGTGGGGAGGGTCTTACTGGGTGGTGGCAAACTTCAGTGGAGGGTTACTCCTGGAGCAGACTATTTAGGTGCAGAGGTATACTCTGAGAAGCCTTTGTGGATATCTCAAGGAAACTTCCATGTAGGTAATCTGTGAACCTTTGCAGAAGGTTTCTGGGGAGGGCAGCCTTATTTCTTCTGCCACAGCAGGACACTTTTCCCTGCCACTCTGGTATTAAATGAGCAGGCATCATCGCGGAACCAGCATAGCAGCATAAGGGCCAAGCCTGTACCCCAATGCTTGCAGCAAACCTTCCCTTTCCATCTGTGTTACCCTCAGAAGACCAATATCACACATGGTCACCAAGGTGAGATGGTGCAATTTTAAAGTACCTGACCAATACAGTCACTCCGTTTTCTTCTTCTGCCATGGATGGGGTCCCTGGGTGCCTCCTTAAGACTATTCCTACTCCTAGTACTATTACAATGGACAATATGGGGTATGACACTGGTTGTCCTATGTTTTATGTGCTACAATTCACTCAGTGTCCTTTAATCTATTCTGCCCACCTCCTCCTAAACTGGTCCTTGGCATATTACTGGAGAGCCCAGTGATCCCTTTCCTCAGTCAAGTGTGGACTGTGAATTTTGTGAAGACTCTCTATAACAAATGCAAGGTCCCCTTGCTTACCGTGTTAGTAACGCTATTCCGACCCTTGCAAAAACACAGAATGAACTAATGAATGCCTCGCGGCTGCTGACACTGAGCTCAGAGTCTGGAGAATGTCCTTGTCTGAAAAACTAGACATGGACATGGAACCCAGAAGCTCTGCACAGGAGCGGGAGTGTGATACACAGCAGAAGATGTTGTGTATTGTGAGGGATCAGTCTGACATGCTGAGGTGTCTGGTAGAGCTCCAGGAAGACCAACAGTAGGACAGACTCCCTCTGCAGCCCCTCCAAAATGCTCTGCCGCCTACCACTTTGTTATCAGCCCCCACCACCAAGCAGCCTAGGAGGAGACTGAGCAGAGAGCCATACATGCTGCGCTCTACACCGGTGGAGGTGAGCAGAAGGACGCAACCACAGTCACATAGTGACACATAGTGACACTTAATGTTGAGTTATCTTTCTTTCCTCCATTTCCCATTAAAACAGGTCACAAATAAAACTTTGTAGCATTGAACAGCATTTGTCTTTATTCATTCATAGCTTGGGTGGGGAGACAAGGAAAGGGGGCCACTGGAGCAAAGGTGGGGGTGGGAAATAGAGGCACAGCACAGAGATACGTTACCGCAGTTCATTGCAAAATCAATTTTCCAATGCTTCCCAAACCTGAAGCTCTCTCTGGTTGACTCTAAGCATAGCACTGGAATCTGGCTGCTCAAACTTTGCAGCCAGCCTGCCAGCCTCCATGGCCCAACCCTGGAGGAATTTCCCCCCCATTGTTTCACACAGATTATGCAGCAGACAGCACGCAGATATAACTGATGGGGTGTTCTTTTCACCGATGTCAAGCCCAGTAATCAGACATCCCCATCTGGCTTTTAAATGGGGAAATGCACATACCACCATCATTCTCACTT
Source organism: Mesoclemmys tuberculata (assembly GCA_007922155.1). Lineage (NCBI taxonomy): Eukaryota > Metazoa > Chordata > Testudines > Chelidae > Mesoclemmys > Mesoclemmys tuberculata. Next base: position 8,824,635 of record ML675624.1, on the reverse strand, counting down.
GCTGAGCCTGTTATTGAAACACACCTTGCTGTCCAGGTGCCTGGTGTAGGGCTTCATTAGCCAAGGGCGCAAGGGGTAGGCAGGATCCCCCAGGATCACTATTGGCATTTCCACATCCCCAATATTTACCTTTTGGTAAGGGAAGAAAGTGCTCACCTGCATCTTATTGAACAGATCTGAGTTCCTAAAGATGCATGCAGCACGCACCTTTCCAGACCACCCCACAGTGATGTCGGTGAAATGTCCCCTGTGATCCACAAGGGCCTGCAACACCATTGAGAAGACCCCCTTCCAGTTTATGTACTCTGTGGCAACGTGGTCAGGTGCTAGGATAGGGTATACATGCCATCTATTCCCCCCCATGCTTTGGGAACCTGATTGCATAAAACCCATCCACTATGTCCTGCATGTTTCCCAAAGTCACTACCCTTTTTAGCAGAAGCCTATTGATGGCCCTGCACACTTGTATCACAGCAGAGCAGCTCCACTGGTGGATTTACCCACTCCAAATCGATTCCCAACTGACCGGTAGCAGTCTGGGGTTGCCAACTTCCACAGAATGATGGTCACTCACTTCTCCACTGTCAGAGCTGGTCTCAGGCGACTATTCACATACTTCAGGGCTGGGGACAGCTCCGCGCAGAGTTCAAAGAAAGTGGCCTTTCGCATACAAAAGTTCTGCAGCCGCTGCTCATCATCCCACGCCTACATAACGAAGCGATCACACCAGTCTGTGCTTGTTTCCCAGGACCAGAAACAGCGTTCCATGGACTGAAGATGATACATGACAGCTTGCAGTAAACAGGAATTGTTCCACTCTAGGGCTTGTAGCAGGGCGGCCTCAGTAACATCGCTATTTTCCATGCGGCAGTTCCTCTCTCGCCTTGGAAAATACTGAAGGATAAGCCAGGAGGTCTTTGTGATGCTAAGAATGACAGCGGAGAGCTGAGCAGGCTCCACGTCTCTCCGGCAATGGCGTGCGTACGGCATGGAAAAACAGCATGAAAAAGCGTTTGCAGTTTTTTTGGGACAAGAAGAGAGGGGAGGAAGCACATTGCATCATGGGAGGGAGACAAGCTTCCCAGTAGCCTCTGTGGCTAGTTGCACTGTGGGATAGCTATCCACGTGCACTGTTCTGAATGTTGACCCAAGCGTGGTGAGTGGGGACACGAGCCCAGCACAAGGAGTGTGGTGTGGTCACACTCCTGAGATTTCTAAAATTCGGCCAGTGAAGTCAACTTAAGTAAATTGACTTCAATCTGCTGTGTAGACATACCCTCAATGTGAGGATTGGGCTCATTATATAATTAATGTTTTATATTTTTTGTATATGGCACAAAAGGGTGCTATGTGCATTACAGATATACAAGAAGGCACATCCCTGGCCTGAACAATTTACAGTTTTAGGGCTTGTCTGCACAAGGAAATTGACTAGACTAATTATTCCAGAAAAAACTATTCCAGAAAACCTCTTTGTCTGAATACTCTCTTCTGGGATAAAAGAGATTTTATTCCAGAATAATTACTTATTTTTGGAAGTGCACGAAATTATGCTGAGATAAATTGACTTTTATTCTGGAGTAGCATGTCCATATGGGGAGCTATTCTGGAGTTGCTAGTGTGAAATAATTTATTTCACTATAGCTATTCTGGTCATTTTTGCCACATAGATGGCACACAAGCCATCAGGCCCTAAGACAGCTATCTGATCTATGTGATAGACTTCTACAGCTGCTTGGGTACCTTTACACTTTGAGCTGAAGGTGTAATTTCCATCTTGGCAAGACATATGTACACTAGCTCTAATTAAGTTAGCAACTAAAAATTGAAGTGTAGCTGCAGTGGCATCGGTGGCAGGATGGGCTGGCAATTCAAAATACAATCTCTCCTGAGACTTTAGGTACAAACGCAGATGGCTAGCCTGTCCCATCCTTTAATTTCAATGGGCCCTATTCTGGGCCCATGTGGATCAAGTGTAGGGTCTGGTCTTAAACAGACAGCTTGAAAAAGTAAGAAAAAAATTTGCTTTTATCTTCTCACTTTCCTTGTTAAACAAAGAGAGGTAGACAGAGAAAGAAACAAACAAAAACCCTTATCCATTTGCCTCTCTTTTTTGTTTGTTTATCTTCCTCTAATTTTAAACACATGTGGCCCTATTGAAGTCAATAGCAAACCTCCAGTTGATTTCAATGGGGCCAGGATTTCATCTCTGATTTCATAATTAGTATCCTGTTTCCTATTTTTTAATTTGCTGCTGATTTTCTTTTAGTTTATTTTTATGTATCTGGATATTTAGTACTGGCTATTAGTTGTAATCTGTAATTCAGAAGACCTTCATTCTCTTGTAACCTATCTGTCTCTGAATAAGGACTGTAAATTCAGGTAGGTAAGTAGATAGGTATGTATTTTAACATTTCAAAAACCATAGGATGATATCAAAAGCCTGACAGCTTTGTGTTTCCACAGCCATGGAATTTTGCTGTAAAACTTAAGCCTGTTACAGAGACTGTAGAACTCTTTCCTCTTATTCCTTTGTCAATGTAATTTGTCAACGTCTCAGAAAATTGAGTCTGCACTTTTAATCTAAGTGAGTAGTTCTTCATCCAGGAAATGTTTAGGAAAGTTTCTGACACTGAGACGCTAACCAGCCACCCAGAGCAGCCATTAATGGAGGTGTTTACACTAGCCTCTTTTTTTCCTCTAAAATATTCACTGTTGCTATTAGTATTGCATCTCCTCCAGTGGTCGCAATGTTAGTACAGACTGGCCGTGGGTGTTTTAACCAATGTGTTGTCAGATTCATTGCAGATTAGATCTAGAACACACTGGTGGCTGCTGACATTTTATCGACACTAGTCTTCACCTTTGTTACTGCTGGTGGAGCTTCCCTGGCAGTAGCAATAATGGGAAATTTTAGGGAAATAAGTTTAGGGTAGACAAGAGCAGTATGTCTTAGTCATTTATTTAAAAATTGCAACATCTCCCACCAAATACCCACAACATATAGAAAGGGCATGCATCATAAATTCATTTTACACTGTTAAGATGAATAAGCTTTTTGTCAAATTGCAGAAGAAGGCATGTAAGTCTGTGAGGTCTTCTAACCCATTTGAATTCTCAAATAATTCAATTTTGGCCTGTGGTCTACAGAATGCTTGTTGGTGAGCAGAAAGCTAGATGATTATGTATTGAAATCTTCCCTCTGTTTCCAGGGACCAAATTGCATTAGAAGGTAGCTAAAAACATCTTCACTAATATTCTTCTTTCATCATAGCAATTGTTGTAGTTTCTATATGGATGTGATGGTGAATGGGAGGTGAGCTGGTCTGGGCAACCGAAAAGGGGAGGTGAGGAAATTCCACAAGAGAGTCTATTTTTTAACTGTGGTTCACTTAAAGAAATCACTGAGAATCCCTTCTTCTAATCTCTTGATTTTTCTTGAGGGTCCCAACAAGTTACACTAGACCAGGTCTTCTCTAGCTTCCTATTCTCTCTTGTAGCAGCTAGCCCAGAGTTAATGGGAAGTTGGTTTGTTTAAAAGGTGGGTGGGTGAGTCAGGGTGGAGGATACTATTGTTCATTAGCCTTTGAAATAATGTTGCTATATTTTTTTAACCACATCATTTAAAAGGCTTTTAAAAGTAAGACACTTTATACCAATGAAAACAGTAGTGGGGCCCTGTGGTTGGAGGGCTGAGACTCCTATTACACTTTTAAAAGCCATTAGATGATGTATAAAAACCACAGTAACATAATTTAATACTCCTTAAAAAATCTTTTCTTGCATACCCTGAAGTAGTGTCTCAAGTTTTTAACTGTGAGGCTGAGCCACTTAAACTCAAGCTAGCAGCTACTGATTACTCAGTATCTGATTAAGTTCCTAATATTGGTGTCATTTACTAACCTAGACTGTTGCAAAATCTGGAATTTTATACTTGTCAATTTATTAAGAGATGCATGAGAATACAGAACAAAAGGACTCTACATCTGCAGTTCCCAAACTGCTCTCCCACCTTCCCTTCCCCCACAGCAGTCATCCATTTAGCACTTGCTTACATGGTTTCAGCATACCTGGCTGGTTATATTGACACTATCTCTCCCTGTTTCCAGCTGTGACAGCACAGTAAAAGAAATTTTTAAAGTAAAATAAAATTACTTTAAATACTTTTCTAGTATTATTCTTCAATGCAGCAACTGTTGTCGATGATAGGAATCTGACATTATCATGGAAGAAGAATGAGGTGTTCTTCATAATTCTGAGGTGGAGGGTAATGAGGTTCCTGCTCTTAATCAAGTTGTTATATATTTCTATTCTTCTAAACAGCAGTAACCTGAGTGGATTTGAAAATACCAGTTGTTTTTTTGTGATTATCTGATGGGACAGTTTTCTTAATCGGAAGGAAAATCACAATAGAAGTCTCTTTTTATTCCTTCCTATGCTACAATACAAAGTGCTGAAGCCAAGCACACTGAAACATTTGAATTAATTTCACAGACAGTGCACGATTTCATGAACATAGAAATATAAAGACCCAGGAATGATCCTGGAATTATGCTGCTTAATATGCTGGTGATGTGTAATATCACCCACAGCTACTGATACAAGGTCAAATTTTATTGTTAGAGCCCTGTGTATAGTTCCCATCTACCTCAGTGGGGAACTTTGTGCTCATATTCAAATTCAGAATTAGCCTATAGTTTTTACTGCTACAGATTTCACTTTCTTTTGCTGTAGACGTTTCCAGTGACTCTGTTTTGGAAGATCCAGGTCTTTGTGATATGGTACCATAAAAAAAGTAGTAAAGAGCTGGAATTGATAATGACATTGAAATAAATATGGGGGATAGGAACTCACAGAAGAGATTAACAGCACTACAGACACACCTAGCTCACTGACCTATCATTGGCTTACTTCTTAAAAGTACTTGAATGAAAAAGGTAGTTAACAACTGCCAGTGGGAAGTTAGCATCCAATGCTTAAGATAGATTCAAAGGTGACATAAATATAGGTGTAAGTAACACACTGGTACATCTTCAGAAATCAGTATATACTGAAGTGATTGTAAAATGGCAGAATTTCTGTATTGGAAGTAGGATGGAGTTTTAGAACGAAAAGCAACCATGAGGAAGATGTAAGGGCTGTAAAACAAGTCCCTTCATCACGAACACACACAACATATATACCATCTCACACTTGTGTACATTGTCTTCCTTTTTATCTCCATACTCCTTACAATTCCGTCCCTCTATCTGCAGTGTCCGTTGCATCAACTTACACTCACTGACATCATTTTGTGTCAAGTTACCAATCTGTATCTCAGTCCACCATTTATATCATCTCTGATTGGGCTCCCAGTGTAAAATATTGGCCTCCCTGAAGTCAGTGGCAAAACTCCCATTGTGTATGAATCATTCACTGAATTCTAGTGTACTTCCTCTGTGTTACAGAGCAGCTGGACAATGAGGGATAATGCACTTGCCCAAAACCAGAAACGTCTTGGATCAAATTCAAAGGTGGTTGATGGGGTCCATGTCAGTCCTTAGATAGTTTGAATTTAACTTTGACTCTAAGGGTATGTTTACACTTCAGAAAAAAAAAGGCGGCAGCAAGTCTCAGAGCCTGGGGTCAGCTGACTTAGGCTCAAGATATGGGGCTAAAAATAGCAGCGTAAGTTCCCACTTGGGCTGGAGCCCAGGTTCTGAGACCGAGAAAGAGGGAAGGGTCTCAGATCCCTGGATCCAGCCTTAACTGGAACGTCTACACTGCTATTTTTAGCTCCGTAGTGTGAGCTCAAGTCAGTTGAACCAGGCTCTGAGACTCACTGCCAGAGGGTTGTATGTGGGTTTTTTTTAAATGTTTCTTTTGTATGTATAGACATACTCTAAGCCCACTGGCACACATCATCTGGAGGGAGTGTTTAATTTTAACTGACAATCTAGGTACCTGTTTGTGAGAATTTTAAGACACAGAGACACTCCAGTCTGTCTCGGAACTTGAGGGTCCAGCAGTTTTTGTTTAAATTCTGTAAATGGCACCATATCTGTCTTTGCTTCTTTGTTGAGACTTTGCTGTTGCTTTTACTGTAAATATCTATTTTACTGAAAGCAATAGCATCAATTATCTCCTTTTTGCAACTAAAAATAGATGAGGAAAAAACCTTAAATCTGTGTCCACTTACTCTCTTCCAAAAAGGAAACAACCCACTTTTAGCACTGAAATGTTTCCAGACTCCTTGGAAACCATAACAGTATGAAGGCATGGCATGATGTAAAAGAATGTAAAGTGATATGCCAATAACTGAACTTTGCCTTTATTCAAATGGTAGGGTCTCTGCATCCGCCCCGCTCTCTCTGAATCCAGTAGATTTGTTGCATGTACTTTTTGGAACTTCCCACAGGAAAATGTGAGAATCATCTATGGTATAATATTGTCAATAATTTAAACTTTGTTCAGTGGCAATTCTTGCAACTACTCAACAAGTTGTGAGGGTCCTTATGCAATAAAATTTGCCAAAAGATTGGTCATCAATAGGTTTTTGTTGTTGTTTTTTAACCCTACATAAAGATGAAGGACTTTAACAGAGAACCCAACTTTAATTATATTAGGAAGGAACATTGGGCGAGGAGAGGAAATTATTGCTTTTATAAATCATTGCTGATGGGCCACAAAACTCAGCTTAAGTTTCATATTTTTAGAGGCATATTACCAGAAAACTGCAATACTAAGTACTGCTTTATTTTGGATGCCTGGTAATATCTTATGTCTAACATACTATAAATGCCATCAGCTTTGATTTAAATGATGCAGCAAGGTAATTGTTTAGAGTTTTTTAAACTTTCTTTTTAGCCTCTTCAGGTTTTTAATGCCTTGAAAATGCATTTTCCCCCCTATTGATTTTTATCCTCTTCCATTTGGCAACATTGATTTATTTTTCCATCTTTTAAATGGAACAGAATCCAATCCAGCCGGTTTTAATTTAACAACTTCCATTTATATAGCACTTTAATATCTTTCTTACTGCAGCAGCATCTTTGGATGATGTTAGCACAGCTCAGAGAATAGTGTGTGATAGTTTACTGATGAAGTCAGCAGAGAGGATACAATATATTATTTTTGTGCTGCCAACAAAAAGAGAAGCCATTTTTTATTTTTTATATTTTTGCTACTCTCTGCCCCCTCAATATTCCTGTAATGGAGACTGCAGGAATAGATTTTAAAAGAAACAACGAAACATTTAGGCCAACATTTTTTAAACTTGGGTGCTTAAAATTAAGCCTCTAAATCCATATTTAGGCCCTGATTCATTAAGGTAATTAAGCACAGGACCACCTTTAAGTACATGAATAATTTCATTTAATTTTATAATATAATTTAATAATATAATATAATTTCCTTTAATTTCTCTGCTTCCAGTTAGATGCTTACTTAGGTACCATGCTGAACTGGGGGTTTAGCTGCCTAAATAAAAGTGTCCTGGTTTTCAGAGCAACCAACATCCTATAACTCCCACTGAATTTCAGAACCAGATCTAGATCTGAATTATGCCCCTCAAGCCCATCGCTATTTATAGGACCATAAAATGTCCCATCACTTATTCAGAACCAATACTTTAACAACAATATTTCCTCGCCCTGGAAAATGTGTTCCTCAGTAAAAGTTACACTTTCTGCTCAGGGATAATTTCAAATTTCTTTATAGTAATATCTTTTGTGTTTACTAATTGTTAACTGACACATTCCATAACGTATTATTTAGTTCAGATGCAGATGCTCTTTAAAACCATTACATTTACAACATTTAGAATAACCTGTGTGAGGTACAGTTATAAGTGGTAGGAATGAATTATAATAGGTGGCTTGTGATGAATTAAAGGAAATAATTTTGCCAGCTGACTCTTCACTTTTAGCATCAGATCCTGTGCTTCAGCCTCTTTGTGACATTCTGACAGTGCAAAGGAACTGCCAACCTAGCAGATCCAGCCAGGTGAGGAGGATTTCCCCAGTATGTAGGAATCATTAGATGGTATAAAGAAGCCTCTGCATGGGATACATCTTAGAGACAGAGGACATGGATGTTCATCACCTCAGTGGCTGTGTCAAACAATATAGTTCATAGCAGGTCATTCTAAGCCATGACTAGAATGAGGCGGATACAGAATTGGACCCAGATCAGATAGCATATAATTCCTTTGTACCTCCCTGTCTCATTTGCATCCAGACTTTATCGGGTGCAGCAGAGCATTTAGCTTTTCATGGACTGAAATGGAAGCAGAACTTGTTCACCTTGGACTCAACCAGAGCAAAAGTGTAACTTTATTAAAAAAATACAAATTTAACTTTCCTAGAAAGCAATATCAATGAGACAGTATTATCACTCATAGTGAAATCAAGAAAAAGTTTACAAGGTTATTCTCTGCTGTCATTTACAGAGAAGCAAGTTTGTAAGCCTATATCATATTATGTTATTAGTATTGCATGGCAGTATTGAAGGCTGATAGTCACAACGTGAGCGTGCCAACACTGCATTACTTTGGAAGATCAATTCTCAGCCAGCTGTGGTTGGATTGGAAGAGAGTCAAATGGTGTTAGTGTTCTGGGTCTTAAATTGAAACCACGAAGTCTTCGCTCAAAGATAAATTACATGTATGCTTTAGAATAGGACCTTAAAAGACTGTATCGGAGAACAATATTTGTATTAATGATGATACTAATGAAATTTCCTCTGAAAATGAGGCAGTGAAAGAGTGTCTCACAAAAAAGGTCTCATTTGTGAGATGCTGGCTAATAATTATAAAAAGAAGTAAGATCATGAAAGAGTATGTAGAACTAAAACAACAAAAAGAGAACCTGGAAATGTTGAGTATACAAACTAATAATCCCTTCTCCCTTTCTCATTTCTTTTCTTTCACTGGACAGTCTTCCTTGTGAAAGCATGTGACTACTCTGATCTTGGAATTCAGTGTTAGCTTAGTTTAGTAACTTGTGGCTACTGAGCAATGGACCCTATCCTTAGTGAGGGAACTAACTACAGCTTACACTTTTGGATAAACAGATACAACCATGGCCATTACATGAATTCTAAATAATTACTAGGCAAATACATTACACTTTTACATTCAAAATGAGCGACACGATTGGTTTCAGCTAGTACAGCTAACTGCGACCCTGGTGGTGAATAGGTCTGCAGTGGGGTTGGTTTTGAAAAGATTGGCTCCCTTTAACCCATCTATTTCAGGTAAAAGAAAAATCACCCTTGAAGATATATGCTGCCTCCATCTAGAATACTAGGGAATGGTTTTAAGACTGTTAGTACTCATCCTAAACCATATGTCTAATTGGAATATTTAGGTCACATTTCACTTCTTGAAACCTTTTTTTTTTTTTTGGTAAAGACTTAAGCTAAGGAAATGAATCAGGCTTGCTTGATCTATTTTCTCCTCTTCACATTAATATGGTAATTCCAACAGTGGCTTGGTATTATTTACTCTAGTTTAAATGTTGAAGAAAAGGCCATCTCCCTGCAGTCACTTGCTGAATGGAAGAAAAGCTTTATAACCTTGGATGTTTTAAAATTGATACCTTTTTCTCCATATCCATTAAGCAGCACAATATGAATAGAGCAACAGCTGTTTTACAATTGGAGTAAGTCGTTTAAAATGTGTTTGAAAGAAACCTCTCTTTTTAACTGAGATATGATGTGTGCACAGTGATTTTCTGTGACTAATCCATGGGAAAGACTCACCATTAGGGAACTCAAGGTCTGTACTTCAAAGGAAATATTGGAAAGGATTATTATTCCCTTGTCTCTGTCAGTTCCCACAATCCTTCAATGCTCAGAGTGGGATTTATAAATAAATAAATAAATAAATAAATAAATGGCAAAACTATAATGCTCGTGGGACCCCTTTGTTTGTTGAGCTAAGAATGCAGCCTGTATGAATGAATCACATTTTCAGTTGATTGTTAATCACCTATATATATTATCCCTGTTTGTCTAGGTGGAAAAGAATAAAATGTAGGCCACTGCCAAATGTAAACAACAACAAAAATCTACAGCAGTATAATTTGAACTGCTCTATAACAAATATTTTGCAGATGAAGCTCAGCTGGAAAAGTTGGTTTTTAGGATGCTTTGGCAAACAGGCAATAAAAATGTATCAAGGGCAATGCTTCAAATCTGTGTTATATTTGCAAGATGCCAGCAAAATACAAAATCTGTAGCCTGGCCCTTTGTTCATCAAAGTCAATGGCAAAGAACCCACCATGTTCTCTGGTGCAGCATTAGATCCTTAACAACAAAGCATTAAGGGACAGATCTTTAAAGGTATTTAGGTGTTGCTGCGCTCTGTGTTGCAAAACCTAACTGTATTTGATGCCTAAATCTCAATTTCAAAAGGAATTTAGGCACCGAGGCATCCATGAGATTTAGGCTCCTTCATGCCCTTAGAAAATGAGATTTAGGCATGTAGGACAGGTTTTGCAATATTGAGTGCAGAAACACCTAAATACCTTTAAAATGTGGGCCTTAAGCACACACTTAGGGCTGGTCTACACTAGAGTTTTGTCAAAAAAAATCAGCTTTTGTCGACAAAACAGTGGAGGTGTACACATTCAAATACTCCTCCCACCAATGTAACTCCCTTGATATGCTGACATAATAAAACCACCTCAACAAGAGTTGTAGGGCTTATATCGGCATAAATAAGGCGACACAGTGTCAATGCAGATGCTGTGTTCCCTTGCATTGGTAGTTACCTGTTGTTCTTGTCAATTTCATTGGAGCTCTGTGAAATTGACAAGAAAACCAGCTCCCGGAAGGGAGGGGAGAAGCCCTTGGTGGCTTCCGCCCCAGGAGCCAGGCAGTGTTGTCAATTTCACAATTGCGCAGAGCAGGCAGGGGGAAGGGGAGAAGTTGGAAGCAAGGGAGCCTGTGGATCTCTCAACTCCCCACACTGCCCCTCTGAGGTCAGTGGAAGTGCTCTTGGGGAGGATGCACTCCTCCAACCCAAGGAGGGTAGTGTGGACGTTAGCCACCACAGTAATTACTGAGCTGGCTATAAGTCGACCTACGTTAGGTCGAGGTATTTTTTCAGTGTAGACGAGGCCTTAATTTGAATCATGTGATGGGTCCCATTAGACTAGACTTCTATTCGCAATCACTGGAAGATCCTTATACACTACTCTGGTAGCATACAGCAGCCTTAAAGAAGGTTTAAATTACCTTTCAGAGCAGTATAAAGGAGCCTTTGTGTAAATGACAGTCAAGCCAATTGACTTCAATTGGACTGTTCATGTGTTTCAAGTTAAGCACATGCTTAAGTGCTTTGCTGGATCAGGGCCAAACTGTTGAAGAATTTTCACAAACAGGGACTGCAAAATTGGCCAGATAAAAACAAATGTGGAAAACCAGATTCAACTGGATGATAATTTGTTTTCTCAGGGGTTAGCCCCAGACTGTAGAATTCATTACTGTAAGAATTTAGGATAAAACCCCCATTAATTTCCAATCCAAATGTAAAATTAGTTTACTTGAAATTCCTTTCCCCTTAAGCAACTTGTAGCATATTAGCTACTTAAAGATGGATTTCCTTTTAAAAATCTGTATACATGGTAACTTTTCTCTATGGGAGCAGGAATACAGATTAAACCTTCCATGCCAGATGCTAATCTATTTGTTAAACTTAGTTTCAGCAGGTGCTGAGCTACCACAAAGATAGGTGCAGAAAAAGAACCTAAATAGGATAGATGGAATTATGGCATAAGAGATATCACCTCTCATTTCCAGGCCCTTTTGATGGAGCATTACATATTATGTAGACACATATATGTATATTTTCTGATTGATTAGGATAGTAACCAGTGTATTGTCTTTTATTTTCTTAAAGACATACAAGCCCAACCACATCTTGTTGAATAGCCTGTGTTTTTTTTAACCCAGAAAAATATCTGAGCTCTACTTTTTCCTGTTATGTTTTCTCACACAAATGACAAATGCTAGACAGAGTGTGAGAAAAAGCTTTCTTGTGCTATTTCTGTCTATTCCTGTGACTTCAAGTCATTCCTTGTGACATTGCATTTAGACTCCAACATTGTAATGGATGGCTTGGATTTAATCCAAGACTTTCTTTGATTTGGATTTATTTTTTGAAAAAGAGTCTTTGGGGGGCTTTGAGATGGAATTGAGAGTTTAAAGTAAAGTTAAATCCCATGATTAAAATATTTAAACTAAACCATATGTTGTCTGGATCATCAGTAATGCATGTAAGATGTTCCTATACCTATGAAAATCATGTACTCTAATGGGGTGGACGAAGGTACTTTTCTTTCAGAAAGTATGCTCATTTATACCCATCTTTCACAGATTACATATTTGCCTCGGGCCTGACTGAAAACCTGTTGAAATCACTGAAAATCTTTTCACTGAATTCGATGGGCATTAGATCACGCTTTTAGCTGTGCTTCTCCGTGTTTTAATTTGAGTGAACTGAGCACCCCACTGCTCTGTCTCAGTCATGAAACGTGTTAGTGTTCACTATTGCTGGTCAGGTCAGGAAATGTTTTATTTTTGTCTTTTCTCAGAAAAAGTCCAAAACAAAAAATTGATTTTGTCAAAATTTTCACTGGAAACTTCTGATTTTAGTTGAAAACCCAAAACCTGAAAAGAAAAATGTTTGGACAACAACAACAACAAAAAATCAATTTTCAGCCAAAAAATAACTCAGTTCTTGTTTGCTGATGGAAAATTCAAAATTTTCATGGAAAACAGACACTTTCTGTGAAATATTTTCTTCTTGCTGAAAACCCAAATTTCCACAGAAAAAGAGCTTCAATGAAAAACGGTTGATCTCCCCTCCAGGTCAGCTCCCTCTGTGAGAGAGCTGACAAGATCCAACTAGAGTAGGATGACTGAGTCAAAGATTTTCTTGGGCCTTTGACAGTGGCCATATTTAGTCTAAATCCACCTCTTCCTGCTCTGTCTACTCTCTGTCTCGCCTTAGGTCAATAATTTAGTTTGAACTAATGGGCCCTCTTCACTCAAAAAAACCACCAATACATTATATATGATTTGAAGACTCAGTGAGTTTTGTTCTGAGCCTGTTGTTTTGTTTCACCTGCTTTGCTAGTTGCCATGCTTCTAAAATGTACAACTTCCTTCCAGCATGGAAGTTCAAATATTAACCTTTTCTTCAGGCTTCTTATTCATAGTGATGGTGATAGGGTATACAGGAATAAAGAAGAAGAATGGTCCAGTGGTTATGGGGCAATTTTTCAAAAGTATTTAGTTAGCTAAAGATGCAGAAAGGTGCTTTTGAAGATCCTATTAAGCATCCATATTCATTCTTAAGCATCTAAATAACTTTGATAATCTGGCCTAGGGCACTAGCTTGGGACTCCAAGGACAAAGGTTCAATTCACTGCTCTGCTATAGATTTCTCAAATGACTTGCCCAAAGTCACACAGGGATGTCTGCATGACCAAAAAAAAAAAAAAAGACCCACAGCAACAAGTTTCAGAGCCTGACGCAAGTGACGCAGGCTCATGCTACAGGGCTAAAAGGGCAGTATGGGCATTCCTACCAGAGACTGGACTGTGCGACCTACCTCTCCTTGCAAGGCTTCAGAACCTGAGCAGGAATGCCTACATTGACATTTTTAGTCTCTAATAGTGTGAGCCCTGTGAGCTAAAGTCAGTTGACCCAAGCTCTGAGACTTGCTGCTACAATTATGTATTTATTGATCTATTTGCTTTGCCATGTCGACGTACCTATTGGGCTTGCCTACAGAATGATGCGACAGCAGCACAGTTATAGTGCTGTAGCTGTGCCGCTACGGCCCCATAGTGTAGATACGCCCTACAGCAGCAGACGAGGTATTTCCATTGCTGTAAATAATCCATATCACTGAGTAGCAGTAGCTGGCTTGGCAGAAACATTCTTCTCTTGACTTCGCCACATCCACACGTGGGGTAGGTCAGCATAATTTTTCACATCCCTGAGTGGCATAGCTATATCAATCTAAATTTTAAGTGTAGGGACAGGCCCGAGGCCCAGAAATCAATGGGAGTTAAACACGTAAACGTCTGTAAAATAATCTGACCCTTTGCCCCTCTTGTGTTTCAGTTCTTTGTTTTTAAAATGGGGATAATATCAGTTCTCTGCCTCAACAGGAGTGTTGTGAAAATAAATGCATTAAAGACTGTGATGTGCTCAGCTACAATGATAATGACACTATCTGTCTAGGATGGCTGAATGGAACTCATTTTAGCTGGTGCAGCCCTGTTGATGTCAGTGGTTACATTGGCCTTACAGTAGCTGTGTACACTTGCAGCAAGTTTGAATTTTGCTTTACTTGAAACAAAAAGTCCAAGTAATTGGAAAGTGAACATAAAATACCTCTCTTTGTATCAATTACTTTAGTTATTTCGATTTCTACAAGAAACATGGCAACCGTCTAAGCCTCTGTGAACCCCTGAATCAAGGTACAAGAATAGTAAAATGGAATCACAGTTAATTCTTGCAGAGCAAAACTCAGCTCTTCGTAAAACACAAAACTCCTCCCCCAAGATCCAACTCCAATCCTTCACAGCTGCCTAGGCATATAGACCTTGCTCTGAAGGTCAACCGACCAAGGCTATTTTAGAGTAGGACGGAGCTTGTTTCAGAAGAGAGGTCCCATCTTGGAATACATTCTGCAGCCAGCTTCCCCCACTTCTCCTCCCCTTAGGTTTTGTCTACATTCAAAAGTTGTATTGCTTTAACTATGCTTGTATATTTAAAATAGTCCACCTCCATCCTGGCTCCCATTTTGCATGGATGCAGTTATACCAGTATAAGGGTGCTTACGCTGTTGTATCTTATTCCCATAAGGGAGCAGGAATATAACCCATATGGATATCCAGCATGAATACCTTCAGTGATTAAAACTGTGGTACTTTGGCACACATTAAGATGTAAGAGATATTCACTCTCAAATGAGAACCCCGAAACTCTAACTTACATATGAATCTGTTTATGGTATTTTTAGAGCCTATCACATTTGTATCAAAGTGTATGCTATGTTTGTAGTTAGCATTCTTTGTTCAAAACCATGCTAAGCTATTGGGCCTGATTCTCACTTACACCTCTGGCAATACAAAAGGGCTTTGATGGCCACTCTAAGGCCCCTTTAGACTGCCAGGATGATATAAGGGCTTGTGTAAAGGAGAATCAAGCATATTATCTATAATACCCCTTTAAATGTTAGAAGAGCTGAGATGATGTAAGGATGAGTGTTATTGCAATTGTCTGTACTATTTCATAACAAATTACTATGGTCTTTTTTT
Source organism: Mesoclemmys tuberculata (assembly GCA_007922155.1). Taxonomy (NCBI): domain Eukaryota; kingdom Metazoa; phylum Chordata; order Testudines; family Chelidae; genus Mesoclemmys; species Mesoclemmys tuberculata. Next base: position 8,809,315 of record ML675624.1, on the reverse strand, counting down.
TTCTTCACATGAAAGAAACATAACCCTAAAATTTTAGTAATAGTGGGGTGTAGAAGATATATGCCAGGTGACATGGAAGGCAGAAATTGAGATCATTATGGCACCTGTAGGGAGAGTCCCAGGCATTTGTTTTATCAACTTCTGTCTTGCCACATCATTTAATCTTTAAAAGACAGCACAGGTAATATAGCTACTTGCTGGGAAGTTAACACTTTAACTGTATGTTTTAAATATTTATGAGTCAAAAGAAAGCCACAGACTCAGAGGTATATGCCATTTGTGAAAAGCTTAATGGACTCAGTTTAGGCCAATTTGAAACTTGTTTTGGGATCACCACTGCATATATTTAATGACACATGAAAACATTAGTCTGTGTTTGGCACAGCATCAGCAAATAGTTGGACTGAAAGAAAACTTAAGTATAGTGTGCAAGATTTAGCTCCAGAGGACAAAATGAAATGCATGATTATAGATGGAGAACATGTGACCTAGACAATTATAACTCTGGAGCTTTGACCAGAAACTATTCCAGCACATATATGTGATAATGCAGCTGCTATAACTCTTAGTATAAATTTGGACTCATGTGAGGTGTAGTAATCAAATATATTTGGTAGCACTGGCAAAGACACCCGCACCACATAAGACAATGATTGCAAGTGCTCTAGTTTGATACCTCAGATACTGTCCCATGGACTTCAAGTGGTCTAAATGTACTCTGAAAATGCATATCCAAGTGCATGTGTCATAATGAAACAAAAGAGTCTTTACTCATGACCTAGAAGGAGTATCACAGACCAAGTTGTGGGCTGCCTGACCTAGCAGTCTGAAGAGTCAGGCGTGGTCAGATACTAGGAAGTCAGGGTATGAGACAGGCAAGAGGGCAAAACAGAGTGGCAGGGTCAGGTTATGAGGAGATTGGCAGCAGGCAATAGGAGCAGGCGAAGCAGTCCATGCAACAGTTCAAACAGTCCTGCTTAGGAGAACTTCCTGTTTCTGTTCTTGGTTTAAATAGAAGCTGGAAACCAGGCAGGATCCCCCCCCCCCGCCAGTGTTCCACTCCTCAAATCTCAGGACAGGAGTCCTCTGTCAGAGTTCATCATCTATTCTTACCCCTATCAGCAGGTTGCTGGTTGGCAGCTTGGAACTTACTACTGCCTGAATGCCTTCTGAACTAAAATTCAAGATCTGTGGTCCCTACCAAGGAGAAAGCTACAGACATTGGGGTCCCAGGTCCTTAAAAATAGTTAGGCACCTATCTGTCTTTGTGGGCATCCAATTCTGCCAATAAGGTGCTACTGGCACTTTCACAATCACTACTCAGCTACTGCCTAGCCCTCTAGTCACCTAAATTTCCATGGCTAAAGGTGTACAAAGCTAAGCATTTCACTCTTGGCTAGCCAACGCACCTCCCCACCCATCTTGTTGGCTTTTGAGTATCCCTTTCTTAGGTGAATAACTCTCCCCAGCCCTGAAGATTCCATGAGGCAGGTGTTTCAATGTGAGTGGGCCAACACTTGAGCAACTTGGAGAATCTGTGCTGTGCTGAGCTTATGTGTGGTGCAGCTCAATAGTAGTTACAACAGGCACAAGTAAAAGAACATCACCTTATGAACCCATTCCCTTCATGCATATATTCTTCTTGACACTCCCCTCCTTTCCACAGGTTCTGTGGTAGGCTAGTTCATCCGTGAAGGAACCATGTGCAATGTGGACACCACCACTATCCTACCTGTCACTCAGACCCATAGCCTGGGTGTCATCTTCAACTTGGATCTCTCTCTCTCTCTAGTTTCTTGCACCCAGGCTATGTCTAAGTGTTGCAGAATCTTTCTGCATAACATCTCTAAGATACAGCCTTTCTTATCCAGACAGACAGCTATAGCTCTCATTCTCAGCATCTCACATCTTGATTACTGCAGCTTCCTTTTCTCTGGCTTTGGAAAATGCAAACTTGCACCACTCCTATCTATTCAGAATGTTGCTGCAAAGATTGTTTACATAGCCCTTCACTTTGACCATGTCACTCATCTTTTTGCATTCCTCTACTGGATAACTTTTCTTTGTCATTTCAAACATAAGCTAGTTGTGTTCACTTTCAAGGCCTCTCATGGCCTAGCCCACCCTATATATCATCATTCATTCTTGTGGTTCCCACTTGAAGATAGAACTGAACCCAGGTTCACTGAAAGATTGACAAACCCTGATGTACCTTTCAATGAATGTGGGCTGTTTTAGTTTTATAACTAAAATAGGATCATTCTCAGACCCCATAGGCTAAGAAAGAGTTTTCAGTTGCCTCCTGGCTCTCTATGGCATGATAGAAATGTCCTTTCATGTTTTAAGGAGGGAGTGCTCCCCACACTGGTCCTGCAAGTGCTGAATTGGGCCAAGTGGGCCCAATCAGCTAATTAGGCTGCAAGCAGTAGAGCTTTAAGCTGGAAGTAGCTAATTAGAGAGAGGCTCAGCTGTGCAGGAACCAGCAGGGAGCCAATAATACCAGGTAGCTGTCTACAGAGGGGGTAGTTAGGAAAGGCTGCTGGAAAGCAGGTAGCAGGCATGCTCTGGGAAGTGAGTTATTGGTGCTGGCACACCCATAGGGAGAAGGGGAACCAGAGTGGCAGAAAGCAGTCCAGAGAAGGAGAAATGAGGGCAGCGAGAGGAAGCCCAGAACTGCTAAGCTGAGGGTCTCTAGGCTGGAACCTGGAGAATAGGGTGGGTCTGGGTTCTCCTCCCAGCCATAGAGGACATGGCATAGATTTAAGGCAGTGAATGTGAAGACTGCCTAGGATTGCTGATGGACTGTATACTAGAAGGGGAATGTCAAGTGACCTAGCTGGAGGGCTGAGTCACAAAGGAGATGCTGTAGGTCCTGGAGTGAGAGAGGAGCTGCAGGCCAGGGAGAAAGTTGGTGTGATGAGGCCCTAACTGTGGATGGTGTGTCTACCTCAAGAACTAATCCTCAGAATTGACTAGTAGGAGGCACTAGACCAGTGGTGAGTGGTGTCCCCTGTCACAGAGGGTATCCTTATATTAGTCACTTTGGACAACAAAACACTTTGAAAACTTCATTTTCAAGTTTGAAATGCTTAAAATTGCTGTTATAATTTCAAAAAATCATAGAAAAACAAAAACATCCTTGAACCTCTGGAAATCTTGACCTGAAACATCTCTAGCATATATTTGTTTGGTAATGATCCTAGGCAGAATGATGAGATAATGTGATGCCATCTTTGGCATTTATCATACTTTTACATTTCATTTTGCTCTTATTGGGAGTTACATCATTACAGAGCCAGATTTTTTTTTCCCAAAGAGCTCGGTGCCCTCCATGTAATAGAAAATGGGCCTAACTGTGCTCCTGTTGTATGCATGGGAATTTTACCATTGGATCAGAATCAGGTCACTTAGAAAATCTACTCTCTCAGAATAATCCATCTTTTCTCTACTGTATTGGCTCTCTACCAAATGAGTCCAGGACACAGTTTTATTCCTCTTTCCTTTTTCCACTGCACAGTAACAAACATTAGGAGGTTGAACTCTGGCTAACACAATTTAGGAGCCCGATATTCATTCCCCTCCAAATTTAGTACAAAAATTGTATTTCTGCCACAACCCTCACACACCAACTTTGAGGCCCATAATTTGTGGAAGTGGTGAAAGGGCTTTGCAATAGAAATTCAGTTGGCACCTTAACTACACAGTAGCTACCAAGATTCTATAAGATATGTAATTAGATTCTTTAAAATTAGTTTTCTGAGGTTGCAAACTCTAGGTCTCCTACCCTGCTGATAAAATGTCAAACTTCTATGACCTTTAATAAATTCTGAATTTATTCTCACCTCTTCTAGCCCACAAAATGATTAGCTTTTATAACCAAAATGATGGGAAAGAAGTGTATATTAAATTGTGGACCACCCCATAGTGTTTCATCTCTAGCTGGACATACCCCTGATGTTAGGTTTAAATACATTATTTACATAGTATATTATAATCTGCCCCTTTATTATATTATGTTTATACAGTGTGTATATAGATAATCATTCCTGAGGAGAGGTCTCTTTTTCCATTGTTTGCAGATGCAGCTTTTGTTTGGTCTATGCCATTTGTTGTCTCTGCTAGTTTTCTGATCATGTCCTTATCCAGAGTACTACAAATGCTCCTGAGTCGTAGTAAGGAATGTGCTAGAAATCCGTTACCAACTTCAAATGGCAGACACTGTGCTCTCCCTTGATGGGTATTGCACTACCTTCCTCTCTTCATTAATAGAAACTATAATCTTCTCTCATCCCCCATTGTTGCAAATTAGTTGGTATAGCAGTAGACTATAGTCTGCTTTCAGCAGTAGTTTAGTATTTGTGCGTCTAGTTCTAACGGTCTAGCCAAGACAATACCTCTTGTAGATTCAGCCCTCTCTAATCCAGTCATTTTGCTTTCTTATGCAAGCTACATTACATTGTTTAAATTCTTTTATTTTCCTAACCTCACTCCGAATTATTTCCTTCTGCTATTCTGTTGCTGTGCCTCAGGGCTGTTATATGGAATGTATACTCTACCTTTGTTGACTATGCTTATTAAAAGGTGTACTCTCATCTCAGTGGAGTAGGATTTATGCACAAAACTCCCTGTACATTGATATGAAGATAATGTATTCCATAATATGTCTATAAGGTTCCTGATGTACTGAGTACCTCCAACACAGCACCTCACAGATTTAGGCCCTAATTTAGCTTTGGTCTCTTACATTCACTCTTAAGTGCTAACTACTACAGCTGGTATAAACATGTTCAGTATGGACACTTCTGTTGGAAAGTGCCATTTTGTCAAAACTGAAACTTTTGGCATGAATGTGTCAATTTGATGAAATTTCATTTTAACAGCATCAAAACCAAGTACTCTAATGAAAGAATGTTACATTTCAAGATTTTCAGAATGGAGCATTTTGATTATTTTATTTCAACATGTTTTTATTTTGAAATTTATTTATATTAAAATAAACAATTTAAATGTGTTTATGGAACCAAAATCATTTTAAAAAATCCTTTTATAGGAAATTTTAGCTTTTTGTTCCATTTTTAGAATGATTTCCCCCCTAAATGTCAGTATTTCCACGGAACAGAATTTCATTTTCTAGCTAGCTCTAACTACATCATTGTAACAGATGTAACAACAGAAGTCAGGAAGTAAGGCATAGAGACTTGCAAGTACAAAATCCTATATGCTATACTCAGCCATTTTACTAGTTTATGCTAGTTTAGTTTATGATAAGTACAGTATATGATAGTATACAGGGTATCATGAGGTTTAATTGTAGTTTACAGAATACTTTGAAGCTGTCATGGGATAAGAAGGAGGGTCCTCTCCTGGATCAGTAACTGCTAAAAGATAGGAAACAAAGTGTAGGAATAAATGGTCAGTTTTCAAAATGGTTAGAGGTAAATATTGGTGTCCCCTAGGGCTCTGGTATCAGTACAGTTCAACATACCATAAATGATCTGAAAAAGGGTAAACAGAGGTGGCAAAATTAGCAGATGATACAAAACTACTCAAGATAGTTAAGTTCAAAGTAGACTACAAAGAGTTACAAAGGGACCTTACAAAAATGGGTCACTGGGCAACAAAATGGCAGATGAAATTTCATTTTGGTAAATACCAAATAATGAACATTAGAAAAATAATTCCAACTATACCACTCAAGAAGGCGATCTGGGAGTCACTGTAGATAGTTGTCTGAAAACATCCATTTAATGTGCAACTGCAGTCAAAATTAACAGAATATTGGGAATCATTTTCTGTTTTATCTATCTCTTTCCTAATATCATATTACCTCTGTATAAATCCATGGTATGCCCACATCTTGAATACTGCATGCAGATCTCATCTCAAAGATATATTGGAATTGGAAAAGCTAGAAAAAGGCAACAAACTGATTAGGGGTATGGAAAAGCTTCCATATGAGGAGAGCTTAATAAGACTAGGACTTTCAGTTTCTTAAAGAGACCCTTAGGGGGCGGGACAAGATAGAGGTCTATAAAATCATGACTGGTATGGAGAAAGTAAATGAACTGTTCTCCTCATAACAAGAACTAGGGATCATCAAATGAAATTAATAGGCAGCAGGTTTAAAATGAACAAAAAGAAGTATTTCTTCATACAGTGTTCAGTCAACTTGTGGAACTCCTTGCCAGAGGATGTTGTGAAGGCCAAGACTATAACAAGGTTAAAAAAAAACAAACCTAGATAAGTTCATGGAGGATAGGTCCATCAATGGCTATTAGCCAGGATGGGTAGAGATTGCTGTTTGCCAGATGCTGGGAATGGGTGATGGGATGGATCACTTCATGATAAGCTGTTCTGTTCATTTACTCTGAAACACCTGGCATTGACCACTGTTGGATGTCCAGATACTGAGTTGGCTGGACTCTTGTTATGACCCAGTATGGCCATTCTTATGAAGTCCTTGGATAAAAGGCACCAAAAATTAAGCATAAAATTTTGCCGATGTTTAGATGTAGTTATAATGGTCATTAGCCAGTATTTTCAAACTTGGCTGCTTAAAGTTAGGAACCAAAATGCACATTTAATACTGCATAACTGGCCTGAACACTCGAGCTGAGCAACATTATTCCAACACTTTTCTGTTTGAAAATGCTGCTTTGAGAAAATCAAGATGTTCTGCAGGAACATATCAATTCCATCAAAATTTCCAATAGCAACAAAGCAAGCCAGCCAGAATGCTTGACTGGCTGGTTTCCTACCTGGGCTCCCCTGGCTCCAGAACAGATCCTTGGGCTAGTCAACTTCTCTGGCAGCTGCTTGCCAGAGCTGGCCAAATCCCCAGGCCACCAACTCTGTGGGAAGCAGCTGCCCAGGAAGCTGGTCAGTGGGAGCAGACTACAAAAATCGCATTTAGGTTCTCCCAAAATAAAAGGTTTGCCACCATTTTGAATCTTCATCCCTATTCAAGATGAAAACTTGTTTTGAGGGGAGAAATGCTATTTTCCATCCAACTCTGCTGAGCACCAGTATCTCCCATTAAAGATAAAAAAATAAATCAAGTTAAAGCTGAAGTACATGTAATTGGGGTTTTATAGCATTTTGAAGGTTAATGAAGGTGCGAGACTGGAAGACAATGAACACCTCTAGGGAGATGTACTGTTTTAGAAAAATCTAAAATGGCAAACATTTTGGGGAAGAATATATGCCTATTCATTCCCCATATTGTGAGAGAAAGTTCTTGATATGTCTTGGTCTATGTGGGAGTTAGTTCTGAGCCTTACTACCCAATAGGGAGCTCTGGATGGGGTTCTATCTCAGGAAGGGAAAATCCTTCCTAGCAGACCATTTGCTGCAGGGGGTCTATGCATGTCACCATACTCCTTAGCAACAAACAGCAGGGTTTGATTAATGTCACTAGGTGGTGTGGAGTAGGGCTGTAATTCTGTCTCCTCTCAACTCTCTTGGGACGTGTAATGCTGTTAGGAGCTGTTCCTGCAGTCCTTGTGGCAATCCCTCTTTGGGCAAAGGCCAGACAACTTTAGCCCTGAATGCCTGTCATAGGGCATTTTCTTTCTTCCAGAGTCCCCTGTAACTCCACACAAGCTTTCCGCATATAAATAGTCCTTTGTAGGGTTGATTTATTACAAAAGCCCCACAGTCGTAATCCAGAAATCTCTAGCACAGCCCTAACAATGTATTCCATCTTTCAAGTCCCAACAAGCCATCAATACACTCAATATACCTCTAGTGTCTCACCACACCTCACCCCAAGCCTTCTAGCTGGGGTACTTCTGAGCCCTGTTTCATTCTCAGGTCTGGTTCTAGCCCTCACCCTGAGACATCATCCCTCCATCATTCCTCTTCCTTCAGTCCTCTGGCTCAGAAACCCAGCAGGCAGCTGCTCTCATCCCTCTGCTGCCCTTCTCTAGGCCAAAGAGCAAGGACTGGAAAGTTTGTAGGTGATCTGCCATGACAGGGCATGTCCTTCTGCACAGATGGCTCCAATACCTCAAGTTTAGATCACAGCTATGTACTTTGTTTTATCAACCACTGTCCTTCTACAATGCCATGCCATTTTATTTACAGTGACAGATAGGAATATCTGCTCTTGTGAGAAAGAAGAAATCCTTCCACACAGCTCTCCCTTAGCCTGCCCCAGCTACAGCCCTCACCCTCTCTTTTCCCCAATCCCTCACCTTGCTCTTTGTCTTTCCTGTGCTACTTTCCTACTTTTGCAGTTAATGGACTAACTATTTCCATAGCTCTCCCCAGCTCAGGCTGATTTATAAATTAGCCAGTCCTTTCCTCAATCAGGCCCTTTGGGGTGGGAGGGGACTAACTGGATTTATGGTGACTAGAATGCTGTTTCAGCTGCTGGTTCTCAGAACTCCATCACCCTGCTCCTCCCCTCCCCCTACCTGTCTTATGGCCTTCTGCTTTCACCAGCCTGAAGTGGTCAGCTGTTCAACTAGGGAATTCTCACCATTCTCCTTCAGGGGCTTCCCCCTCCTTGAAGCTCCCAACTCAACCCTGCTCTGCTTGTCTTGTAAATGCGTACATGCTCACTCTCGCTGAGTTCTGATCTCTACCTTCTCTTTGGACTGTCTCTCATTTATTACTCCCAGAGGAAGCCCAACCTCTTCATTACACCAAACTAGGGTACCCCTAGACTGGAACAGGAACCTGAGCCTGACTTCATTTAAAGGACCAGCTACCCTGTTCAATGCCATTTCCATTTGTGGGGCTGTGGAATTCTATTATAGCCAATGAACGTAGAGTTGGTATTGCTTACACTGGTGTATCGCAGGGATAATTCCATTGACATGAATAGATTTAATTCAGTGTAAAATGTGCATAGATAGGCCAAAGATGATGATCAGGTCCAATATTTTACTGCACTGAAAAGTGTAAGGTCTAAGTCACCCGACTCTGGCAGTGGACCAGGTTGCACCCATCAAGGCATCTATATGAAAGCAAATCTGAGTGGATCAATGTTTACTGTACAGACTCTATTGGCTATGAACAGCATTTAAAAGAACCCCAAAATACCTTCCCATTATGAACAATCTTATGAGAGACAGAATGAATTGTATTGGCAAGATGGCAAATGTAGTCTCATCAGGTTGCTCTTTTGTACTGCAAGTGGGATCTCCTCCATTATGTGATCTCATACATTCTGACTGTTTTATATTCAGCATACTGTTTTCAATAAACATTCCAAGGCAGCATGTGGTATTTCTCTGAGTGCTGTGATTCCTACAAGAGCCCTGCAGCTTATTTCTTACAAGGAACTAGTCAGACTTCCAGCTTTTGGTGAAAAATATTTTTTTTCCTCAAGAATAAAACACTTGCTGGTGAAGAACCAAAAGTGATCTATTGATAAGTAATACAAAAATATGCTCCCCCTTTTGCAGGTGTGACCCACTCTTTACCTTTGTAGGATAAGCCTTCTGTGACCTAAAATGTGCAACATATAGTAGGTTGCAAAATAGTACGTGGGCCTATAAATGTTTGATATATAGAGCACCCAAATGCTTAGTCCACTTTTCAATTAATTCACTCAACCAGTATACTAAACACACACATGTTGAGCCAAAAATTGGATGGAACTTCCCTTGAGTGGCAATTCCACTTTGTAGAGGACCCATAATATAGTTTTTGGAAACAGCTTTTCTGGGAAATAGACTTTTTACTTTAGAGTGTTGCAAGTTTTGTTACCTCTACAGTTCAAAAGGTATATTAGGCTACTGGGAGAATTAGGCCACTGTCTAGAACAACATGTGCTCCACAATGGGACTAAACTTGTGCTCAAAATTAAGCCTCTGTGTCAGTACTCAATTTTTGGGGAAATGTATTGAATATGCTTTCTCATGTCTGATCTGGCCAGTGCAGTGTAACAAAAAAACCAGTGTTGCATGAGAATGGGGTCTGGATATGAAAGAGCTGGTTCAATATGGATAAAATGGAAATAAACATGAGGAAAAGGAACTGAGTGTTTCTGAAGATTAGACTGACACTTCTTCAGTCAGGAATGCATCTGCCATCTTCCATTCAAGTCCATGATGCAGGTGTTTTATTAGATCCAGAATTGCTACTAGATAAACAAGTACGGGTAATGACCAGTTAAGTGTTTTCTCTCTTATGGCATGGACAGTGCAACCTTGCCTATTGGATATTGACCTATACTGGCTATCCATAGGCTTGTCTACATGAGCACTTAGTTCGTGGCAAATTGGGATATAAATCTACCCCATACCAGCCTGCCACACATGAAGTGTTTGTGAAACCTGCTGCTGCTCACTAAAAGTTTTGCAGTGCACTTTGATTTATCCTGATTTGAAATCCGAGTAGATTAAAGATCATGCAGGAATGCTTATTGTACAGCAGTAGGGTCCACACAGACACTTAATGCATGGCAGGCTGGTGCGGGGTAGATTTACATCCAAACAAAGGTCTTGTCTACCTGACAGTTTTGTCGACAAAAAGCTGCTTTCGCCAACAAAACAACGGAGGTGTGCGCACTTCAATGGTGGTCCTGCTGATTTAACTCTCCTGCTACGCAGATGTAATAAAAACCATTTGAAGGAGAGACCTAGAGCTTTTTGTGACGGTTAGGGTGACGTACTGTCAGTGCAGACACTGTACTTGGTATTGTCCTCCTAAGGCACCTGCAGGAGGTGTCCCACAATGCTCATTATGATCACTCTGATCAGCAGTTTGATCTCTGCTGCCCTGCAGCCAGGTACATAGGCATGCACCCTAATCCCTTGAAAGGCCCAGGAATGATTTTAATTCCTCTTGCTGTTTGATCAGCATGGGCAGCTCACATCGCATCTTCCCATCCAACCAGGCCAGCTTTCTGCAGCAAATGCACTCCTGCCTGCAGTACACTGGAGTTGTTGGGTCTGTGGGGTTACAGAAGGCTGTGTAGTTGCAGCTGTGCTCCAGCCGTAGGAACATGGATACCTACAGGCTGATTGCTAGTGGCATGAAGGAAAAGGGGCACCAAAGGGACATGCAGCAGTGCTTTGCTAATATCAATGAACTGAGGCAGGCATTCCAGAAGGCATGAGGCAAACTGTCACTGTGGTGCAGCACTGAAAACGCGCCACTTCTACAAGGGGCTGCACGCCATCCTCCTCAGCAACCCCACTTCCATCGCCAAGAGCCCCATAGATGCTTCAGACAGGACTGGAGGCATCAGCCAGCAGAGTTAACCCTGCGGGTGAAGTGGAGTTGGAGGATGAGACAGGTGACACGGTTGTCCTGTGGCATGGTGAGCGATGACCTCTTTTTGACTCCAGAAGGGTCTAGCCAGTCATAACACTCCAGCTCTGATGTGCCTGATGCAGGAGAGGGGAGCTCTGCTAAGAACATGTGATACTGCACATGACGTAGAGGTCTCCTTAATTTTGTTACATGGTAGAAGTCAGACAAGGGATAGAAATGAACACTAGCACTGTTTGCATTTGCTTCTTGTTCCCCTGTGCAGCTATGCAGTGGGGGTCCTACAGAAAAATTTGCTGATGCACAGCAGGATGTCTCAGGAATCTTCCAGAGAGCTCCAGAAACCTTTTTTGGAGGTACTCTGCAATCCTTGGCCTAAGGTTCTTTGGCAGAGCTGTTTTGTTTCTTCCCCTGCTGTAGGAAACTTTGCCATGTCAATCGGCCATTACTTCTGCAGGAATCAAAGCAGCACACAGGAAGCAGCATACAGACCTAATTTGAAGCTTCATGCAGGAGATGCATTCTGTTACCCTCAGGAGTGAAATATAAGATTCGATCACCCGCCCCCACCACCACCTGTGGAAATGGTGCCACTACTGAGAATGGTGTCCCTAGGTGTTGTAGTGATCCCCTTTGGAAACGACACAGAACCTTTGTCCCATCTGGCCCCTCACCACTCCCCAGGCTGAACTCACCATCTTTAGGGCTCTAACTATGCTGTGTGCTTGACAAGGGAAAGTGAGAAAGAGTGTTATGATTCAAGGCTGTGAGTGCACTTACAATACAACCTCTTTTTTTGTTCTGCTTCTGCAAATGTGCTTTTGAGGGCTACCTCCTACACCCCAGCAAAGCGCCTCTGTAGCAGGAGGAGTAAGGAGGACATGTTTAGAGAACTACAGCAATAATCTGATGCCACAGATAGTGAGCACAGGGTATGGAGAGTGACAATCAATGGAAAAACTCAGGAGAGGAGACAGGGCAGGAGCAGATGATGAAGCCTATGGCTAATCAGAGATGCTGAAATCCCTGATTGCACTGCAGCCAGAATGGGAGCAGGGGGTTGGACTAGATGACATCCTGAGGTCCCTTCCAACTCTAATATTCTATGATATCTTTGCTCAACTCCCCCTGCAGCTAATACAGAACTGTGCTCCGTACCCTTCCCAAACTTCCCTGACACATTCTTCCTATGTTCCCAGGCCATCGCAGCATCCTTTGACTCCACCCATAGGAACATGTTTCATAATGACCGCTGGACTTAAACACAGCTGTAAGAGCCTCATTTGAGAGAGTTTTCAGTGCCATGTCCCTTGTAAGAAATGGAAATGTATGTATTATTTAATAAAAATCTAGTCTTCAGAAATAAAACAAATCTTTATTTGTGTCCTACACATGATTGTTGCTGCTGAAATTCACACATGGGCAATCAGCACATTTGCAGACTACAATTAATGCTCAGGCAGCAATCATAAAGGGTTATTCAAAGGCAATAAGTAAACAATGCCTGGCTGAATGCATTAGAGAAAGACATGCTACTGGGATTCATTGTCAAAATGCTGCTTCAAAGCCTCCCTGATTTGAATAGCCCCCTTTTGAGCATCTCCAATAATCCTGGTATGTGGCTTCTCAGAATCAGCTTCCAGGTGATCCACCCCAGTGATGCTTCCCCCTTAGCTTCACAAAAGTTATGCAGAGCAGCCTGCTATGCCCAGGGGAACGTTTTTCTCATGGAGGTCTAATCTGCTGAATGCACAGTCAACTGCTGAACTGTTGTTGAAGTGCTCCTTGCTTAAGTCAAGGTTTCTGGTGTAAGACTTCATGAGGCATGGTAATAAGAGGTAAGCAAGTTCTCCAAGGATCACTATGGGCTTTTTCATGTTGCCTTATTGGCATCTCCTGTGTGGGAAGAAAGTGCCTTCTTACAGCTTTCTGTACAGGCCAGTGTTCCTGAAGATGCATGCATCTTCCCTGATCACCCTGCACTGACCCCAGAGATCCACCAGCACTGCAATACCATAGAGAAGTAGCCCTTTCTGTTGACCATCACAAGATGATCTGGGGCCAAAATTGGGATATGTGTGCCTTATGTTGCCCCACCACAGTTAAAGAATCCCACTGCCACAAAACCATCCACTATTTCCTGTGCCTTACCCAGAGTTGCAGTCCTTCTCAGGAGGAGGTGATTAATAGCCCTGCTTGCTTGCATCACCACAACCCCCATGGTGCACTTCTCAACTCCAAACTGATTCATGACAGATCAGTTACAGTCTAGAGTTGCCAGCTTCCACACGGTGGTCAACATTCCCTTTTCCACCAAGAAGGAAACTCTCATTTTCATGACCTTGCACTGCAGGGCAGACACAAGCTCTGCACACAGTTCCCGGAAGGTGGCTTTGCATATATGAAAGTTCTGTACCTACTGCTATTCATCCCATACCTGCATAATGATGAAATCCCACCACTCAGTGCTTGTTTCCCCATCCCAATAGTGATGGTCCACCTTGTGCAGCTGCTCCGTGAATGCCAACAGTAATCCTGAGTTGTTTTTTTCCATGGCACACAGAAGGGCAGGCTCCATGGATTTATTTTCAGATTTGCAACTCATGGAATATTGCAGGATCAGCTGTGTTGTATTTTTATAATGCTCATCACAAGACAAGAGCAGTGCAGGATCCATGCTTTCAAACAGATGACAGATGCAATTTACAGGGCCTATTGAAAAACAACACATAATGGAGTTGGAAGCCCATGGAATGATGGGACGGAGAAAACTGCATCATGGGAAAATAAACCCATCCCCATGATGCACTGCAATCCATTCCCAGAACACCTCGCCACCTTCTGCCACTAATTGCACAGTGGGATGGCTACTGATGGTGCACGACTCTCTGAAGTTAGAGCACCAACTGTGGATGTGCTTCGCTGACATAAGGAGTGTGTGTGAACATGCACAAGCAATGTAACTCCAGCGATTATGATCGTTGTCTTAACTCTATAGTATAGACATAGCCTAAGTGTTCATGTAGCTTCCAACCTAGGTCACTGTCACTTTAAGATAAGGCTATTGTAATGCACACCACTGGTGTCCATTTCAAATTAGCACAGAATGTGGCTGTTTCTTTATTAAGCAGTGCATTGTGCAGATAGCTCTGCAGTGGCTGCCCATCTGTTTCTGCAATAGTTCAAAGTGTTGGTTTTAACCTATGAAGCCTTAAACAGTTTTAGATTTGTTTACTTGAGAGCTGGCTTTTGATGTATGAGCTATTGAAAAAGCTAAGCTCAAGAGAGTGCAAAAAGTGTAGTTCCATTGATTCAAATGGGAGGGGAGCTGCTAGCAAGAGGCTCTGCAAGAAGACCTTTATCTTTCAAATGTATTTTGCTTCTTAGTTTGCCAGCCCATGTTTGTTAATCTTTGAGTGTACTGCAAAATCCACTTATTTTTATGAGCATTTAGGGAGTGGGTAGGCTGAATTAAGGTTTTTCCAAGACTGTTCAATTAGTATTTCTGATTAGTAGAGCTGGTTGAAATTTTTAAGCTACAAAATTTTTTAGCCAAGAAGTGGAGTTTTAATTTAAAATATTTTCCATTTTTTTAGTTTCTTGAATGAAAATTTTGAAACAAATGATATTTTTCTATTAAAACTCTTTGGGGGGAGGGACAAACAAAGGTTGGGGTTTTTTTGTTTTGAATAACTTTTTTGATTAGTATCTATGTACTGGACATTGTTATCTTAAATTTTGGGAAGTGCCAAGACCATGAACTGCATCGATTGGGGGCAGGGTGTGTGTGGATGGCCTGGTGGCAGAATTGAGCTAGGGTTGGAATTGAGCTACCTAAGTAATGTGTTTGGGTTTCTCCATGTTATGTTGTTTAAAATGCTGAGAGAAGCCATGATTTTTTGTAGATTGATGCTTTAAAGTTGAAATCAATATCGCCACATGCTCCAGTGTCCTGTACTGCACAGAACAAGGATTTCAAAACATAAGTATGTTTCAGCTTAGTTTATTGCTGTGACAACTGAGGGACGCTTTCAAAAGGTACATTTAATTTATGAGCCCATGCAACTAGGAGAAAAACTGTGTGTGCTATCCAGAATGTTACTGGTGCCTAACACAGACGTGGAGGCTTGTCCTCTTAGTGCAGATTTCCAGCTATCCAAAGGCACCATCCTAGTGGTGGATGTCATTCAAGATTTTGAGTGGGCCAGGTTTATCTTCACGCCCTGCGCATGCATCTTTATTGGCCATTCATATCGTTATGTTCCATTCCTCTAACAAGGATAGCAAATGGATAGCAGTTCATGTTACTGTTTGGGCAGTGTTTGTACCTTCAGTTGGCCAGAGAGAGTCCAAAGAGAGCAACACAAAGCAGTCCTCCCTACAGCAACCAAGAGCAGAGTAGGCTGCCTATACAGTGCTTCTAGTGCTTGTCAGCCCAAGAGTGTGGAAGTGAGATAGTAAAAAGAATTTTAAATTGCATGTAAAATTTTCAGCATTTACAACGATGCAGTAACATGCTAAATGTGCAGGTGATTGCATGGGTTCACTTCATACCTTAACACCTTGGAGCCAAAAGAAATGTGCCAGTAGATTTCAGGAATAAGTAAGGGTATGTCTACACTGCAATCACAGTTTGTGATTGCACCTTGAGCCAACATTCCCAACCTAGGTTTAATTTAGCTAGCTTGGGTTTCAGAGGAGCAAAGCCATGGCAGCTTGTACTTCAGCACAGGCTAGCCCTGCAAGTAATTACTCAGGATTTGTACAACCTGCATGGACACTCATGTTGCTGTGACTTCACGGATCTGGGACCCCAGCCAGCTAGATTAAAGTTAGCTTTGGTATGCCATCTTGAGGGGCAATCACACCGTGCGCTTACAGTATAGACGTACCCTCAGGGTGAGATTTTCAGAAGTGTCTGGGCGTGGTAGATGCTCAACTTGTGTTTTTATATATATATATGTGTATATATATATATATATACACACACACACACACACACACACACATATATATATATAAGGACTTTGAAATCCTTGGATGAAAGTTGTTATGGAAACAGTTGTAGGTGAAAAGTGGTAATTCCAAATGTTCATGATCTGAAACTAATTTTGAGTTCTTTATACTATAGGAGGGACAAGAAAAACATGTTTCATGTGTGCATTTCCATAAGTACCTAGCCTCAGATTTTTAAAAGGATTTACCATTGGTGAGCTCAGTATTGCAACACCTAACTGACTTAGGAACCTAAATAATTTTCCAAAGGGATTTAAGCACTTCAGAGTTTAATCAATTACTATCAATGGGCTCCTAAGTGCCAAAATCTCTTTAAAAAATGAGATTTAGGAGCCCAAATCAGATAGGTGAAGCAATACCTATATTCCTTTTTTAAAAAAATCCCGGCCTTAGTTTTCGACAGTGGAGTGGCTATTTATTAATAGCTATGCTCTTGTATAGAGTATTGCATAGATGATACATTGCTAGGTTTTTCTTGTGTTTATGGGAAGAGCTTTGAGATACTTTTCGTTTTGTATATACATAAAATCCTTATGTGGTTTGGTAAACAAACAAACATTAAGCACGTGATTTGCAAATAGCTATTTGTGACACCTGTTGACTTTAATGGAGTTTTTATGGCTTTACATTGGTGTAATTGAGAGAAAATGGGCCCAAATACTGAAGAAGATTTTGTATCTGTAAGATTTCTGTGAGATAAAGACTGGGGTAATAGTTAAATATAACATCTCTGTTACTGAG
Source organism: Mesoclemmys tuberculata (assembly GCA_007922155.1). Lineage (NCBI taxonomy): Eukaryota > Metazoa > Chordata > Testudines > Chelidae > Mesoclemmys > Mesoclemmys tuberculata. The sequence continues at coordinate 8,792,332 of ML675624.1, read as the reverse complement.
GTTTGGCTCTGCCCTGATAAAAGGGTTAGTATAACATTTATTTCTAGGGTTATTTTCTGTTTCCCCAAAGGTTGAAGAGTAAACCAAGAGGTTTGGGCCTAGTGAGAAGCAAATGGGGTTCCTTACCTCTAGGTTCATGGTGTGGCATCTGGGGATTGCACAATGAACCAGGATACTCCACCATACCATGATATTATTTTGCAGACGTGTAGTTCTGTCCACTTCTCAGAATGCTAGGAGTTTCTGACAGCTTGTCGAGATGGGTTCTCTTCTCCTGGGTGGGACAGTCTAGTTCTAAAAGAGTTGTTCTCACCTTTACAGACATGTGAATACAAATAAGATAGGAATATACTCTTATTTATTTGTTTTGAGTAGAAGCCCCTAAGTACAAGAAACTATATTGTTTCATTTGTGTGATGTCTGGGAGGCCAGGATGACTAAGTGATCACTATTGTTACCGTACTACTAATGCACAGAGTGGGGATTGGTGGCGCTTGTAAAAAATGGCTCTGCCTTCCTTCCTTTTTTCTAGGTGCAAGGATGTGCTACTGGATTTGCTTATCTGCTCTAAAGACTAAACAAACCAATTCCCACTCTGTACCTATTAATTTTACATGGTGCTGCTCCCACATCCTCTCCCATGTGTTGTTTCAATTACTTGTTATGTCTTGTCATAAACTAATATTATACCAAGTGTGGGGCAGGGAATGCCCTTTATTTACTTATCTTTGCAGAGTCTAGCACAATGGGTTGGGGCCTCTAGGAGCTACTGCAATACAAATAAAAATAAATAAATGATATACATCATTCTTTCATTAAGGTCCTGCTTTTCTCCCTTATCCTTGACCTTTCCCTTTCCAAAGTGAGTGCTTTCCCCTCATACTCCTATATTCCTCTTCTCAAGCTCCAATGAACTGCTGTCCTTGCAGCTTTTAATATCTGCTGTAAAGTACTTCAGAATCATGTCTTCTTGGACTTAGGTACCTCCACCTTAAATCGCACATAACTCAAAATAATCAGTCAGATGGAGATGAAGCATCCAAGCAAATGCGATTTTTTTTATAAGGCATAAAAGAACTAATGGAGAGATACCTGAGCCCTTATGATGGCGTAAGACTGTATGAGGTAGGTTTCATAGGAAGACTAAGGGCAAAGTAGGAAGGAAAGAAGAGTCTGAGCAATTAAGGTTCAGGACTGAAACCTGGGCTTCAGATTTCAAGTCCCAGCTCTGCCAGACTTCTTGTGTGATCTTGGGCAGGTCACTTAGTCTCTCTGTGCTTCCATTTCCCATCATTAAAATAGGAATATTATTATTTCTTTTCTCTTTGCTTTGTCTTTCTTTTCCATTTATATTTCAAATGGAGGCAGAGACTGTCTCTTATGTGTTTCCACAGTGTGTAGAAACAGAGTCCCTGGTCTTTGGGTCTCTAGATACTACAAAAATACAAATTAATAATACTAATTGGAAGAAGCAGCTGGAGCCATGTTTTGTGAAGAAGGGATTATCTTTTGGAAAGGAATGCCTGGCTGGATGTGGCTTGATGAACTTCTTGTCATTGTCAACTCTAAGAGAAAGTATAGCAATCAAAACATACCCGTCAGCTTCTAATGAGATAGTCAAGGATAAAAGTAGTGATGATATGGGAGCATATTCCAAGTTCTCCAAACTACAGTCTACTTGGGGAGAAGAATTTGTATTCTCATTTAAGGTCATATTCTGTAGTCTCATTAATCAAGCAAAGTTGAAGTCAAGGACTATAAAATTTGTCCTCTAAACATTAACCAGTTCTATATAAGTGACTTGGCTATAGAAATCTCACACAAAACTTGCAAATGATCCTTCTCCCTGGGTACACTATAGTTTGGAGAACTTGGACTATGCTCCAGTTTTCTCCTTGACTGTCTCATGTTGGAAGCTGACAGTTATGTGTTGATTGCTACACTTTCTCTCAGAGTTGAGGATGATAAGAAATTCATCAAGTAAATGTTTCTTATTCTCTCCTTGTACATAAAAGTACCATCTCAGAAAAACTGTGCAGATGGCCCTATCTCCTCAGCTTCACAAGCGTTGTTTCAATGATATAACCTTATAAAAAGGCTCAATATGATGAGGAACATTCAGTAATGATTCATTCACTGTGAATATATTTGCAAATTCCCAGGGTTTTCTTCTTTTTTCCTCCATTATTCAAACTGCTCTTACCCTGCTGAATGAGCAACTTTCTAGCACATCTAAGAATAATTTGCAGAATTTATGCTTCTGGTGGATGAATATATGCTGCAATGTAATCTCTCATGAAAGCACTTACCTATCTCAATATCTAAGGCTAAGAGTGGGGTTCAAGCATACTCTCATAAACAAGATTTGTTTTGCCATTTAGCAGTAGTAAAGTTGTGTCTTAGATCCTATTTTCTTTGCGTATGACTCACAGAGAAGGGACACACATTAATCCTTAATGTTATTGCATCATAATTCAGTTCAGTTAGTGTAACAGACCTCTCACTTTTCAAATGCTGGGTTTTTAAAAAAAAAATAAGAGTAGAATGCTTTTTCATGTTAAAGAAAAGTGTGGAGTTGTGATTAATCCATTCACTATAGCATATAAGTGAAGTTTCTGTTTCCTCCATATGGTAGCTCAGCAAGCAAAGCTGTCTTTACATGTGTGCCATTAACCTGAGAGTAATTTACACAGTGGTTTAGAGCATACAGTGGTTTAGAGCATACAGCATACAGATTAGTGCTTTAATCTCTCCAAATAGAGTGGGATCTACATTCGATGGGGACACACAGAACGCATCCCATAGAAAATCTGTTCATTGGCCAAAATTGTCAAGAAGCCCCTTGTGGAAGCCCAAATATATAGATAATGGGAAGTTTTCCCTGGGTGATTGATATTGGCTGTTCATCCCTACAATAGATGACTTATAAGAATTACTTCTGAAGAGCAACAGTCTTTAGAATTGATCTGAGTGCATCACGTAATGTGCAAAGGTTTATTTTTTGCACTCTTTATAACGTCTTTGTCATAATCTTCCTTTTCAGATTATAGAAACTGGACAATGTGGTATACTACATATATAATATACTCAGTATATTTTCCATGAACAAAGTGTAAACATTTCCATCAAAACACAGCTTAAGTAAATTTGTTGGTTATAGCTATGGTGAAAGCATTTTAAAATGGAAAAATGAAATGAACATTCACCAGTCCCTCACACTCATTCTCTCTGTAAGCACATATCCCAAGAGCAGCACAAAAGGTTTGTCATGGGCTAAGGGGAAATTTTGCTGAAACCAATTGCTAAAATATTAGCAAAACATCTACATGCAAGCTCACCTGACCTCCTATTTCCAGGCTGCAATTCAAAGACAAAATCTAGGCCTTAGTAAGAACCTCAAGATTTTAACTTTTAATGTACTGGAGGGTAGACAATACTCAAAGGAGTCTCCATTTCAGCCACTGTTTTGTGAGGAGAGACTCAAATCCAAGTGCCAATTATTCATATAAATGTGGCCATTGCAGAGACACTGCCTGTGGATGGGGAAGTGGAAGTAACTGGAACTTGTAATTTATTGTTGACACAACTTTTTGAACTCTTCACTCCTTCTGTGCTACTGTTGTACTGATATGTCCTTTTGTTCCAGGCTCATTCTGATATTCACATTCTGATTAAACATTCTTATGATTTTTTTCAGTTTTAACCAGTAAATCCTGATAAAATACCTTTGATGCACCTTGAATAGATAAATCAGTGTTTAACCAATAAGCACCAGTAATGGAACTTATATCTAAGGGCTTATCTACACAGAGCAGTCATGTAGACTACAGGGGTGTGTTTCTAAAGAGCATAAATCTGTTGTGCATCAGTTGGTCTGTGTAGATCTTGCTGGTGTGTTCTAAGTTCCCTAGTGCTGTTTGTAACAGTACTATGCTAAAGTTTATTAGGGAACATTACAAAAAGAGATCATTCATTATCATATATACAAAGAGAGCCACCAACTCTTGAAGTTTTGGACATCTACATGAAACTTAAATAAACTCCCAAAATGAAATGAATAAACCCTGAAAAACAGAAGTTCTGCTATTAAAGAAAAGATGTGAAAACAGCAGACTCCTGTCCTACTGTCACACGGTAAATACTTATGACTGCTAAGTGTATGTACAGTTTAGTAAGCATAGTGTGTTACATAATGGCTATTTGCTGGTATGCTCTCACACTGTGCAGCCCACCATCATTTAACACCTCTTATCCCATTGGGAATCTCTGGTTAATGATTTATTAATTAGCCACATCTCTCCTCTGTCTTTCTATCAGTTTCTCTGGCATGGAGCCAAAGCCTCCGCCTCCCAGCTGTTCAGAAAAGCCTGCTGGAACCCAATCCATCCTCAAAGTAACATGAATCAGTTTGGTCTAGGCAGGGGGAAGGCCTGCCAATAAAAGGCAGCGTTTAACTCCATTCTGGGTCTGCATATTTAATGTAAAGAATGATTGGATCTGTTCAGTGTATGCATTTAGGATGAAAATCCCAGGCTTTCAGACAAACCTTGACTTAGTTATAAGCTCTGTCTGAAAAGGTTGCCTAAATACCATCCTGGCATTAGCAGAGAGGGTAAGGATTTGAATATCTGCAGATTAGTGATAGATGTTATTTCATTCTAGAAGGCATCATCCAGCAGTGTTTGTATTTGTAGATGGAGTTACATTTGGCATTCATTTGGTTAAAAATGAGTGCCTTTTATTCCTCTTGAATGAAGTGCTTTGAAATAGAATATTCTTTGTTCACATGTTTTCTTTTTCCAAATGTATTTCATGCCTCTTGAACTTTTGTCCATTATATATTTGGACTGCTGAGCTGTTTTAAATCAATTTGTGCCAGAATACAAGAAACTATTTTGGATCTGTTCATGAAAGTTCATCGTTTATGAAGCGACAACAAAGCTATTTATTCTATCGGAGGTAGATTTGGTTTTACTTCAGTACCTACATCATGATTAAAAGATATAGCTACTTATAAAGTAAATGATGGAACTCTTATGTTTTATAAGAGGAAAACATGTCAAAAGAACTGCACTTCCCAATTGCTTATCTGCCAATGTATAGAACCTTGAGATTTAACTAAAAACAACAGTGTAAATGAACAGTTCAATAAGAGCTAATATTTGTGTAAGATTTGCTCATCACTCATTTAGAGTGCTTATACAAAGAATAAGGGCTTGATAGAACAGAGTTGAGAAATGCAAGTATACAAAATAAGTTGTACAAAGCTATCATATTTCACTTAGTATAGATTAGAAAACTAAGTCTTCTGTGTTTATGGAAACATTCTAGATAATTTACTAAGGGAAAGAGTTAACAGAATTCTGTGGAAATGTATTTGGGTCCTATAATAATCTAAAATATAAAATAGTCTAAAACCAGTAAGTCTAGATATCCAGAGCTGTGGCTAAGTCTGTGTGTGTGGGTGAAACTGTGGCTTTGTTCGAGGGTGGTCAAGCCATTGGGCTGATTCCCCAGAATAAATTAGGACATCCTAACTTACACTGGCTGCCAGTAGCTTCAACATGCTGTTCTAGCAGTTGGGGAGTACTTGTGCATAGGGATGCCATGACCACAACAGCCCTTTTCTTAGTTACATCTGACCTATAGAATTTGAATGATATTCTTTCTATATACATTCCTTTAACATGTTGGAGAAAGGATTCTCTTGCATTCTACTAGCTGGTTAAAATTCTGATTACAAAACTGTCATTTTCTATTTATATTGTATAGGAATTTTCCATAAGGTTATGAAAATTTGGCCTGTCATAAAATATTGTGGGTTTTTTCCTGCTCAGACATTCTTTGAAGTCAATGGGAGCTTCAGGTCCATGAGGAACACAAGCTCAGTGAATATTGCCCAAGTACTCCCCTATCCAGATTAATTCCACAGAGAGAAGAAACTATCTGTGTTTCAACTCATGAGCCTCCTTTTATTTCTTCTCTTGTGGGAAGGAAGGTGAGTTGTCCCCTTGAGGAAGAGAGATTATAGTCTCTTTAGGTTTTGCAGGAAGCAAGCAGCATCTACACAGAAGCTCTTTCCCTCTGAATTACTCCTTATGACATCTGGGCGGTACAACATCTTACATCTGTAAGAACTATGTTACCGTAGTCTATCCTCAGACCCTCCTTTATCTTTGTCCTGATTTTATGAGGCCTTGGCAAGAGAGAACAGAACATGCATGAGACTGCTTTCGTATAGAAATGACTCAGTTCTATTCAGAACATGCTGTTTCTGAGTACTTGCTCAAATCAAAATTTGGCTGTGTTGTGGAAACTGAACACAAGGGCACAAATGTTCTAGTGAATACAATTATTAGAAGAAAGTGAATATTGTTGAATACTCACAGAATAAGAATGTCAAACGTGAAAGTCAATAATTCACAGCTGAAATGTGATTTGAGTTACTGTGGATCCAGTATGTTAACAGAAATAATACCGTGACCTGTGTCAAGTCTTTTAAATCATGATTTGAAGATTTCAGTAACTCTGTCAGAGGTTATGGGTGTATTACAAGAGTAGGTGGTGACATTCTATTGCCTGCAACGTGCAAGAGATCTGACTTCATGATGGCCCTTCTGGCTCTAATGTCTATGAGTCTAATGAAAATTGTAGTCTGTTAACGGACAATTCAAGTACAAAACAACTGAATACATTACTTGTGGTGAATCTTAGAATCTTTGTCTTGGCTCTAGTGGTCAACGTTGCAAGTCTGGAAATATTAAGTGCAAATCCCAGATAGATTTATTATAAATGCTTATGTGTCTAATGGAGGGAGAATGGATGTGGTGATACAATAAATCAGGATCACTCCTCACATGTGTGGAGTCAAGGTCCTTGCAATCCAAGCTCATTTTAGTCAATATTATGTAATTCTTTTATCCAGAGATACAGAATGTCTCACAGGAGAGGTTGCTTTACTGCAGAAGTTTTTCAAAGAGTATTCTCTAGAGCAGTGGTTCCCAAACTTTTCTCTGCCGTGGCACACCTTGATACCTTTTAATTATTTTGAGGCCCACCACCATATAGTCGCCAAATGAACTCATGGATATTCATGAGCCAACTCAGAACTCTTCAAGTAGTTTTTCAAGAAATTCCGTGGCACACCTGCTCAGGCCTGACGGCACACCAGTGTGCCATGGCACACTGGTTGGGAAACACTGCTCTAGACTGTCTTGGTAAGGTAAAAGATCATTTTGATTTCTAAATCAAACTTAAGGACGGAAGCAATCAAGCCAAGAAAGTCTGCTGTAGTGCCTCTGTAGGCCAAGTTCACTTCCATTTCCTATAGCCCTTGGGTATTGCGATTAAGAAAAACTGATCCAAATTTATAACTGCACTGGCAGTATACTAGCCAAGAAATAATGAATGGGGAGTTGAGCAGTAGTGTCTAACATTCATTGACATAGTTCATTGTTGGAAATTATGTTCAATGCTTTCTGCCATATTCAGGCCTAAACTATCTGCTGGTTTAACTCATTTAACAGAACAATGAACACAGACTTATTACAGTATCAATCTCTTGGCTATGAAAATTCCTCATTCTGATTCTTCTCTAGAATCTTTTATTCAGTAAAATTTTAATGTGATATGAAGATCAAATTTGGCAATTAAATTGCATGTAATACTATCCAATAGGTTGTATTAGTGAGCATAAAAAGAAAACAAAACAGGGGCATTCCAATTTAGTTTCATAGACAGAGGTATTATAAAAATGAGTGAGTGAAACTTTGATTCAACTTCACGTTCTTGTCCTTCCATACTAACAAGCCTGACTCTTTATTCATGTTAATCATTTGAGTAATTAATTTCAAGGGGTTAATCACACAAATATTTTTCATCCGCTACATTTGTCACCACTGTAATTATGCAAATCCAAGATGATTTTAAGAGAATTGCTAATTTTTGTGAGAACCAATGTATAACTAATTAAAAAACATTCACATTTTTTGGGGAAAAAAGCTTTCTCATGGCAAACTCATAGGCTAAGTTTGAACTCATATCCGTTTTCACAGGTGTACCAAACCAGGAGGGCAGCTGACCATAGCTGTGATGCAATAATAAGATGTAAATCTCCAGGAAAGTTTTCCATCTAAAAATGAGGAGACAAAATAAATTATAGGCTTTTTTAAATCTTTTTCAGCTTGATCAGAGATTTCAGCTATAATGCACCTTCCCTCTTTCTGAGACACAATGTGAAAATGGCTTCTTCAGCGTTAGGTTGACCTGATCTCATTGGCTAGGCTCAGCCATTTTGGAACAGAAGGCAAATACCATGTGATTTGAGTGACTTTTATCCAACATACTAGATTCAAGTCTGAACAGCAGCCTGATAACTAGAGAGAGCACAAAAGCTTCCAAAGACAGTTCAGAGACAGAGCTAAAACTGTAGCAAATGTATGCAGGTTCACACCAAAGCCGAGTTAAAGTATTTTTGTGGTTTAAGTCAACTGCCATAGCTCTAACCATCACCTAGTTCAATAAATTTCTGACCAATACTTACAAACAAACACTTTAATGTAAAATATTTATGGATAATATACTGAATACCAAAGACACCAGTGTGATCAAAACTATTAGTAATCTCTAGCTGCGTTTGATATATGCTGCCAATCTGCTTTACACCCTGTGCAAGTTCAAAAGGACCTGATAAAGATATGGAAATCAGTTACAGTAGACCTCATTTATAAGCAACCCCTTGGCTGCCAGCAAAAAGTTGCTATTATCCAGCAATTGCCAATAAGGGGAAGACAAGTCTGTGGGGCTGCAGCAAAGGAAGGAAGCACTGGGACACGCCTTCCCTGACTGCAATCCTGCAAACTTACCTCTGAGCAGGGCAGCAGTGGGTAGAGGTACCATAGAGCTCTGTGGGGCCCACAGTGTCCCCACTCAATGTGGAAAGCCCCAGCATCTAGTTTGCAGCCCCTGTCCCCTCTGCTGTCCTGCCTACAATCTTCCATTCCAGCTTGTAGCACTGGGACTCTGGCAGCGGCTCTCCCAGTAGGTAAAGATGTAGGCACCCCAGCCTCTGACATCCTTTGAGGTCCCCAAGTGCAGGCAGGTTTGTGGGCCTGCAGCAGGGAAGGAAACACTGAGACACGCTGGCCACAGGAAGGTTTGCAAGGCTGTAGCTAAGGAAAGCATGTTCCAGCACTCCCTCCCTGTCTGCAGCCCTGAAAACCTGTCTGCAGCTGGGGCCTTTCTTCCAAAAAGAGTTCTCAATTAGCTGTGTGCCATTGCCAATATCTGAATCCCATTAACATTAAAGTCAATGAGATGGCACTGGTTCCTGGCAAAATGTTGGTATTAACTGGAACTTGTTAATATTAGGGTTGCTATTAAGTGCTTTTAAGTTGCTATTAAGTGCTTCCTCTATACTCTATACCTACTTTTAGTAGGGCTGACTTCTTCAACTATTCTGAAAAGTTCAGAAGATCAATCCAAAGGATTAATGTGTTTTGATCCAGAAAGAGGAGAAGATGGAAGACAATATAGTTACAAATATTGTTGTAGCTGGTTTGTTTCAGTATGCTAGAGACACAAGATGGGTGAGGTAATATCTTTTACTGGGCCAGCTTCCACTGGTGAAAGAGACAAGAGTCTGAGCTACATAGAGCTCTTCCTCAAGTCTAGGAAAAGTACTGAGTGTCACAGCCACTTCTCCTTGACTGATCTCTTTCAATATGTGCAACCTACTTATGCTACATAATCTGTTCCACCTTGCATTTAGCTGTGACACTTTGAGTACCCTTGTCTCTTTATACCATTAAGGTAGTTTTGTTACTTGGATTGGGTGTGGGCTTAAAAGGTCCTGCTGAGCGTCAGAACCCTGTAGAGGTTTGGCAGTTCAACATGCATTAAACTAAATTTTGTTGCAGAAACTTATAAATGGTTTCTTTTTAGGGTAATACTAATCTGAGAATACTAATAGTTTAATTTAGTATAGTTTTTAATTCTGTAGATGCCAGCCACAGAGGCTTTGTAAACTTCTCATCTCACTATCTATGAAACAAAATCCTGATTGAAGAGACAGAAAATAACAAGGCCTCTTACTTTACTTGAATCACTTGCTGCTTGCTTCAACTAGTGTTCTTCCTAATGTATAGGGAATTGAGAAACATTTCTATGGGCACCTCATAGCTTCACTTGCAAACACTGGGATTGATCTATGCTGCCAGTGTGTCTATTTGAGTAAACATAAGAGAAAACCAGCTCCTCATTGCCAAATAGCTACTTCCTCTGCATTCACTGACTGATTGAACTTCTACTACTAACTCAGTAATCACAATATCAATATCTTCTTTAAACTTTCATTTTTCAGTTCTGGGTGTGCTTCAAGTCATCTGCTGCTCCTTGTTCTTCTCAAGAATAAGCAATAAATTGGATAGAACAAGTAACTTTTACGAGCTCTAGTGTGACAGTCAGGGGGATTATTTATTATGACACAGATACTCTTAAAGTTAACTTAAAAAATTGTGTTCTGAGATTGTTACAAGCCAACAAGATCAACTGTTGATATAGACCTATCAAGGATGTATGGATGAATCCTCAAGGCGTTGAGAAAAGAAGTATTATGCTCAATAGGGCTGATATGTAAGGAATACATTAAATACCTCCAGAGGTTGTTATCCTGTTGTCTATAAAGAACACAGTGGCCTTTACCTAATCTCCCAGTATAGATAGTGTAGATACTTAGTCCTGATAAGTCCTATAAATACTGAAGAAATAGTCTATATTATGAAGGTCTCTGAATATAATCCCTTTGCCAAATGCCTCTGCATATGTAACCTTTTGTAATTGACATAGTTATAATGTGCCATCTTTTGGTGTTAACTATAAATTCATAATTTTTCCTCAACTGATTATGTTGACAGGCAGAACAAAAACGTTCAAGGCTCAGCAACAAATTATTCTAGCAGTAATAAAATAACATCACATTAAGAGAGTGAAAATGTAAGAAGAAAGCAGCTAGCAGCAATCTATCCAAAGGTAAAATTTACTTGGCCAGAACCTTAGCTAGTGTAAATCAGAATTACTCCATTACTTCAGTGGAGATATGCTACTCTTACATCAGTTAAGTATCTGACCCACTACGTTTCGCCTTTCTTAGAGAGTTTGATGAAGAATGTAACATATTTTTTAAAAAAGCAAAGCTTTTATTTATTTGGTCTTTAGTGGTTGAGTTTGCAAGTCCCAATTATACAATCAAAAGGTAAAGAAGGAATTTGAGTTGAGTACATCCTGTATTAAGTTTTAGAATATACTGCTAATACTCTTTCATCTCCAGACACTCCCACTAATTGTGGAGGATTAATATTAAACATTAGAGGATCTTCCTTAGATTGTTTTCCATCTAATTGTGTGAGATACCACTGGAATAGCACTTTACAATAGCTTTTCATTATAAAACAGAGAAAGAAGTTTGACACTCTGCAGCAAATTACAGACCACTATTTTTTTAAAATCTGCCCATCATATAGATTCTTCCTACCTCTTTATGTATTTGCTTTTGTTTTCTATTTATTTTGTTAAGATCTATATACAAACTCAAGACTGAGACCAAATAACAATTAATTATTGTTTTGATGCCAGTGAGAGGACTTTGAAATGCCATTTAATCACAGGGACAAAGAGCATAATCTCTTAATTGTAGGCAGGAAAATGATAGCTGAAAGTTTTATCCAACACATTTCCATCTTAAGCAATTGACATCTTGCTCTCCTCATTTCAAAGGTGGTATCTTATTTATGTTTTTATGTTTTATCTATCTTTGAAGTATATGAATACCTTACTTTATATTGTTGTTAAGAAGATTGAGGATGTGCTGGCCCTGACCCTGTCACATCTACATTTTCAAAGTTATGACACTCAAATGTGAGTCTTCGTTGTCTGTCTGGGAACCAAATCCCCTTATTCTTTTCTAACCCAGGGTTTAAGACCTCCTTCTCCCCCCCCACCAAGAGCCCTGTTGCTAAAGAGTGTAATTGTGCTGCCTAATCAGATTTTTTGAAGCAATTGTAATGATCTAAAGAAGATCTTTTTATTAAACCTAGGTAATGTGATTCTTCCAGATACACCTTAATATTGAGGATTGTATATTCTCTATTACTGTTTCAGAGAGCTTTTGGATACACATTAGTGGTGAGAAATTCTTCTTAATAGGTGTGTTGCTACCTATAAAGGAAATAGTTAATTTGTGTCCATTAGCTATGTCTTTTTTAAGACATTTTGAAGAGAAGGACATATTTCATTTGAAAATTGTTTCTGAGGTACCCAAAATATTTAATACGCTTCTTGGTTCACTTAAACATCTGTTTGTCTGCAAGGCTTACCAAGAAGTAACAACCAAGGCTCATTGCTTTCAGTTTAGAATAACTATATTTAAATCAAAAGAACTCATGACATTTGTTGATTTCATGCAGAGTGTTTGGCACTTGAAGATATTAAGTCCAGCATCATCAGTCAATTCATAATTTATTGGAATTACTGATACTGAGCTCTCTTTGAACCACTCTTCTTTGTGTCCATAAGTTGATGGAAGATAATGATTAACAAAACAGTCACAATGCTATATGGGACAATGCCAGATGATTCCTGAGCCCACTTAATAAACATTGACTCCAGTAGATAGTCCTTGGACCTGATCCTCCTCTCACATACACCAGGTTACACTCTGTAGACTTCTGTGAGGTTGCTCTGGATTTACCACGATGTAGAGAGAAGACAATTGTGTCCTATAACTTTATTAAACTACTTAGATAGGATTCATTTGTCAATCAGCTTGATAACCATAACTTAATTTTTGCAGAAAGGCAAGTTAAGAGCTGTTTCCTTGCAATATGGTGACAGCTTGACTGCTGTTTTGTTTTGATGTCCTATAAATGCAGTGGATGGATAGATGGAAAGAGTACAGACTAGAAAGATTATAAAAATTTCTCTCAATTTTTGTCAATTAGGTGTTCTTGTCAGAATGTAAGAGGTGGGGTAGGGGAGGAAACCGATTGACAATAAGGCTCAGCCATGGGCCAACCCATTGTTAGCTGACCATTTAACTGAATTTCAACCAAATGCTATGTAGGCTGAACCAATGTCTATAGTCAACCATATCAGTGACTGCCTATAAATTTAGTTGACAGTTGTAATATGAATTGGGTCCGATGCGCCCACAAACTGACCTAGTTCACATTAATTTGGACATTTTAGTCTAAATGAGTTTAAATTGCAATTATTGGTATGTTGAGGGAGCATAGTAGAATATAAACATAAACATGAAGGATGGAAGGATGAGTTTAATTTACAGTTCTGCCTACTGTTTACAGTTTTCCCTACTGTTAAAAAATCCTGAGGCTTTCCCTACACTGTCCAAATGAGGGTGACTTAAAAATCACAAGGTTTCCAAAAGAGAACAAATTTGGGGGGTTATTTGCTTTCTTGTTTTGAGCTTTTAGGGTTGACTTGGGTCATATGTTTAAGCTTTTCTCTACAATCATGGCAGCTAGAAACTTACCTCTTGACATGAGAATCTCGGCTTTTTTTTTTTTTTTTTAGCAAATGAGGCTTTAAGCAAAACACTAAATATTATATAACTCATGATAAAATTGTGAGAATTGCCAACACTAAGTTGCCTATCTTCTTCACCTTGGACCTTCTTATGGCATATAAGTTACACTGGGCTATATACATTGTCTTAGGCTATGAGGGTCTTGCTCAGATTGGTAACTCTCCACTTTGCAGTGAGAATGCAGGCTAAATCACAAGATTGCTACTAGCTATGTAATGCCTTTCTGCAATTCACCTCATGTGCCGAGAGGAATAGACAAGTTCTCCCACAATTCAGTGGGAAAGAATCAGAGTGGATCAGCTTACTGCAGCACTGTGCACCACGGGATGTGCCCTAAGAAGTCACCTGGATGAGTGTAGTGCAAGTGAGAACACATTGACTCAAGCTGGCTTTGAGGTGTTTAGGGTGCTCAGAACCAGGTGCTGTTCACTTGGGATGACTGCAATGAAGACATACCATTATATTGCATTAGACTCCCTTACACATACACATGTTTATTGATGTGTAGTTTACACTGCCATATACCACCCCTTTAAACTTTGTTCACAAGCTCAGGACAGAAATGGTTTCAGTGTTCGTTGTCACAGGGCATCACTTTCTTTTAACCCTGAACACAAAATGTTATCGGAGGAAGACATGATTCTCCCAAAAGCTACACTGGCTCTTTCCCTGCTTCACTGTAGAACCTTCCCCAGTCCCCTCCAGCTTGCATGCCTGCTAGGGATGTAAAAAAGCAGTACGCATATCTTCATGTGTATAAAATGAAGTCTTCTATAATGTTAACTTTGTATCTTGAAGGATACAATCAAGAACAATCTGAATTTGTAGAGGTCTCTTATCTGCAGGAGACAGAAATGTCCCTTAATTAGCATTTTCCAAATGTAATTCTCAATGAGATTTTTGAAGGAAAAAAAGCAATTGTTTGTGGCATAATGCCTACAAGTGTCAAAAATTGACTCTGTAATCTGCATATGTACTATTATTTGTTACCAGGAAAATCTTGTAAAGCATCACTTTTTGCGTTTTATAGGCTTTTCTTTTAAACATACATCTGGTTGGTGCCAACGCTCCCATGAAACTGGCATATGACTGTGTGAGTGGGAAGAAAGTCTCGTTAACAGATGGGAATAAAATCAGGGATGCCAGGTAACTAGTGTTTGCATCAAGTTTGAATACTAAAAGTCTGATTTCTATCCAATAATGCTGGAACAGCAGCCTGTTCCGAGCTTTTGAGATTGTTGGCAGGGAAGGCAGAGGGGGAGTTTAGGCCATCGATTCACAAATTCAACTAAACTTTGCAAATCTGGAAACTAAAAATAAATAAGAGGTCTTGTCACCATGTTAGACAAACTCTCAGCTCAGGTAAATACGGGATATGTAGTTAGTAAGGAGTATAAAGTCTCCAATACAAGCATCTCTCTGTGGGTAGGTGCTGTGGATTTTGGGGGTAAAATTACTACTACTTTGTGACTCACATTTTGTAATTCACTTGGCTAGGTGCAGAAGCTACAGCTCCTTCAGTTTTGTCGTAAGAAGCCATTCTACAGTATTAAACTACCCACTTGCTGATAAAAAACAATGTGAGCAATTGTTCTATGCTGCTTGATGGACTATGAGACCCTTATTAGATCCTTTACATATCATTCTCTGCAATATGACAGATATATGATTCAAGTACTGGTATCATGCTACTCTACACTTACAAAAATATTTTATTTTAAGATTAAAGAAATAACACAAAAGATAACTTGCAAAAACAGTCCAATTGGCATAAGTTTATATTCTTTGTCATTAGTATGTGTAGTTTCCCTACGGATGTGTGTGTGCACATCATGAATAAATTGTACCCCTGAACAATAAACTAAAAGACTATTGTATACTTTACCCAACTGGGCTTTGTTTTATTTCATGAGGAAGGATCTAGATCTTGAGATGTAGGTTCACAGTCCTCTGTGGTTAATGTTCCTTTGCTTTCTAATCAGGCACACTGTGCAGGATTTTAGGTAATATAGTCTGATGCTTTAATATAGTCTGATGCTTTAAGACCTATTGCTCTATAATTAGAACTACCCCTAGAAACAGTAGTGTTAAAAATATATGAATGAAATTGATGCCTGTACAGAGGGTCAGCACAAATCAAGTGCCACTTAGTCCTTCAGCTTAGAAATGAAGTGCAGTGGTGTCCTAAAAAAAACCCAACACTCCTCCCCCACAAAAACTAAAGGAGTGGGAAAATTGCAAATATATTTTAGAATCTTTTTCTTCACTTACTTCACAAAATTTGACATTTTTGAAATGCAAACAAATTTAAGCAGCTGAATAGTAGGCTCAAAACTGGGGAAAACATTTTGCAAACATTTTTCTTCAAAATTTTCCCCCTTCATTTTCAAATTTTCAGATATCAACATTTTAAAATTTAAAAACTTGCAACCAGCTCTACTTCAGTGAGGTGTAGATACTTTACACTGGGCTGAATTTTTTCCTCCTCTGTACACAATTTGCTACATTAGTCTTGTGCCTTAAATTAAGATATAGTGATAAATCACACAAAATAAGAGTTATCATTCACAGAATTCATCCCCTTGCACTCCCATGATGTGGCGAAAGATGATATTGCCTGGAAAATCTTTAAAAAATTAATTTAAAAAATGAAAGAGAAAAATGTGGAAAAGCTTTTAGGGGTAATTCCATAGTTTTTGCTACATAGTACAGCGTTCATCTAAATTTCCTTTCAGGCAAATATTAAAATTGGTTTAAGAATTTTTCTGCAACCTCCAGGACTGTTGTTACCCAGGCATGAGAGGCTCTTCTCCTTGGTATAATTCTGAACGCAGAACTTCTTGTGACCTACCTGTTGTGGCTCTTTTTCCCACTTTTCCTCTTATATTTCAATATACACACAATCTTTAAATCAGGAAGAATTTTATGTTTCAGATTCAGGAAAATAGCAAGCAACAGAAAATAATCTCCTTTAGAAAGAGAGAGTGTCTCTGGTGTGTTACATCCTCTGTAACAGCCATCTTGAATTATATGCTGCAATTTCCCCCAGTGTAGATGTAGAGAGAGAGAGAGAGGCACTTTGTATTTAAGTCAATACACATAAAAATTCATAAGCTCTCTCCCATGTTTGCATAGATACATATAACACATCTCCACTGGAGTTCCACAGATCACTAGCACATCAATTTTTGAGGCTATAGTACCAAATTCTGATCTTAGTTGTCACCAATTTAGTGGGCTTGCTTGGGAAGAGAATTTAACCCACTGGTTTTCAGAGACTAGAAATCAGATGAATTAATATGATCTGTGTTTAAAAAAAAAATACAGTACTGAAATCTGTTAAATTCAAGAAATATACAATGTATATATAATTTGTGACCCTGAAGGTTTGGGGCTTGATCCTATAAACACTTATATGAGCCGTCAGATTTTCACGAGTCTTCCCATTTACTGTAAGTAAAGATTAGGCTCTTTGGTTGAACAAGAATGACCTGTGTCCCTCACTGAGCTGCATAGGAAAGGGTATATCAGGCTTGGAATGGCTCCTCCCCATACTTTGTGGCCAAGTAGACAGGGAAAAGAGAAAGATAGTTCTCTTTCTCCTCTCTGCAAGTCACAGGACTCAGCTGCGATTAACACTAAGATTCCTTACTGTGGTTACTGGACACACTGTCCCTGCATTTGTCTCCTGCTCTAGCTCTCAGTCTGACCACTGTATCCTGTGTTGCAATTGTCATCACACGGGGCCTTCCTGGACTAAGAAGCCATGAAATGGTCTATTGACTGTTACATGCATCTTTTCCCCTACCATCGATTTGAGCAACTCTGTTCCATCCTCTCCTATGCAATAGGGGTGGAGGAAAAGCAGGAAGGAAGCACAGGGAGCATAGAAAACGATGAACATTTGTTAAATCACAGCATCTTTGTTGTGAGAGAGGGCAGGAGGCGTGACAGGTGTGGGGCCGGTGCCCTTCTCAGCTCAGAACAAAGGCTTAGAATATCCCTTTCATCTCAGCTCTGGGAAGACACCAAGGTGGTGTTGATCATATCCCCCCTTGATGCTCCTGTAGACTACAGTGCATTAAATATCACTTTCCATTTGTAGCCCTAACAAATAAATCCCATATTGAATTTTTCTGTTGCCTGACACACACTCTGAGTATGCTCCTTGGGAGCTGGAGATGCACTTCAGGGTTAAAATGGGTCATGGAAATGAGCAGTGTTTCCACATATGAACTGAAATCCTGGATCATTGTGCCTCAATTTATACTTCTTTAAATTTTAGGTCTACCCTTGGGGCAGCTGGTAACCATACTTGAGACAGCTGTGTAGTTCATAAAGATACAGAACCTCAACTGGCTTCCTTTTGATTTTTGTATGTGAGTGTGTCCCTTAAAGACTTTGTTTTCAAAAATCAATATTTTGAAAGGCAGAAAAAGAACCTCTTTTCCTGCTAAATATTGACTTTCTCTTTTAATGTCAGATGTTGCGAACCTTCCATCTGTGAAGCACTTTTTAGACAGATGTCTGAAACAAAATATCACCCCTGCTTACCCCCTGTCGTACTCCCCTCTGCTTCCTGACTTCCTCCTACACCTACTCTAGAATACTCCTCAGCTTGCCAGCTCCCCCGCACCCCTCAACGTGCATGTGCATGCACACACACAGAAAAATAAGTGTGTTGTTTCTGCTGTCTCTGTTTGGTAAAAACTCTCACATTTTATTTACACCTTCCCAGTCCTCTCAGACACAGAGATGACATGTCTGGCACATAAATAAAGATTTACAAAATAAACAACCTAAAACAAAATGCTCCCCTGATGTCAATGAATGGTTTTATAAAAATCTAATGAATACTGTAGAGTCTCTGAAGCTGTGGACTTTTCTTTCATGCACTTTTCTTTCAGAAGCTCATTTATTGTTTTTAGCAATTCCATTGGCATTGTGATCTCTGAGCTAAAGGAAGTATGCTGCAAAATGAAAATTCTCAAAATACAGACAGCAGCTTCTCCCACACCAGAGTGGCCTTAGAAGTGAACTATACTAGGGCATTTATCTTCACACTTCAATACAGGGTGCGCTACAAGCTGCTCCTTGGTGTCTGAACATCATGCAGAGCTAAAGTTTCCTTATATGGTCAAGAATAAAAGGAAAAAGCCTGGGGCTCATAGTTGAAGGCTGTGCCGAGATTTGCAAAGGCACATCAATGAGGGTGCATGGTGAGATTTTCAAACCAGTTTCAATAACAGCTTTGTCCATCTACTATGTCACAGGAGTCTGGGCAGAGAAACATAAGCCTTCCAAACTGAAATGCAGCTAGATCTTGGAGATCATGACTTAAAAGTGTCAAAGTGACTTAGGTTCCTAAGTCTCAGGACTTATCTACAAGTACAGTGCTGCTGTAGTGCTTTAGTGAAGAAACTATTACACCAATGGGCAACTTCTCTGTTAATCCACCTCTGCAAGAGGCGGTAGCTATACTGATGGGTGAAGCTCTCCCATTGACACAGCACTGGTGTAGGTCAGTATAACTACATCGCATGGATTTTTCACATCCTCGAGTGATGTAGTTAAACCAATGTAGGGTACACTTGGACATTTAGGAGCCTAAGTCCTATTGACATCCAGCCAGCCTTAAATTCCTAAGACACTTAGGCAGTCATGAAATTTTCACCTTAAAAAAGGGTCTGAACTGACATGACTTGCAAAATGTTAAGGCATCATGATGGAAGACTGAGCAGCTCTAGAGATTAGTAACAGGATACAAAACAATACATTTGTTGGTCACAGAGTTACATTCATCTAAGCATAGTACTGGCCAAAACTCTTTGGCATCTGGTGGCTGGGTTGTGGTTTTGGTCTCAGTGATACCATCGTCACAACTAATACCCTGGTGGCAGTTTCAGCAGAGGAGCCAAGTACTGGACAGGCCTGAAGGCTGAAATTCCTTGTTATTAAAACAACTGAGTCACTGGACCCTGTTGCAACAGAGTTGTCCCTAGCCCAGTTAAAATATAGTTAAAGTTTGTAGCGCAAGTGGCACTTAACCACATTGAGATTGAGTCTTATAAGTTTTCAGACTTTAACGCAGTGACATGACCCAGTTACAACACAGCTGGGTCCTGTTAACACTTGTATTCTACCTAGACTAGGTGACATCTGCATTGTAACCTGGTCTAGTGATTCTGTTTCTGTAGTGTAGATGATTAATGTTTAGGAGTGGAGTGAGGTAAGTATATGGAGGCAGGTGCACATAAATATGGAGAATGACAAGTATATGGGATACATGGGGATTTGTAGCAGGGAAAGGGCAGTGTTGTGACTAGAGAAAGGTAACTCCGTTTTATGCAGGATTTTGATATTTTGACATTTGGTTTAGTTCTGAATCAAAAATTTTGAAATTCCCTGTGAAAGGAAATGGAGCCCCAGCTCCAGGACAATCTGCAGAGCAGGCTGCCCTGGAACTGCCGATGCTGGAAGCCAGGGAGTCAGACCCTGGGGCAGTCCATGTGGTTGGCTGCTAAGAAGCTGCTTGGCTGATCTGTTGGGCAACTAGGCAAGGTTCCATCAGAACTTCACTAAATTGAACCTTCTCTGTGAAATGTTTCTGTTTCGATAAATCAGCAAATTCTGACATGTTGTTGTCCGAGTTTTTCCAACCAACTCCAGTTGTGACCTGAATAAAGACAATTTTGTTTCGTTGTTAGAGCTGTAGCCTTTTGTTACACTGAATTACCCTCTTACCCATTAAAATGAGGATGAAATATAGTTGTAGGAAATGATGGAAATGTGGACAGAGGGCGAAATGCAACCAGAACTCACTCTTCACACTCCTGTGCAGGCATTTCTCTCACTGTATGGGGTTTGTGTGTGCTGCTTGTCTGTGTGCTCTCCCCTTCCCGCTACAACTTTTAATACTACTGCTCAAGCATTGTTGAGTGGTTCTCCACCACCCTCTTCCATCCCTCCCCTGCAGGGGCTATGGAAGTTTCCTCAGCTATTTTCCTGCTTTATGGGGCCATCTTTTTCTTCAGGATCTTTTTGATCCAGTGAGCTGCCCATTAGTGGTTGCCTTTTTCAGCTTTGCTTAGTATGAGCAGTGAAACCCAAACAGGGAATGGGAAGACGAGCAGGCCTTGCCATCCCTTATCTGCTCCTGAGGCATCTAATATTGACTGCCATAGTGAGAGGGAGTCTGGCTGAAGAGGATGAGGGGAAAAAGGGAAAAGGCTGCAACCAAAAACTAACATAAGTGGGCAAAACAGTAATTGGTGGTGAGATTGTTTGTGAGCAATTCTAGTGCATTTAGGTCACAGATTTACTCCTGGGACTGTATATTGGTAGATTCTATTACAATTCCAGTAGAGCTGGTAGGATATTTTTGCGGAATTTTGCTTAAGTGACTAACAAAAGATTGCATAGTAAAATTGTGATAGAGTTGGAATGGAACCCAGCTGGTCTCCTAACTATTAATCATGTGCCATAACACCAACACATTCCTTGTAAAGCAGATTCTTGGAGCTATTAATATTCTTTATTTGCAAGCACTAAATTCACTGAAATTGTATTTTTATTTTTTGATATAGCTGAAGAGCCAATGTTAACCATGTAGACGCTTAGAGGAAAATTTCCTTTCTATGTGTTTCTAACTAACTTTCCTTTAACTGCAAAAAATAAATCACAAGAGAGATTTTATGGTATTTTCCTGTTTTCCAAGATTACAGACTAGAACATGCATTAGGAAAATATAATGCACTCTAACAAACAAGCACATTTTGCATATTGAATAAACCACATGAAATAAAAATAAGAACAGATGTTGAGAGAGAGAGAGAGAGGGAGAGAGAGGACCAGACATCATCAAAAGTTAACCTTCGTCATGTTTTATTTGACAAACTTTAAAACCACTCATACTTAAAATTCCATGCCAAGTAAATGTACAGACCTCTGTGAGATCTGGTCACATACTCTTTAAATCTGCTAATGTTGGTATAAAACAGGTCACATGGAAATGTGAGCCTGTTGCAAAGGCATGGTTTTTATTTCTTACACTGACAATTTAATAATTAAATGTATGCAGTAATCAATCTGACCAATGACAACTAAAGACAGGCCCAAAACCACAAGGTTAATATCTGGATACAAATTTTCCCAAAGTTTATGGATCTCTAAGTCTAGAGTTTCATTCAGGCCCATCTCTAATAACATTTATTTACTAAGTTAGGAGTTGTGAAATCTCCTGCATTAGGAACTAGCTTATCACCAGATGCATCGGGAAGGAATATATACATTGCTGAACAATAATAAGAAATAATGGGTAGGGTAAAATCTCTTTGGATATTTGTATACAATTGCCACTTTTCTCAATAAGGAGTTTTCGAATGTATTCAAAAAGGGAATTTATATAGCAGATTTCTTCATGCTCCTAGATGGCTGTATATTTACTTTGTATTGAATTTGAAATCAGATTGACCTTAAAGCTCTTCAGATAAAGTATGAGTTAACTTTTATGGAGGATTAGGAATTTGAAGAGTGTGTCAGACAATGTTCAAGAAATGTTTGTGGTCGAAGTTTAGAAATTGGCTAGGGTGGTCAGAAAATTTGTCATAGGGTATTGTAGCAATTTTCAACAGTTGCATCCATTTACAGAGGAGTATCTTTGTCCACAATAGGTCAGTATACTGTAGTTTAATTCAGACAGCATGTACAGTGTTCTAGGTTCTAACATATCAGCCACAGCTTCGTTATTATAGCATCTTGCAGTGCTATAGTTGGGCTGAAGCTAAAGTAGCATTTTCATTCTTAGGCATTGTTTCATTGTATTATACCTTTCCGCACCAAGTTATCTTTGTGGCTGTAATTTTTCATGTGTGTTCTCAGCCCAGAAATAGGGATTAGTGGTGTCTTTGACACATGTAATACCTGGGAAGTTTAAGAAGTTCAAAGAACTTTATTGGAATGTATCCGACAATGTGGACTTCTGGGACAAAAGTGTTAAGTGGCTAAAAGCTGGGGAGTAGTTACTGCAAATTCCACAAACATGGTTATGCAAAAAACCAGCATTTTGAAGCTATGCCTTGAGAAGAGGGCTATTAACTGATTACAAGTTCTGGGAGACTGGAGATCACAGGTCCAAGCTGTATAAAGAAACAGCTGAACTGTTCATTTGGGGTCTGGTTCCTGATATAAAAACTGACATGAATTCAGAAGCAAAATGGCAAAACCCAGTTGTGGGGCTTAAATGACTGACACCTACCAGAACCTTATTTTGGAGTTGGGGTGACCTCTGGTATGCTTTTAGCATGTGTTTAGGTTCTTATATGTTTTCTCTAATTTATTTTGTCCTAAGAATAAATGTAGTTTGCTTTGTGAGGGCAGGTTGGTAACTGGTATACACTGTTATAGTCACTGGAGAATTAACCACAGATGCTGCATCTTGGTCAGATCTGCAGAAAAACTGCAAGCCTAATCAGACAGTCTGAAGGGGGAGAGAGGCAGGTCTCTACAGCAAGAGAGGTGACAGATGGGAAAACCTTGAATGGGTGCCCTCAAGGAAGACCAGGAGTGGTGTCAAAGGAGCAGTTAACCCTGATACCATTAGAAAGGATAACTAAGACATATCATAATGCTACTCCATAAATCCATGGTTCACCCACATCTTGAATACTGCATGTGGTTCTCATTGCCACCATCTCAAAAAAATGGTGTATTAGAATTGGAAAAAGTACATGGAAAGATAACAAAAATTATTAGGGAATAACAGATTAACAAGACTGGAACTGTTCAGTTTAGAAAAGAAATGACCAAGGGGGGATATGATACAGGTCTATAAAATTATTACTGAAGTGGATAATAAAGTGACTAAAGCAGTGTTATTTACCCCTTCACATAACACAAGAACCAAGGGTCATGCACTGAAATGAATAGGCAGTAGGTTTTAAACAAACATAAGGCAATACTTGTTTACACAACGCACAGTTAACCTGTGGCACTCGTTGCCAGGGGATGTTGTGAACGCCAAAAACCAGGTTCCAAAAAGAATTAAATAAGTTCATGGAGTTCCATCAATGGCTATTAGCCAAGATGATCAGGAACACCACTCCATATTCTGGATGTCACTAAACCTCCAACTTCCAGAAGCTGGGACTGAATGAGAGGGGCTGGATCACTTGATAATTTTTCTATTTTGTTTGTGCCCTTTGAAGCATCTGGCACTAGCCAGACTAGGACGACTTGACTAGGAAGTCAAGGTACTAGGCTAGATGGATTATTGGTCTGACCCACTATGGTCTTTTTATGTTCTTAAACTGTTCCAATTATTTTTAAAGAAAATATGTTTAATTGCTTTTTGAGTTACTAAAGCAATAGGATACAAAAACATCCGGATGCTTGGATAACAATACAATTATTTGAATTTAGAGCAGAACATTTGGCATGTAGATAGTCCTCATTGGGGATCTTCCTCAGCAATACTTAAAATGCATCTCAGAAATGAAGCACACCAGTCATGAACACTTCATTGCTTTGCATATATTAGTGCATAGCAAGCTTAGAAACCCAAAACTAAGGTAACCACTGAAAACCTAATATTCTTTGTGGGCTCTGGCACTCCTTGAATTCTAATAAGACATCCCTTCACTGTATATTCCATGAATCCTTCCATACCATTAATAATTCCATCTAAGGAGGCCCAGCAGGTCTGGCTGCCAGCCTTAGTGCCATGCCTTGGCACAGCAAATTTCAGAGTACAGATTACACAAACATCTGAATTTGTGCTGGGTGCATGGCAACAGTGATTGGATTGAGCCCATGGTGCACTATCCAAGCACTTCAGTGACGACTTCTTCATATTCTTCAGAATTCAAGAAAAATAGTTTTAGCCCTTTTGCTTGTGAATCTATGAGGCATTGTCTTTCTCAGTCTGCACCTCGCCTGAACCAATAGCTCTAAGACCTTGTCTGTACAAGCCTTCATTTGTGGTGGCATGTAGGGTACATGTAGTTACACACCGCAGTGAAAGACAGGCTGGGTCCACATTGCTACACATCAGTGAAAAGCTCTAGCTGGTGGAAACTTTCTTCGTGGCCTCCCTGCTACCAGAGCCTTTCCCCACTGCTGAAGACTTTCACTTTTGCTGGCAAAGGCTCTGGCAGAGGGATGCTGCACTGCTAAAAATAGCAGGGAGGTATTGCTTGGGCATGTACAGAGGTGTGTGGGACACCCTTCTCTGCTCACCTAAGCCATGCCTCACCCGCTGCACTGCTATTTGTACCCATGCTGGCTGGGCATGCAGTGACTGTGTTGCTGTAAGTGTAGACCCTACAGTGCACATATCTCTCAATAAGATGTTGGTTCTGAAGCCTAACAGCAATAGTATTATACTAAAATGAAATATTTGTTCTGCTGATTATTTTAACCAAACCATCCAGCTAGACTGGGATTTTGGATGAAGCCTGATAAACACCACATGGTGAAAACCCACCTAAAAGGTAGGGGGGGAAGTGGAAGGGGAACCACCAGAGAAATTAAGGGGCAGGAAGCAGAGCACAAGCATATTAAAAACTTAGTTTTCTCGCCTCGTCCTCCCTTTCACTACTTCTCGCCCTTATATATCTTGGTGGGGGAAGAGGGTTGTGTTAGGCCAAGGTTAGGCCTGATTCTGAAAATATTTACCCACATGAATAACTTTAAAGAGAGGCTGGTATAAAATGTTAATTGAAACTGTTTTTGATGGAAACCTGAGATTTTGACAAAACTTTGCTTGTGAAAAGTATCTATTTCCACAGAAACATGTTAATTTTGCACCATGACTAAGAGATTCCCATGAAGCGCCTTGGAGAAACAGCAAGAGGGGAGACTGTGGTACACAATGGAGCCGTCTGGCTGGAAAGCCTGGCCTTTAGAGGAAATGGAGGGCATGAGGCACCACGATGGCATTTCCAAATTGAAATTTTTGGTTTTCAGACAAAATTTTTTGGTTTTCAATTTTCTCCAAAAGTGCAATTTTCAACAGGGAAAATAACTTTTTACAAGTTCTGCGTAGAGGGAAGCTGGAGAACACAGGTAAGTCTGTGTAAATGTTTAGATCAGAAGAGCATTACGCTGCAAGCTATTCAGGGCAGGGACTGGGTCTTTTCAGCTGTGTTTGGTAAGCACTAAGCATGCTATCTGAGCAAATACAATTCATCCTACAGATGCCAGACTGGCTGCACTGGAAACAGAAAATCCTTCATTTGTATTTAGCGAGTGACATTTTAATCTGTTGTGTCCATATCTTCTTCCTTTAACTATTTTTAAGATTTTAGATATTCTGGGCCAGAACCTCAACTGATATAAATTGGGGTAGCTCCACTGCTTGTAATGGAGCCACTCCAGTTTATACCAGCTGAGGGTCTTGATGACTATTTTTAGAAAAGCAACAAGCATTTGGAAGCTTAAAAAAATACATCCCAAACCTTCAGTATTTAAACTGTAACATTTTCTGGATGAGGATGAAAGGACTGGGTTTTTGGTTTTTTTTTAAATCACTTTTTAATCAGGTGATGATGCAGGGAGGAATGTGCCTAGATAATGTGACAGATGATTTTAACTTTCATTAATGTGGTTAATTAGATTAAGCTCTATGAAAGACCCTTTCTTCTTTTTTTCCAACACCTTCAGGGCCCTTGGCTGCTCTATGTGAATATACAGAACAGCCTGGAGAAGGGCACTCATCCAGTTTTATGGACATATGCTGTACATCCTGACACTAAGTTAACATAAACATAGCTTATGTTGAATGACAATCCCTAGGGTGCCAGAGAGTGGTGGCCTTCCAGTGGTAATTGGGAAGCTCTGAGATTTGCTGCAGGATTTGAAAAACGAAATCCCTTACATCTGAATGAATTGCAGCTACAGTGTGGGAAACATGCACCACACATCAGTTCTCCAAACTATTTTGTCATAAAGGCACAGATTGCAGATGACTGACAAAGGGTCGATTTATTTTACCACTGTTAATATTGAGCATGAGTTCATTCCCCAGATTGTCCCACCAAAATGAATCGGGACTATCCAGGGAATCAGATACTACTCAGTGTGTGAGTAAGCAAGGCAGAATCTAGCATAACATGACGGATGGTGGCAGAAGGAACATACGGTTTGCTGCACTGATTTGGGAACCTGTACTGTGCAGTTTGAGTAAGGTAAGTAATGTTTGTGAGATCCGACTCCAGGCTAACAAAATTACTGGAAGTACATAACTATGGAGTTTAACTGAGTTATAAGAGGAAATAGCTCATTAATGAACAAGACTGTCATGTGCTGCAAATTAACTTACAACTACTGTTAACTAGACATTTGATTTAGTTCATCCAGATGAGATGGGGAGTGAAATGATCAAATATGAGGCCTTAGTAGGACACCTAAATCTGAATTTAGCTGCAGAAATATCTAAATTCCCAGATGTGGGATTTTGTCATTCTATTAAGGCCTTCGTGTTTGCAATTTTGGGCTCACTGAATTTCTGCTTGTTAAAAAAAATAGAGTAAGTTGTGTGCAAATTTGGAAGAGCCTTTGCCTAATTTTAAACACGTAAGAATAGTCTGGATATGGAAAATTTAACACAAATTCTATTTTTAGAGAGTGCAGAAAAAAGCATTCGAGAATAATCCAATTTAAAAAGTGGCTGAAAAAAGGAGTGAAATGAGGGAGAGGGAGAGAATTTTTAATTAAAAAATGAATGCAAGATATATAACATAAAAGGCACCTTCTGGTATCAGTGTATTTCATAGGCATATTTCCTAGCCCTTCATATAGGACTCACTGCTGAAAGGTGCTGTGCACCCTGCCCTATCCAGCAAAGCACTTGAGCACATACTTAACTTTAATCGTGTGAGTAGTCCCAACTGTGTGTACTCAAATTAGACACATAATTGCATATGTACATTTTTGAAAATTTAGTCCCTAAACAAACGAGATTAAACCTACTGGCAATAATTTGTAATTTTCCTCTCTCATGATATTCAGTGGTCTTCACAGAGGGATTTTTGGGAACATACTGTATTTATTTACAGTAGTATTGTAACTACTAACTTCACGGGCAACTACAGATTGTGTTGCAGCCAGAACAGCTTGCATGCAATGTTTTCCTACAATATAACTTCTGGGATGTGTATGGGGGAAAGCCAACACTTCTGAAATATTTGATATTGAATTATGCTTTATATAAATGTCATTTTTTTTCATCTCAACCTAAAAATATGGCAGAATCAAGATTGATTTCTTTTCCATATTTTTGTGGCTGATTTTTCAAAGATCTTCTGTCCTGGTTTTTTTTTAAAAAGACTTCTTCACTTTATGTATTATATTTATTCATATAATCCCAGAATTGTTTCATTTTCACTTGGAGAATCACTACTTTATCCCTGTTCCTTCAGTACTAATTCTTTATTTCTTTAACTTAAAAAAGTGTTGTGAATTTACTACAGCTTTCAGAACCTAGATAGTTCCATACTGTTGCTTGAAGACTTATGAGTAAGATGGATAACCAAAAACTGCCAACTTAGGAAGTTTAGCTCAACTCCTTTCTCATCTCCTAATATGATTAAGTCTTTCTTGGTGTTTCCTAGCCCCTCTAAGCTTACCTTTTTCTTGAAAGAGAAGGAAATCTTTGTTAAATGCACAATCTGCTACAGCGGAACAGCTCCCCAGGGAACAAGAGTTTTGCCACAGCAAAGTGCCCTGCCTCCACCAGCCTGGTAATGCTAACCAGAAAATATAATACTTGATTAGAAGAAAGTGCAGAGAAGGAAAGTACAGAAGAAAGAGAAATAAACACAGTTTTAACATATCATCTTTACTGCCAAAATCCCTATGAACAATCAAAGATACTTTGTACCCAAAAACTCTGCCCCACAACTAATGACATTTTGTACACTGATATTCCCATGTTTCCCTAATAGTACTCCGTGGCCTATACATTGCCACAACTCTAAGGTGGGAGTTACATTCTTAGTGCTTTGTAAGAAGACTGTCAAGTCTGAGACTCAGGCTCCAATTAACCTAATTAACCTTTAAAAATTTTCTAGGAGTGTGTATTTATGCAAGGAACATTCTTTTTTCCCACATCTGATGTCTGGATTTGTATGGTGAAAAAAATCAAACAGAAAAAAGATCTCTTAAAGCAAACCTTTACAACATCTTTACACATCATAAAAAAGACACAGCTCCAATATTGTATTCTTCCTTTCCAGGTCACCTTTGACTAATTTCAGCCTGCTATAGTAGATAACCTCTGAAATGGATCAGTCATCCAATGACAGCCTGCTCCAGGCTTATCATTGTGCCTCAGTAGGTCACAGCTGAGGATGCCAGATTCAGGATGAACTGCTAAGAAATAGGCAGACTCACCCCAGAGTGGTGGTTATTCTATCATTAGATATACCAAGCGAGTAACAAAAGCAAACTTCTGTCTCGCCACACTGGTTAATAAGAAGTCCAAAAGGCAGTCTCCTTTGGCATCCCAGCCCTTACTTCCCCATACAGATACTAGACTTTATAATGAGTGGTTATTGAAAACAAATGTCATTAAACAAAGGCTTATTCTGATCTCAAAAGATCAGCCACTTACCCAGGTCAATATATAACTCAGATGTTACCCAATAATTACACTGTTGCCAATCCTTTGGCAACTAAATTCGAAAGGTTTATTTCGAAGAAAAAGGAGGAAGTTAAAATGGTTAATAGATCAGATATGTACAATCATTACAACGTTTTATATCAGGTTTGTAGCAGTGATTAAATAAACTGCTGGCTAGTAAAGTCTCTCTGGTAACTTCCAAAAGATTGGGAGGTCTTCAGCCCAGTGATTAGAATGCTCTTTTTTTAGTTGTAAGTCCAGAGGATCAGAGCAGGAAAGAGGCAACATGGTGATTATTCAAGGGCCTTTTATACCCTCTGCCACATGCTTGGAGTTTTACTGTCCCAAAGTAAAGCTCCGAGCGCAGTTTGTGGAAAGTTACAGGCACAAGATGGAGTCCAGGGTCACATGAGCCAGTCACGTGCCCTTACATGGCTTGCTGACTGACAGGGACAGCCATTATCCGTATTCTGACAGGGGCATCCAAAGGAAGGCTCACCAGCTGGGATGAGCTTCTTCTATGGCCCATTGTGGGAGCTAATTGCCTTTGATGGGCCATCAGCCCAAAGCTGTCTGGCTTCAATGTAGCCTTTACCTGGTGGATGTTACCCCAGGAACAAACACATTTGGGATTATACACACACAACATTCATAACTTCAGATACAGTGATGATACATGGATTTAAACAGGATAATCATCTTTAGCGAATCATAACTTTTCCGTCAGAGCTACTTTTAAAACTGGCCTTTTAGCATATTCCTTTCCAAAAGAAACGACAGAGATTGCTGATGATGGTTGCACATGTCAAAGCTCAATCTCCTTTTGAAAGACAGACAGAGAGAGAAAGTGAGAGCAAGAACAATCTATCTGAATTCTGTGTGTTATTCTGGCCAGTCTGTTCCATAGTTTGGAGCCAAACATATGGTGCCTGGCTGTGGGCAAGATCCTTCAAGCTGGCAGCATGGGAGCTGTTGTCTGTCAGTTCATCTGCCCCATCTTCCTATGGGTTCAGAGGAGAATCATCTATCTCTGTGCTGAAGCCTGAGTGGGTCCAGACTTTTTACAGCTCCTAAGCCTCACTGACCAGGAAAACCATCAGGCAATCCAAAAAGCTATGAACCTGAGCCAAATGCAGACAAATTAGGAAGTGAGAGCAGAAGAGTTGCATCTGTCAGGTCAAGCTGGGTGCAAAACATCATAGGATTTGCTGGAATGGAAGAGGAATTTTACCATCTTGAATGTCTCATGAGAAAATCAACTGTTATTCTGTATCTTCCTGTCAAGGATCAGTGTGAATCAGCTCAAGTGGTATTTGGTTTGCAGGAAGATTCTGAGGGGGAAAAAATAACTGAAGTCCTGTGAATTCTGAAGAGATAAAGATGCTTATTATGTAGCTTTTCTATTACTAAGTTTTATTTTCTCCCAAAGGCAAAACATTACCCAGTAGTAGCAGTCATCAACATTAATAGCAATTTAAAGGTATTATTCTCTTTTCTGGGGACAGACTTTGAAAAACTGACTTCATCAAAAATCCATTTCCTTTCATGTATTTTACTACTACATTATTGATACTGTTTCCTTTTTAGGCAAGCATTTACACATAAATATCATCCTTCCCTTTCTCCTTAATTAGTCTACATCATTTCAGGCAACCTTTTAATTGCTGCATTACAATCTGTGGAAAGGAGAGGGCAGGAAGTTTTTTTTGTTTTGTTTTTGTATTTTTGTTTCTTTGTTTAAATTGAAAAAAAAAACAGGAAGTACACTTAAATTTGGTATATTTTATATATATATATATATATATTATTAGGGGCCAGCATCTTATCCAATGTCAATAGAACTATGTCTGGGTTCAGTTGGTGATAATCTGATTTTAGATGTTTAAAATAATAAATGAATTTATAGTCCAAGGTTTCAAAGCTTGGCAAATATATACATGGTGCTCAGTTACCAAAGTAATGAGTGTGAGATAACTAGACAGGGCTAGATTCTGCCTTACTTATGTTGTGTAGCATCTTATTCTCAGAGAATCCCCAAGGAAATAAACAGGACTACTTCTGGATTAAAGTGCTATTTAGTGTAAGTGTATCAGAATCTGAGTCACCGACAGATAGACAGATAGATATTTCTGACAAAATGTTCACAGACCTGCCAAGTATCATGCATCCAATGGGGACTTAACACTAATGGTGAAATATAGAGAAAACCTGTGGCAGCTCTAATTAGCTCTCAGATTGGGTGGCACAGCATCAACCTGCTACTTGATGGCTACTCCCCTCCTCTGGGCTGACTTAAAATCAGGCACAGAGAACTGAGCCCTGCACATTTGGTTGTATTGGTCCTGTTGTCTATGTGACGTGTTTTGGGAGCTATCCGGGTGTTATGAATTACTGATATAAAGCAGGAAGCCAGATACAGAAGGTGATGCTATTTTGGACTTTCCAATAATAGTAAATATTTCCAAGGAATAACTGGCAATATTTCTTTATAAAATAACCATGATAAAATACTTTTAGCTGAAAAGATCCATACAGTAGATTGTTGTTCCTCTCTGAGATTGTGACCTGTTTAGTTTCTCCTGTGAAGCTGCACCATCCTATTCCGAGTTGCTTGTAGGGTTGTCCACAGGATGTGGTCTTCCTTAGGCCCCATCTCTCCAACTAGCTTATCTACTGCGGTTCTTTGTTCCCTTGCAGAATTACTCCAAAGTCAAATGAAATCAATGTGGCTTTGCACAGGCATCTATGCTAGTAGCCGAGCTGATTGGAACCTGGGGTTTTCTTTCATTTAAAAACTAGAGCTGGGAGTGGCAGAAGTTAAGTACATTTTCAAGGAAGAAGAAGAAAGGAATGAGCACACTGGGGGACTCGTTGGAGGGAGTAGACTTAGCTGCTTGGGGACGTAGGTGAGCACAAGAGCTTTCTGGTGAGATAAAGGAAGAGGAGAATGAAGAAAATGGTATTCCCAGATGATTTTCACACTTCCTGCAAGAATATGTAAAACCAGAACAGATTGTACTGGTCAAGGCTATAATCTTCATGTATTGGGTGATATGTAAAACTGATGTAAAACTATTTACTGTTCTGATGTAACTATTTATTATTTTTTATGTAAAACTATTTAAATGGGGGGAAGGTAATTTTAATTAAGAATGTGCTAGTAAAACATTTTTTTCTAGTAAGAACACGTTTGATAGTGGATTCTTTGAAATATTATACTTCATTGAACTTTGAGGTCAGCTCACAAGGTTGTTTGCAGTTACTTTTAGGCTCAGCTAAAACTTTTATCCTTTGTCCAGAAGAGTTTCTTAGATTCCTCTCTCCACAGAGAAAACTTGCTGCACTTGGAGGTAGAAGAATTCAGTTATTTGAGATAAAACTGCTATTCGTGTTTTCAAATAAATCTCAGAATTATATTGACCTGAAGGTATATCAGAAATCTATCTCCATAGAGGATGGAGTAGTGAACTTTCGGATTGCTAACAGGGACACCTTTGCAGTAGATTTTGTTTTTATTGCAGTTGAGTGCTTCAATCCACCTTGATTTGCTCAGTCTCTGCAGGGGAAAATATAACCTTATTTTCAAATCAGAACATGATCAAGCTAACTGACGATGGATCAAACCCACACATCTGCCAATCCAAGTATCTTGGCTAGGTGCTATGGAAATCCATAGGGAGAAATTTTTGGGAAGGAATCCTTGTCTCAAGACTGAAGAGTAGCAGCAGGTCTTTTTCACATGGGGTACTCCAAGATAATGACAGGTATAGCTTTGAGGATTATTACACCACTTCCTCTTCCACAAGGGTAAGGATCAGTGTCTTTGTTCTTCTGGCTCCATGCACCTCCCATGAGTCCTATTATAGCATCTCCCTTTCCTGCCCGTCAGTGGAACAGTGAAGGTGGGGGAAGGATTTGCCTTTTGTCACTCTATAACTTTAATAACTCTTTTTTTTTTCTAGTGGAAATCTGAGAGGAGGGTGTCAAAAGAGGGATTAGTAACAAAAAATAAAGCAAAAACACAGAACTCCCAAGCATTATCTTGCATTTGTTGTGCATTTTTCAAGGCGGCCACCTTCCACCCCAGAGGTAGGCACATTTCAGCAATGGATAGAGTAATCCCGTTATACTGTATGTGTTTTGTAATCCCTTGTGAAGGTTGTTTGAATTTTTTTGAAAACTTTGAAGAAAAGGCAGTATGGGCTAGACTTTGGCTTGACCACAATCCTTTTGCAAGGAGCAATGTGTAATTGTACTGCCCCAGGAGACAATCAGGGATCAGATTGTGACATAGGGACACAGTGTTCGCTGGTTCCCAGAATCCCCACTTGCTTCAGGGGTGAAGTAATCTGTCCCAGCCCTCTGTATGACACACATTACTTCCCCCTGATGGTCAGCTGGGTTGGTCGGGGAAGGGGGCAAGCTTCTGCCTATCTCCACCCCTGTCTGCTTATTCCTGTCTATCTCCACAAGAGAGGAAAAACTGACCTTGTGTAGGTTGATCTCTTTCTCCTGCTATGGCCTGCAATACAAATACTCCTACTTCTCTTATTCAGGCTAATCTTACATCTCTTTATCTACCCCCTGAACTGGCTCATGTAGTGGGTCAGAATCTGCTCCCAAATTAGTGTTTTCTTTTGTTGCACAGTCACCACAATAACATCTCTGTGCTTCTAAATAACCCTTTCTTGTCATGAGACCATTTGTCTCAAGAAGGGTCTTGAAGGGGAATGTGTGCATTAGTAGAAGAAAATAATTTCCGGAGCATGATTTTTCCCATCTCAGATAATTAAGTAAATTTCTTGAATGTGCTGTCTATGCTCCTCATGTATTTAATTGATTCAAGATGGTTTCTCTTAAAATCTAAAGGGGTGGGTAGGTGGGGGAGAGGAAGGAGAAAGCCAGAATGATTGCTAGAGCATGTGGAAATTATGATGAAAATGAAAAGATATCACTGTTAAGGAAATCATATTTCAAGCTGGCTTTCATAGTCTGAAACAGAACCTTTCCAAAGAAGCGCACACAAGATTATTGAGGCTTAAAGTACATGCTCCAACTTTTCTTCATTGTTTGTCCTCTTGCTGCATTAGTCTTGTGCAATGTTACATGCTTCCAGGAACAGAAGAGTATAACAGCTGGTCCCTATTACTCTACATACAGTGGGACTATTTGCACAAATGGCCAGCATTACTATTTAGTTGCATGGCATAAAGAATGACCTATTTAAAAAATTGACTGAGATGTCTGTAGTCTGCACAGACATTTGTTTCTGTTCAGTCTCATTGGCAAAGCTCTGTTCACATGATCTGTGTAATCAAACAGAGGAGTGTATCTGAGCACAGAAAAGTATCTATGTAGCATTAAGCAGGCACAATAGAATAAGGTGTGAATGAGGGAAAATAGCAAGAACAAGTTATTCCTGGAACTAGAATATCATTTTAGTAATGATACAAATTAGTACAGCTTTAGTAGTAAAAGTGTCCTTTCTGTTGCAAGCAAAGACAGCTGAAAAACATCCATGGACCCAAATGACCTTTATCAAAGTCACAGACTCCTGGCTACAGAACTCTATTAAGGCAAAAACTATATGCTCTGTATTGTCCTTAATAAAGGTCACGTGAAACTAAATGTCAAACCTTTTCAAACTATTCACCTGAAATAAAAACTCTTTTATGTACTAAAGCTGTCTCCATTTATTTAATATTTTAAGGAATTTTTTTCAGTTCAGTGTGCCCAAAGAAGCTTTGGGCTAGTTTGTACTAAATGAGATACTGAGTGAGGAACAGCCAGCGCCCTGGAGCGGCTGGCTTATACACAAGTGAATAAAGAAACATTGTTGTTCTAGCTTTTTGTCACCTTACCTTTAAAAAGAAGCCAGGTAAAAACTAAGAAGAAAGCTTGAAGAGGAAGTCAGGCATGCAGATTTCACAGTGAGGAGCATGTCCCTAGAGCGGAGAGGCTTTTTTCAGACCCTCCTCTATAAAAAAGGTTTAGCTTTCTTGAGTGGTAAATCTTCTTTTACACATAACCCTCAGTGAGGCCCTCTGTAGGAACCTTTCCTTTCCTGGGGCATGGTCTCCTGCACTGTTTCCCACAATGACCCTACCTGCCTCACTGACTTCTTATGACCTTATTCACAGACTATTTTACGTTTGAGGTTCTGCAGTTTCTGTTCTCCTCTCTAACTGTTTGGTGATGTCTGAAATGGCAGAGATGCTGGATTGCCTCATATCACTAGATATGTGTCTGCCTGAACTCCTTCAGAAGCCCCAGTGCTTGCTTCCATTCTGTGGTAAGAAACTGAACGCCCATTAGTGTGGGCAACCGAAAGTCAGTATCAATAGCTGAATGTGAATACCATTTTTCTTCGCCCACTGGTCATCACTCATCTCTGGCTCTGTTCATGGTGCCTAAGCCCAGAAATATGACGTGGTCACAGCTTCAGGCATTTCAAGTGACTGCAGTCTCCGTGCAGCTCCATGAACAGTGGACACTGGAAACAACCCACACTTTTAAGCTTTTAGGCATTGTGGCAGAGAGCAGGTGTTACAACTTGCTGGTTTGGCTACAGCATTGCTAAAGCTTTTGTGCACGTTTTATCAAAGCAGTTTAGACCCTCAAGGACAAAATTATATTGAAAGAAAGAAAAAAAGCATCCTCTCCAAGTCATTGCCAGGACTGGCCACCCCCAAGCTAACCAGTTACAAAAACAAAAGGCCACAGTTTCAGCACATAACAAGCCTTTGAGCTTCAGCTGCATGACAAAGCAGGCTAACTGCACTTGCATAGCATGTTGGAAAAGGTGAGCTGTTTTCTGGTATTGTTTTACTGGCAAAAAGATTTAAAGTCCCATTTTCCAGACAGCCTCTCTGCAGTCAGTTAAAAAAACAACTCTGAGCCTGCCCCTACCAAACAAGTTCCTGGATACACGTGCATTCAAAGTTAAGAAAAAATAACCCTCCTTCGATCAGTCACTTATTCCAACCTTAGAAATAATAATAGAAAGGGCTAATTTCAAGTTTGATTCAAATATATGTGAGGGATTAGATCAGTTCTTATTTTGATCAAAATAGTTTGCCTAATTTTGATCTGAAAAATGTCTGTTTGCTAATACAATTCAGATAATCACATGGTGTCATCTGTTAGCATGACTTCGTAATCCAAACAACAATTCTCTTGCTCTGGAGTGTGAAGTGGACTGTCTGTTTGAAGTAGTAACTTGGTTTGCCCTTACAAGAGGGACAAATTGTTTCCAGTTGGGTAGATCTGGGACACAGAGTAGTCTGAAGGAATACGAATAGATTTGAGAGTCTGGAGATTTTCATATCTAATTTTAGCTCTGATAATCATTTGCTTGTGCAAATAAATTAATTTCTCCATTTCCTGTCCTCTGTAAAAAGCAAAATACTTACCTATTTCACAAGAGTGTTATGAGGATGAATTAGCTAGTAGTTCTACACCCTTTTATACTTAGGATGGCATTTTCAAAACCCCTCAATGTTGGTCTAACTCTTCTTATGTTTAAATCAATGGTAAAAATCCCTTTGATTTCAGAGTAGGAGCAGTGTTAGGTCAATGTTTTTGAAAATCCCACTCAAAGATTTTTATCATTGACTTAAAGGTAAGCAGTGTTAGACCAACACTTAGCAACAAACAAACATACCCTCACCATTTAGCACATATCTAAATACATATATGATGTTTGTTGTTAAGTATTGATGCAAGTTTCCTTGGTTAGCTTGCAAAATGAGAGGCAGAACAAGGTCACAAGTTACTCACTCCAGTTCCCCTCCCCCCACCTTACATTTCTAAAACAGAGAAACATTTTGAATAGGCAAATACATACACATTTCTATCACATACCTTTTAAAGGTTGTGGCATATGGAATTGGTATCTCTGGTCTCACTGACTACGATTTTATTAGACTGAATTATTTGGTGCATGAAACAGAGATTACAAGATTCTCTTAAACACACACATACACACACACAGATTAATTACCATCAATTTTTGAGACAAGAAAAGAAAAAAATATCTGAAAAAGTAAATGGATTGCTATTTAAATGGTATAGACTTTTTGGTAGTATATCAGAGAGCATCTTTATTTTGCCATTTTTCTGCAGCAGCCCCTTCTAGCCTGTTGGGCTGTGTGCCTCAAAGTTTAAGCACGTCATCTTAGATAAAAGGCTTTGCGGGTGGTGACGTTTACAATGAAGTACACTAGCCAGCTTGTGGTGGGTTTTTTGCTAGTCAGAATAACTGAGTATAAAAGCAGTATTTTCTCTCTTGTGACAGGATATGACCTCTTTCCCTTCAATCTCCATGAAGACAGCCTGTCTAAAGGAACAGTCAGTCTGACAACTTGTCACTCACTGAGGTAGAATTCTTGTTTGAGAATTGGACTGAGAGCCTCTAAGCCTCAGGCACAGCCTAGCTGAGCAACTATGAGAGCACATGGTAGACTTTTTTCACTTAAGAGGGAATTTTTGCTACATAAACCAGGTTCATGCCAGCATTTTGTATGATATAAAAGGGAGCTACTGTATAACAAGAGCATTTGAGTGTTTTTTAAAGTCCCATAAAAGTCCATTGTCGAAGTATGTGATAAGGCGCTCTTGAATGCAATAAGGATGCTTCCATTACAAAAAGTTCTTTTTCTAATAATACAAAAGAATGAACATTAATTCTCTTTTAAATACATGGTTAGAAATGTTTTGAAGTCAATTAAAAAATGCCTATCATTTTACATGTACATGTGTGGGTGGCTACTAAAGTTCATAGTGATGTGTTAAATTCCAATATTTAATATTCTCCTGGGATTTCTGTTTCATATTCTGAATCAAAAGCTAAATAAATAGTACTATACTTTAGATTCATATATAACTGTCAGACAGTGGTGTACTTTTCATTATGTGGAAGCAGAGTATGGATCGATGGAGCAGCTTGAATACTTTTAATTTTCTAGTTTCAAACCTTGTAGGTACCTGTGCCTGGGAGCCTTTCTCATTGTTGTCAAGCAGTAGGTTTACAAGGCAGCCATTTTTAATGGTAACATTGTTAGGAAACATGATTTTTTTTTTCTGCCTTGCAAGGCATTTTTAGAGTCAAGTAATATACATTTCAGAGGTTCTCTTCGCCTTTAAGGTTGGAATTTTCAAAACTTCTCTGTATGGGCCTAACTCTGTTCTACTGAATGTGAATGGGAGCGTCATCACAGATTTCAGTGGGCACAGTTAATCCCATCTGACCTGTATTATCCAACCTGTGATTTACACCCATACCATTTTAATACAAAAATATGATCTACCTTTATATATAAATATAAAAATGCTCAAATTGAGGGGCTGTAGATCTACAGTGACCAGATGTCCCAATTTTATAGGGACAGTCCTGATATTCAGGGCTTTCTTTTATATAGGCACCTATTACTCCCCACCACCTGCCCTGATTTTTCACTTGCTATCTGGTCACCCTCTGTAGATCAGAGAGAAAAATTTTCAGCATCGCCTAAATGACTTTTAAAGATCCCACTAAGGGCTAGATTCACAAGGGGACTTAGGTGCCTGACAGCCAATTTAGGTGTCTATATCCAGTGCTTAATTTGTAATGAAAGAGGTGCTGGGGCTCAAGAAATTATTTAACTTTCCTAATGGATGCAGGAAGCCCAGAGGTGATGGGATTATGAACTGCCAAACCTAAGGGTGCCAGGGAAAATGAAGCACTGCCTTTATCCAACATTTTTAGATGCCACTGGCATTCACAAAAACACAGCTCAGCTGCTCTCTAACCCTACAGGTACCTAAGTTTCCATCTGTAAAGGCCCCTAGGCATCTAAACTTCTGCCACCGGGCATGCACACAAGTGCCTAAGTCCTCATGCCTCTGAGAAGCTTGGCACCTCATTCATGTCTAAGCCACAGCAGGGTTCTCAAAATAGGTGCCCCCATCTCAGAGGTCACTGAAGAGGCACACTGCAAAATGACAGTGTCCGCAGTGGCACTAGTTAATTTATACCCAATAACTCAGTAGCTGGAGCACCCAGAATGGGAGAGACCCCGGTTCAAATCTCCACTTTACCTGATATGGTGAAAGCACTTGAACCCAGGTCTCCCTGGTGAGTGCCCCAGCCACTGGGTTATAGTATATTTTGAGTGAGTTTCTCTGTCTCTCCTGCTGAAACACTTAAATAGTCAATAGAGCAGGAACTGGAACCTGTTCACATTCATAATTTGCAAGGTCAGAAAGGACCACTGTGATCATCTAGTCTGACCTGTATAACACAAGCCACAGAACTTCCCCAAAATAATTCCTAGAGCGGATCTTTTAGAAAAATATCCAATTTTGATTTAAAAGTTGTCAGTGAAGGAGAATCCATCCTGATCCTGGGTAAATTGTTCCAGTGGTTAATTATTCTTGCTTTTAAAAATGTACATGCTATTTCCAGTCTGAATTTGTGTAGCATCAACTTCCAGCCATTGGATTGTGTTATACCTTTCCCTATTGATTGAAGAGCCCATTGTTAAATATTTGTTCCCCGTGCAGAGTGTAATCGTCACCCCTCAACTTTTTCATTGTTGAGCTAAATAGATTGAGCTTTTTGTGTCGTCACTATAAGGCATGTTTTCTAATCCTTTGATCATTCTTGTGGCTCTTCACTGAACCCCCTCCTATTCATCAACTTCTTTTGTTAATTGTGGGTACCAGAACTGAACACTGTATTCCAACAGCAGTCACCCCAGTGCCAAAAAGAGAGGTAAACTAATCTGTACTCCTGCTTGAGATTCCCCTGTTTATGCATCTCAGGATCACATTAGCTCTTTTGGCCACAGCATCACATTGAGAGCTCATGTTCATTTGATTATCCACCAGGACCCCCAAATCTATTTCAGTGTCAATGCTTCCTCTTCCTGTAAGTGCGGCCTACGTTATTTGTTCCCAGGTGTATACATTTACATTAAACTGTATTAAAACATGTTACTTGCACCTAATTTACCAAGTGATTCAGATTGCACTGAATCAGTCACCTGTCCTCTTCATTATTTACCACTCCCCCAACTTTTGTGTCATCTGCAAACTTTATTAGTGATGAGTTTCCTTTCTTGCAGGCCATTTGAGTACATTCCCCAGGAGAGTGCACTAACCTCTATGCTTTAGAGCCAGTGTTCTTCTCTCTGGCCAATGGATAAAGTTAAGAGCTGCAATGCTCAGCCTTGAAACACCTAAGTCCCCTATGTGAACATTTCGAATGGCACCTATTTTCATCTTTAGGCACCTAAATAGCTTTTAAAATTTTGAACTTCAGTGCCACTTTTGAAAATGGGACTTAGGCCTGGTTTATCCTAGAAATAAGGTCAGTTTAACTGCACCAATATGGGTGTAAAAAATCTAAGCGGCGTTGTTAAGCCGACCGAAGCCCCCGGGTAGACAGCATTAAGTCAATAAAAGAATTCTTCCATGACCTAGTTACTGCCTCTTGGGAAGGTGGATTTTCTACACCAGTGGGAGAACCCCCTCCTGTCAGTGAAGGCCGTGTCTATACTGAAGTACTATAGCCATACAGTTGTGCCACTATAGTTTTTTAAGTGTAGACAAGACCTCAGGCTCTACGTAGGTGCTTTTGAAAATTTTACCCTGGTCTTTTTGTGTTAGTCCATTACAGTGATAGGATCTGTTTTGTTCTCAATGTTCACATAGTCAAAAGTATTTTGATTTTGGGATTTGGTTTGGGCCCACTTCTTCACAAAAGTAATTATAAATGACAAAACACTTTTAACATGTCAAACATAATATGACACATATTCTTACTCCTTTAAAAATGTAGGGACAGTTAATTAGAATCTTGTCATAAATTAATGATTGGAGGTAGAGAGGCCATTCAGTAAGTCTTTAAACATTGGATAGTTCTTTGGTATTTTTAGGTCCTGATCCAAAACCAGTGTAAGTCTATGGAAAGTCTTATGTGGACTTATACTGGTTTTGGATCAAGACCTGCAAATAACATAGGATCATGTAAAAAATTCCACGACAGTGGAAAATGGCTGTAGACTCAAAAGCAGGATGAACATATTCAAACACTTAACCAGACAGTTTTGTAAAGAATCCTTAAATAATATTACTTTTGGCTGTGTCCGTATCACCTATTCTTTCTCCTTTTTTGTAACACTCATTTTGGCAAAACACAGAAAATTCTTGGCTCTTCAGGAGATTTCAAGCATGCAGGATTTCAAAAGTTTTGAGACCATGAACTACTGTAAAAATGATTAACATTACAACCTGACACTTTTCTTCAGACACATGTCTAAACAGTGTAGCTATAAAAGAGGCTGAAGTATACTACATTAACAGTAGTAGTACCATTCACTAGAGAAATTATCTATAACAGAATGATACCATTCTAGAGAATATCTGTGTGATAGGACTAGGGGTACAATCCAGACCAGTAAGGGTTTGTGTCATTTCTTGCCCTGCAACTTTGGGGCTCTTTACAATGCCTTGTTGTTGTAACTCTGACCCCAGCAGCCCATCTACAGCCCCATTCTGGCTTCCATCAGCCTTGATTACAATCAGCTAGTGACCCAAACACATTCCCAGTCCTGATTTTTCCCCAAGCTGTACTCTTTAATGTCTGGCCCTCTCCTGGAGAGTTCAGAGGAATAATATAGTCCATGTGTTCCTCTAAAAAGACAAAAGCACATCGCAGCTTATTAATTTAATTGGGGTAAACACATTTTCCACTTAAACGCAGCATGCTCTTGTTTCATATTAATAGTAAAACGAGTTTATTAACAAAAGAAGATAGGTTAAGTGATGCCAAGTAAAAGGACCAAAGTTAGAAAGGGTTACAATAAGTGGAAACACATGTCTAAAACTTAATCTAGCAAGATATGGGCTTTGTTCAAGATGTTTTTTCTCACCTATATTTAGCTGCCAGAGACTTCAACATCCCCCTGCCCCTCTCATTGTAGGACCCATCTTTTTCATCTTGCAAGATCTCTGTTCACTTGTGTCTGGCAAGTGATGGATGCCAAAGATGACTTCTGTCCTTGTTTATATCTTTCAAAGTTCAAAGACCTTGCTTCAAGAGACAGAATAACCTCTTTTTGTTCTTCCCTTCCTGTGGACTCCCCATCCCCTTGCATGAAAATGAAGCTTTGATTTTTTAATTCCACCATACTTAATTTACTTAGGAGACAGACAAATAGATGCCTTCTCCTGTCTGAGAGGGAATCATTTTCTCCCTGTATGGTCATAGATGTTAAAACACAATATCATTAAATATCCATATTTCTTCATATAGTCTTAATACATATATTTCACAATTATATTAATCACCAGTGTGTTATTTGCTGTCCTGAAAGACCTCACCTGATATATTTTTATGATACAATAATATTGAATACAATCAAATGTTTCAATTGCTTATCACTTGAGATTCAGCCCTGCTATGTTATAGACAAGTAAACCTTTGAAATGGATTCTTCTGAGGGCAAACTCCATCAATGTACAGTTTAGTCAAGCTGAGAGGAAGATGACATGGAGTCTGATGATGAAGGAAGCTCCATGCTCTTTCTGCCCTTACTTGTGTTTGCTGAAATGCAAATTATCCTGTCTCTTTCCAAGCTCCTCCCACTGCTGGTCCTGTTTACAGCTTACATGAAAAGTGAGGTAAAAACACATCCCTGTGTCTAGTGCCGACCTGTTTAACAACTCCTCTAGGATACCTGGTTTAGGCACACTTTAGTCATCATTCCAGGATATATTCATAACTCTTAATATATATCGTGTATGTGCATCTTGAAAGAATATTCATGATCAGTAAGTTTTTAGTTTTCAAAATGATACATCACAAGGCATATTTTGTACAAAGATTATTACAATAGTCTTTGGGTGTGAATATAGGGGTGCTTAGTGCCAAAATCTGATACATAGTTTCTGTCCCAAAATACTGGATCAGATATTCAATTTTCAGTTCCAACCCCCTATAGCCTCACCCAGGTGATTGTAAAATAGAACAATGATTGGAAAATATTAGAAAAACCTTGAAAGAACAGTTTAAATTGTTGGAATATTATAGTAGTTGTAAACAAATTCCATCATTCAAATATATATATAACTGCAATACGAGAACACAGAAAAGTAGTGAGAAATAAAAGGAAAACACAAAATTACTCTAAGTTAAAGACCACTAATGGCTTATAATGCTAATAGAGGAACACAATATATGGTTTAACATTTTGCTGCTGTACAGTATGGAGATATCATGTATATTAATGGGATTTTGCAGCCACATCATCCAATACATGCACATAAAGAAAATTCAGAGTTTAAAAATGTTTTTTTCTGAAAAGAGGTGCCATCTCAAAAAATGGCTCCTTCTATGATAACTCGGTAAGACCTGCCCAAGCAGCAACACATAGAGGGTTGCTATACTTAGGCGCTGATTCAGCAGAGCATTTAAGGACATGTCTAACTATAAGCATATGAATAATCCCATTGAGTTTATTGGCACTGCTCACTTGCTAGCTGCTAACCTTGTGCTTAAGTGCGTAACCAAAACCGGGCCTTACTGAAGGTTCATGGTGCAAAGGCATTTTTTTAAAATCAGGATTTTTAACATTTCAGGGAAAGTTTAGACTCAACTTGGAGGGTACACGTTATGAGATGGCTTTTGTTCATGACAAACCAGTTCATCCCGCTAAACCTGAAAATGTTACTTTCTGTTATTCTCAGAGGTACCTATGGTGGTTTTGCTGGTGTTTCAGTATTTGACGTAGAGAAATAAACTCCAGGAGTCTCATGTGAAAAAAATGAAAAAAATTAACCATTATTAGCTGGTTAATGTGATAATGGGCTGTGGGCATACATCTTTTATATGCATGAGACTGGAAAGTTTACATGTTATTTAATATATGGACAACGAGTACAAGTTAAGATGCTGATGTGCATCTAAAATATATGGTTTTACAATGTATTACAAATCCCCGAAATGATCAACTTTTTAGTATTTAGAAAGTCCCTAATACCTCATTAATTTTCATTATATGTGAAGAAAAAGTAGTTATAGTGGATAGCTTAGTGGTGTGCATCAGAACTGAATTACCTAGGATCCCTGGAAGCCAAAGAACCATATCCCACTAGTCAACCTTTCATTTTCCTGAAGTATGAGTGGACAAATCAAATATTGTTCAGGTTACAGATTGTATGTAGAGCTTTATGGGTTCTTGAAAAGTAAGGCCTTATCTGCCCTTTGTGGGGCATTAAAGATCACATTTTTAATAGGAGTAGAGTTTGCAGCTGAGTCCATGGACCAAATTTGTCCTCCTTCAGTTGTGCAGTGTGGGGGCTGTGC
Source organism: Mesoclemmys tuberculata (assembly GCA_007922155.1). Taxonomy (NCBI): domain Eukaryota; kingdom Metazoa; phylum Chordata; order Testudines; family Chelidae; genus Mesoclemmys; species Mesoclemmys tuberculata. Next base: position 8,747,764 of record ML675624.1, on the reverse strand, counting down.
CCCTGGATTGCTGTTCTTTATTGCTGAAGGGCCTGCATTTAAGTAATGCCACTTTATGATCTTTAAGATGCTATACAAATATTATATATGTATAATGACGCATCTCTTCATCATATAAGAAGTTATTTTAAGAATGGTTTATTCTCCTACGCTGTCTTAAATATGGATTTGTGAATGTTTTGTCTTGTGGAGGAAAGATTATCAGGGAAAATTATGTGTTTGTGAATGAAAGGGAGAGACAGTGCTACACACAATAGAAACGTAATCAACTTTATACTTCAAATGGAGATAAGTTCACAAATTGTATATAATTTAAATAGTCTATGGCAAAGAAAAGGTGATGACAACAAATAGGAATAATGTAACTAAAATCCACCAGAAGATTCAATTAGATAAATTAAGTGCTTTGTTACAGTGCCTACACATCCCACTCAGAATATTTAGCTAAGATGGACTTTATTTTCTGTTCCATCAAACAACTTATATTGGGTGAATCTGCTGAACATGACTCCACTGCGGATCTTCTGGCTTCTGATTGGAGAGTGATGGATCAGCCAATGGGGAAGTTCCGAGGAATGTGGGACGATGTTTGAGACCTAAGAGTATGATACAAAAAAGGCAGGGGTTCCTAGCAGTGGTTCAGGATGACTGAGCTAGGGTTCCTAGGATTTCCTGTGTGTCTGTTGGTTTAAGAATAACAGGACTGATACATGTAATTCAGGATGACTGAGCTAGGGTTCCTAGGATTGCCTGTGTGTCTGTTGGTTTAAGAATGGCAGGACTGATACATGTAATGTAAATAGATGAATTACACCATACTTGGTTCTGTGTCCTCAGTTTCTCCCAGCAATGGAAACTGACCTGTCACCAGGCCCCATAACTGACCACCATTTAGCCAAGGATTTAGAATATATTTTGCAAAACTATTTTCAGTAAGAAAAATATATTTTCACTATCTCTTTTGACGAGCCACTAAAGACAATCTTCCATTGTTGGGACAAAGTGATATACGTGGAAAGTCAGAGCAAAATCAGTTTGAAGGTAGAACACGCTTCAAGATGGAGTCAGCTTCAGTGATCAACAAGAAAGAGAGCTAGCGGTCTTTTCTGTTCACCTTCAAACATTTGGAAAAAAGTGCTAAATGGGCGAGTCTTATCTATTCAATAAGGGCTTGATTTTGCTCCTGTTGGAGTTAATGGCAAATCTCCAGTTGACATCAACTGGGAACATCATCTGGCCATCTGTCTTCTCAGTATTAAAGATTTTATTATTGGTTTCATATTCTTCTCACTTAGCAAAATAAATATTTTACTTTGTGATAGTTTAAATCCAGATTAGGGGGGGAAATCTCCAGTTTCTTGCATATACCTTAGTATTCTGTGGAATAATTCTCACATTGTATCTCCACAGTATCCTCCATTGATGTCAGTATCCTGTGGTTTGAGAATAAGGCTTGAGGAGTACTGTGTAACTGTACAAGTAAAGAGGGCTAAATCCAGTGTGTGCACTTTCATTCTGTTTCTTTTTCTTTCTGTGTACAGACCTTGGAATCCAAGGAATTTGGCATGGTAGAGGGGCAGATGGAAAATTATCATTATAGCCTTAAGGGCAATTAAAGTCGCTCTCTCTTTCTCTCTCTCTCATCTGTTAAACTTCCTTAAAATATGGATTACATATTAGGTATCTGGTCTGAATGTGTTTCCAGTTGGTTTATTTTACTGCAATTTTATAGGTTATTACATTTCATTCTGTTAGCTAAAATGACAAATGGTAGCCTGAAGTCACAAAATATGTAGAATTCTTTCACAAATACTGTATACGTTTAAGTTCTGCAGTTCAGACAGAGTTTGTGAGCACAAACCAAACGTGCACCAGTGGATAGAAATAAACATAGACACTGGTAATAACAGTTAGATACTACTGAATTGTTGCATGCCGCTTAGGTATGTCTAACTAAATTATCTTGGTGGGTCGGAGATGCGAGTTGACACACAGTGTCAGAAACTAAAAAAAAATGACCTTTTCTTGCAAAGACATGTAGTATGGATTTTTTTTAAAAATTGCTGGCTGGAGCCTTCACTTACATCTTCAACTGACTGGCATCCAAGCCTTTTTATTAGTTTTGGATCAGTCCACTCCCTCTTCCTATCTTTGTGAAATTCCATGTTAGGTCACAGTATGTTTCCCGAGCTTTGCTGAGTTGGCTTTTCTCTTAAAATCCTGCAAGTTTTGGAATTCCTCAAGGTCAGATAGGCTATGCTAGACCATCTCTGACCTGGAAAGCCTTCAAGTAGACAGAATTTAAATACCGCAGCTTGTCAGAGCAAAGCAGAAATAGTAATGGGGACTTGTCTTGATCAAAGCGCTGTTGCTAGGGGGTTGAGGTCAGTAAAAGGGAATTATAAGGTCATTTGGGCTTACTGAGAATGAAGCAGAAGGAATAACTATTGACCTGAGCATCTTCTTGTAGTTGGTATAAGGGAGCTGAGGTCATAGAAATGGAGCTGGGATTCAGGAGAGGGGACCAGCTAATGGGAGACAACTTGCTTGGTTTGGAAGGAAGGAAGGTGAAAAAAGAAAGAAAAGAAAAACTGAGGTGTCAGAACATTTGGATAAGGTTTAAATAAACATTTAAACTTTGTCAGTCTTATCTGAAACCAAACCTGAAAATATATTATTTTATCCATCACTACTTAATACAGAATTTTGTTCCACCACCCATTCCTTTTTTTTCAGTAGTATGTACAGTACTTGGACAGCTTCCTTCAGAATCACACCATATCAGTATACTCAAGTAAAGCTTTCGCATATAACACAGCTATCATTTTGCTTCAGCCACTTGTGTTTATGATTATAATAGCCATCATTTGGCACAGGCATGTGCTATTTGTTAGAGTTTTCCTTGGTTTGGATAAAAGTCGATGGGAGTGCTCTAGCAAGAAGGGGAGGGTTCTTAATAATTGCAGTGTGTAACTAGGTCAGAACTATTTTCCAGAGCAAGTCCAAAGGGGCAAGGAAAGTGGGACCTCTGTAGGCAGTGGAGAGGTACAAGATTCATCCTTTGCAAGCATTCTAATTGCCTTTAGGACTCTAAGGGTTAAGCTACTTTGGAGGGATGATGTGACTACATATGCTATACATCTATTCTGCATTTGTGACACTGAGACTACTGTATTTTCCAAGGAAACCATTTCATAGCATTTCATAAAGTGCCAGTGGGACTGACATGCTTACTTGAATATTTACATACACAAGGAGCTTTTCTCTCTATCCAACAGTTAATTGTATGCTAGGCTTCTCTGCCAGTGCTGAGTTGAGTCCTTGTTACTGAAATGCTGACACAGTGTGAGCAGTGTACGTTTACAGCAAAGAAAAATAATGTTTAGGGTTGTTCTTTTCTGACAAGACTTTTTTAATCAAGGACATGAAATATTATAGAAATGATGATCATATAGATGAATGTTGAAAACTCAGCTATTTTCCCATAGCAGAGCTACAGCACAAGTCTGTAAACAATCTCAGTAGAAACAGGTGGAAGCCAGGGCTCTTCTAAAATAATATGCCTTAGTTCAGCTTTTTTTCTTTGTCCAGCCTGTTCATTTACAGCAAATGAATTTTGACAAGCACACTCCTGTGGTGTAGAAATACAGGTCTAAGATTTGTGCAGGATTAAACTTCACTATCTGAGAGTTCATGCCACTAAGAAGGAAAAGTGATTTTTGTTACCATTGCAGTTTTCTTTGCATTAATTCTTGGGGTTCACGATAAAATTGGCAGTGCTCACCTCATGCTGTGAGGAGTACAGGCAGACTCCAAGAGCTAATATTTTGCCACCTATACACAGCTCAGGAAGTGCTCAACACTTCCCAGTTCAAAGCATCTTCAAACTTCATTTCCACGCTTTTACTTGAGCTTGCTCCATGAGTGCCTAGAATAGTTTGACAGTAAGGCAAAATTTGCAGTAATTGTCTTTTGGAGTGGGCTGGAACTACAGTTTGAGAAAAAAAACCCTCTGCAAGACAAAAAGGAAAATGGAATAGGGTGAATCCCCACCAACTCCTAAGAAAAATGCAATTGGTGATAACTGTGCTTAACTAGGAGTCACTGAGGCATCCCAAAATGAATGGCAAACTTCCATTTTCTTTTTTCTCTAAACCAGCTGGGTACATGAGATTAAAGTGAATGCTGCCTGTGTTTGCATACTCCATGTCCCAGTGTTTCCAATTGATAAACTAGCTGAAGAAGCATGGTATTTCATTACCTAGTTCTGGCCCCAGATTACTGACAGACCCCATTCATACTGGATTCATGGGAGAAAACAGCTGTCTTTGTCATGGAGGTTATTTTATTTTCACAAACTATTGGACTACATGGAATTACTGTGACCATTCAGCAGTTAATGGATGGGGTTCTTTAACCACACAGCCAATACACTGCGACATATTTGAATTATATAGTAGTCTAATAATGGGGCAATATTCCCCCAATAGTTAAAGGACGCTGGTTTGATGACTAATCCCACCACATGTGCAATAAGTGAAAAATAAGAATGAATATCAGGGCTCTACCTATGAAATCTAATAATTTAATTAGTAAAGTACAAGCCTTACAAACTTTTAATACCAAGTTTGTACAAGTTATCTCCTTCCTGGGTCTTGTAGGTTACTGTAGGAGATTTGAGCATGTGGCTGTGTTGCTACTGAGTTAATACAAAATTCAGCCCCTAAAAAGGTCCATTGGACTGAAGCTTGTAAAAAGGCCTTCCAAACTCTTAAGTACTACCTCTGTAGTAAGTTTGTTTTGTAATAGTATTATTTCAATGAGGAAATCATATTACAAACAGATACTTCTGAGGAGGAACAGAGGCTGCACTTTCCTAGGAGGACAAGTTAGAGAAAGCATCTATTTCAGTTCCAAATTGTTTCCAAGGGCCAAAAGTTGCGTAGTGATTGAGAAGAAATGCCTTGCTGGTTTGGGGGTGGACCCTGAGGCAGACTGTGGGCAGGGCCATGGGCAAAAGAGGTGGGCCAGGACTGTTCCTGTCAGTGGACCTGAATGCCAATGGGAGTTAGGTGCCTGGCCTACTTCTGGATGCCCAGGTCCATTTCCTGAAATACTTTGCTATAGGTGTTTTTAGGTTTGGCCCAGAACTGCTAGTTTATATGATCAAGTGATATGGCTGCAAGCAACATAGTCCTAATGGTTCTGGAATAAATAATCTCCTTAAATTGACATCTGGATGATTTAAAAAAAAAAGATTCCTTGGCCATTGGAGAAATATAATCCTATTCATAGATACTGAGCTTTGATCCACTGTCCAGTTTTTGCAAAAGGAACCTCTGGCCTAAACGGTCCCAGTTCTGGTAACTGCTGCTTTTTGATCATCTAAAAGCAGCTTAGGACCTAGCAAAACCCCAAACTGTGATCTCCAGCGACTGCTGGTGAACACGCACCCTCATTAAAAAAGGACGAATTGCCCACGTATATCAGAATGACAAATTCCCAAGTGCTTTGTCCAATCTGGAATTAATCTAAAACAGCTGAACTTTTCCCCTTTGGTCTAATCAGCTTTTCCATGGTAAATTATTGCCTAATTACATGCAGTGAGAAGAAACCTCGTCTCTTTGATCTAATCAGTTTGCATTTTTAGGACATTTTTAATGTCAGCTGATATCAGAAGAAACTTTTCTTTCCCCCTTTTAATTCCATAGATATTTTATCCCTGAAGAGCACTAAACAATTCTGTCAAATTGCTGGCCTTCAAAAATTTGTAGATGGACACCAAATTCAATTTGCTGCCTTTTAGCCAAGCTATACATATAACGAAATTTGCCTATCTTGCTATTTATAGGGGTGTAGGGGCTCCAACCATCTCTCCTTTCTTCTCCCTTTGTCCCTTCTTCCTGCTTCTTGGATTCATGCCTTCATTTATTTTCTTCTACGTTTCAAACAGGCTTGCACTTTTTTACCAGATACCAAATCATGTTGCTGGGTTTTTTTTGTTTTCTTGAAAAGTTCCTTCTCTTTTTTTCTCTCTTCTCAGACCTCTTTCCACACCTTCCCCGTTTCTCTTTCTTCTTATGTTTACCTCTTTTTCTGCTTTCCTCTTCTCAGCGTCTTTGTTCTTAGTTGCTGCTGTTGGAAAGTTGAGCTGAAAAAAGTGAGTTTAATATTACTTTCTGCAGAAGTGATAGACATTAACGTCAGTGACTCTGCAGGCCTACGAAGAGTTTAGAGAGGTTTTTTTCACAGAGCTGCATATTAAGCCATCTTAAAGTGCAGTATTATGTTCATAGGCAAAAGTTCCTTGAGGTGAAGTTAACAAGCCCCATGATCCATTACTGGTGCATGTAATGAAGCAGTAACACACTACCACCATTAGCAAGTGTCTATGGCAGGAATTAGAAAAAAGCAATTATATGATAATTATATTTTGCTTTATGTAAGTTGCTTAATTAGAAAATGTTTTATCTACAAGTTTTTTAAAGTACTTAAAATCATGTGGAGATACCAACAGAAGTCTAATGTGTGTGAGGGGCGATCTATATTAATATTTATAAAGATTTCTTTTTTTGACTTTTAAGGCTAGGGAATAAAGCAATTGTAGAAAATAATTGAACTTACACTGGACCCTATAGCTGCAGAGATGGGGCTGATCCTGTGAGATGTTCAGTGTCCATATGAGGTACTGAGTGATTCCCCACTGCCAATGAGTTGTCCAGTGCCTTGACGGAGACATTCAGCATCTCTCAGGAATAGCCCTTGGGCTAGTTTAGCTTATTCTGGGCACTTATGATAAGTACAATTTCTTAATTAGAGGGGGAAATAAGAGGAATGAGCTTGTTTGGAAAAGTTTCTGCTACTTCACATCATCTCTACCATTTTTAACTTCGCCCTCCTACTGTCTTCTTGTGTAGTGCCTGCACATCTGTTGACACCCTGGTACTGGTGAGTGAGAAACAGGTTCATGCACTCCGAAATGATCTCCGTATAGCTCACATGCATCGCATGTTGAGAAGAGAACAATAGATTCCACTCTGGGTTAACAGATGTGTGAATTTAATTTATGTAATTGTGAGGGGATGAACCTTTTCTGTTATTGTTGTGTCTAGTTCACAATTTTGTTCTCATGCTGAAATTGGGAAATAAAGATTTAGTTTTATGGGAGAAATCCCTTTCTCAGCACTCAAACCAAGTGGATTTATTCTGGAAGTATCTGCAGGAGAACTGAAACAGGAATATTTCCTTCTTCCCTGACTTCAAAATAGCATTGGATCCTCTTCAAAAAGGCTACTTCAAACGGTGTAATAATTAATACAGTAATAATAGCCTATTGGCTGAAGTAGTCTCTGTGACCCTAGTCGGCCCTTCCTTTGTGAGTGAGGAGGGGAGGGAATAAGGCATATGATCCACATAGAAACAGAACCTTTCTTCCACTTGCAGTACTTGCCTATGTAAGGAGCCCCATTGTAGCTTGACTGCATAGAACTGGGGATGCACAATCCCTTTATGGCCTCCCCAGCTCCTGACCCTCCCCACCTTGCACAGCAAAACCACATCCACAGATAAGTGGTGAGGATTTGCTCTCAAGGAACAACAGTATGTACTTAGCAAATGAGTGATTAGAATTGAAGTGCTAAGAAGGATTAAGAGACACTAATTATCTCTGGGCTAAAAGTCAAGATGTCTGTAGTCCATAAAAAAGGAGGCTGTTCTGTTCTTTTAATGTCTCTGAAATGTATATGGAATACAAGGGAATGAACCTCCTGTGCTCCATAGTCTACACTTTAAAGTCTATGTATCTGTTCAGTACCTGGAGGTAGGGAAAATCAACTATTAGCTCAGAGAAAACGGGAGGGATGGATATAAAAGATTTTAATAGACAAAGCCATGTAGCGAGCACACACTTTCCCATAACCTCCAGATGTCATAACCTTTTGATTCACAGGAGAACAGATGATATCTCAAAGAGAGTGAGCTTTAAGTTTTAATAAGTATGATTTTACTTGTCCTTTTTACTGAAATTTTTTCATGCATGGACAATTTTTAGTAAAGTGTTTAGTGAATATGCTAATTTTCATGTTCTACTCCTGCCATTGTGTTTTAGTGTAAACACTTGTGTATCTAACCGTGGGATTTATGAACCAAGTATTGTAACACACACACACACGGTAGTTTAATTAGACATCAGTACAGAGGGATTCCTCCTCTTTAAGACAACTAAACATAATGAGAAACTGTGTAGAAAATAATACCGCTATCTATTAGTGAAATTGTAACTTTCTATTTAAACAATACCAAAGGAGACCAAGTGGAGGATGCATAGCAAAGATTGGAGTGTCAGATGAACAAGGGAGTCACTAGTCCTAAGTAGGGGGAATCAGCCAGAAAATGAATTGTACTAAAGAACATGGGAGTAGAGATTGGAGATATCAGACTGCAAAGATGATGGGCTGCGGGAAGGAGGATTTGATTCTGTTGGAAAAGAAAGTTTGGTGTGGAGGAGAGAGAATTCAGATGGTCTTCATTTGGGTCAGCTTCTATTAAGCACTAGAATATTTGGAAGTTTATCCAAAACCAAACTGAAGTTCACACCTCTTTCTTAGAAGGAAAGAAAGGCACATTCATCTTATTTTATTTCACCACTAATGTTGATTTAGTTGTTATTCTAGGGTATGGCTTTTATGCCGGCACATATCAGTCTGTAGCATTCAATGGTTCACTTCAAACAAGTCAGGAGTAGTTTTACATCTTTTCCATGCCTTGCTTCTTTGTATTTCTAGAGTGGAAGAACTGAGCTCCTAGTGTTTGCTGTTCCAAAAACATTCAATTCTAAATGTCCTGAGAATGTCAGAAAAAATGCTTTATAAACATAGTTTAATAAGTTTGCTGAACTTCATAATCACTGTCAGGCTGCAGTAAAGGACCATTCCAACTTTCCATACATTCATATCTGGTATGTGGGTTTATTTATAACAGGAAGTGGGGTTGAATAGCAGAATAAAAAGAGAACTGTAACTTTGGATGAGGTTTTGTTTAGCCAAAGCCCTAAATAAAGCTCCAAAGGCTTTCTCCTGCTTTCAGCTTCTTGCCTCATTATGATCATTTACAGATGGCTCACAAGGGACTGTTATGAGATCCAAGTATTAACCTCACTGAAACTTCCAAGCCACTTCATGCAAAAGTCTTACTACAGCCCAGCTAATCCAAACATTGAGAAGTAAGTCAGCCATTTCATTTCATTCTGTTAACACTCTACAGAAAGTAACTCCACCCTCTGGGGCCAATCTTGAAACCTGCGGCTTTGGAGAGAACGCACAAAAGCTCAAGCAGCATAGCTGCAGGAGATCATTGCTCTGAATATTAATAGTTAAAAGTTTAAGGTTGCTTGGTTCTTTGACCTTATTTTAAATCACATAGCTGCTGTGCTTTAAATCCCAGCATCTTGCCTGAAGTGTAAATCTCTACACTTTTCAAGTCTGTAAGAGTGCTAGCAAGGTCAAGGAAGTACAGTGTCTTTTTATTATTATAGTTATTAAGGGTATTTCTAGGCAGAAAGGAACAAAGAAGAGAAAAATAGTTGGTGTTTTAAAAATGATATATGTATATTAAAGGCTGCCGTACTGAGTATCCTTTAATCCCGGAATGTTGTATGAACACTTTTCAGGAACATATAATGGAGTTAGAAGGAATCTTTGAGATATTCTAGTTCATTACCCAGAGTTGAAATGGTCATTGTCCTTACAAATGGAAGCTGCTTTATATTGTAGATGGTTCTGGTAGTATTTGGCCTCTTGCTTTTATAGGGAACAGAAAGTGTCTCATTTCCTTTTATCTGAAAGTTGCAGAGGTTTATGTTTTATTTCTTTTTTTACTTTTAAGTGATATTTACAAAATTCTTATTTAATATATTAAAAATCACAAGAAACACACTTTACCAAATGGGTTTTTAATACATAATGAACTACACAAATAATGCAGTTGTAGTTGCAGGAAAGCTGGCACTAGACTTGACTGTTCTTTTACTGTTAAACATTAAAGGCATAATTCTGCAACCTTTATTCATACAGAATGCTCAATGGAGTGAATGGGAATACTTATGTGAGTAAGGACCATTCACACGAGTAAGGATTACAGGACTATGCCCATATTTGCTAGTTTACTTATTTTAAAATACATACCAACATATTTTATCCCAACTTTGCAATACGTGTTGTATTTCAGTGAGGGTTTCCTGAGACCTTTTTCCTGCCTTTAAACATTAAATGGATTAGTTGCTTTTCATCATCCATATAATTTATTAAACTGCATAGTATTATTTTTAATTTATTTTTTGTTTTTTAATTATGATTAGCTGAAGTTTCACAAGCCATGAATTTCCCCCCCTTATTTATGTGGTTGTCTCCATACTCAGCAGGCAACCGTTATCAAGGTTTCCAGTATGATTTGTTTCATCTAGCGTGGCAAAAAAACTGCAGAATATCAAAGGGATGTTAACGTTTCAGTTTGACAAGAGTGGCAGATCCAATTCAAAGCTGGCCCAGAAGACTACAAATAATGCCCTGTTAAAGCAAGGTGACAGATTATTTTATGTCCTGTTTCATGTGCAGCCTAAAAGCAAACAGAGAGCTGGCTAAAGCCATAAAGGGGAAAGTACATCTTATGGCAATATCCAACTAACAGAGAGAGAGAGAGAGAGAGAGACACACACAGACATGTACAAACCGCAGTTCATTCTTTTCTATTCATAGTTCACAACAGAGCTGGGTTAATGATTAGTGAATTTGACCTCTTTCTACTCACAGTAACATCCCTGTGTTGTTGAATGTCTTCATTTTTTAAAATTATTGCCTGAATAATTTCTAAGCATAATTTGTCTTCTGTATCTTATCATGGGTATCTAATATCTGACACTCAAGCTTGGCTTGGACACATAAGTCACATGGCATGTTTCTAGCTCTCATTTGCATGAGTATAGCTCTTAGTCAGGTGTGTGGTGCAAATACTCATGCTTATGAATTTAATATTCCCTTTCTGTGACTATTCTGCAGTTTTTGCCATTAAATTAATTTGCTAGAATAACCATTAACAGCAAACATAAAGTGGCAGAGTTGTTCTAAAAGTTGAATGAATGTTCATGCAAAATTTAGTGTTTCCTTAGCCTCAGTACAAAATAAATAAATAAATATCTGTTTTTTCAATAAAATTGGGTATGGAGTTACTCTAGCTTGACACCTGTTTAACTGAACACAATTTGCCCCCTTACGTAAAGTGAGTTGACTGTGTAGCTAACTTTTTAAACCACATTTGTTTATTTAACAATCACAGACACAAAAGAAAGCATATAATGTCAACATCAGGTCGTCAGTACATTTTATTGAATCTTTCTAAAAGCAGTTATGTAAAGGAAAATGCAAAACAGAGATATTACATCCCCCCACTCAAAATTACACACACACAGATCATATGGTCCCTACTTAGACTAAACTAGTCATGATCTGGTACACACACATCCTAGAAGGCAGTGCATTGGGCTATCATGTGGTCCAACCTGCTTATAAAAAAAAAGGCTTTTCCAGTTTCCATTGATGAACACAGTGGAGCTGCTTGTAGGAAGGAAGCTCATGTGATCCATGTTATTTCTTATTGGGTGCATTCCCTTCTACATCCCTACTCAAGTGAGCAGCAAACCCATTGGGTGGTGATAAACTCTTTTTTATAAAGCTCATGGAGGATGGGTAGGGAAGGAAGAGGACAGGATCTGGGTAGATTATTTTTAAGAGCAAAGATTTTGTTTGGGGTGGGAACTGGGTCCAAGTGCTGCTGCATGCCCTTGTTAGCTATAAAAGTCTTCCTATGAGTGAAGGGCCTCCTTCTTCCTCTTCTTGTGGCCTATCTAATTAGCAATGTTAGGTATTTATATGGCACCATTGCTATAATAGTTGAATACGTCACAATCGTTAATATAGTCATCTTCACAGCACCTCTGAGTGGAAGAATTATCCCAACAGGAAATATTTGGAAGAACAGGGATTTGAATGCTGGTTTCTCAAGTCCTAGGCTAGCACCCTAACCAGCAGGCTATCATTTTCCAAATGTTTGGTGCCTCGCTGACAACTCCAGTTCTAGCTCTGTAATGGAGTAGACAGCTAAACATCTCTTCACAAGTGGAGGAATCAGAGAGTCATATCTGTCAGGTTTTGTGCAGTTCCAAGTGTGACATTTAATGCAGTTTAATTAGATAATTTGCACATTTACAAATGATTTTCACATGACCATAAACACTTTAGCATACCATGGCCCACAAAGAGATGTGGGTAACTCAGGGAGCTGCACTGATCCTGGAAGCTGTGGCTAGGGTACGTGGGATGGTAACGGAGGGTGCTCGGGTAGAGTTGGGTGGGTGCTGGCTGGAGTCTGGGTAATATAGAAGTTTGAAGCTGGGAGGGTGGGGTCAAAATTGGAGAGACTGGGGCCAGTGCTGATCCCCCTTCATCTTCTGTCCCTGTTACTTCCCAGCGTAGAGCCAATGTGTGTGTGCGGGAGGGCGCTTAGCCAAAGAGAGACAAAGCAGCCCCAGAGGCTGACAGGGTCAACTGCAGCCCAATCTCTGGAGTCCAGCTGAACATGTGACATCTCACCTTGGTTGCAGAAATGCATGAGAAGGCTGCCAAATGTACAAGTATCAGACATGTCGGCAGTATCTTCTCAATCTGGGCCTAGAGAGAATAATGGAGGTAGGCAGAGAGCCAAGTAGCAGTGGAGTGAAGGCAGCTGGCAGTGATTGGTTACTGTGCTGAGCTGAGCTACAGTGGATACTGTTGAATGAATTTTTTTCATCCAGCAAAAAAAAGTAAATAAAAATTTGATGTTTTGTATTTCACCAGGTTTGAAAATGGACTGCTTCATTCCTAATGTGACATTGCAGTTAATTCTTTTACTGAAATGGCTATTGAAAAGTCACTAGCAGTTTTAGATGATGTTTTTGATAAACACTTCAATTTACAAATATCAAAGTTGTGGAAAATGAAATATTTGAGAGTGACGTTTTTACAATGTTTTTCACCAAATCCATTCACAAGCATCAGAGTCCATCTAGGTGGGAGAACTTGCCCTGCTGGCCTGGGTGGAATAGTCTATACAGGAAAGGGTTGGAAAGTTTTATGAGACTTTTTGATAAATCCAGACCCCATTTATCCTTGACCACCCCTGAAAAATATTTGGATAGTGTCTTTTTAAACAATTGGACTCATCTCTTCTAAAAATTCAGTGAGATATCTGCTATTACCTCAGAAATATCAGCAAATTGACATGCTGTGTGACCAGCACGGCCTCATGACTGCCTGTGCACGTTGGTGGAATTCTTCCCACTCCCACAGGACAGTCAAAATCTTTGAAGCATCCACCTTTTTGCCTAGCATTTTTTACTTCTAAACTAGCTCACAGGAATCTCCTGTGCTGTTTGCTTTGAGCTCTGTTTGGGGAAAGAAGAGCTATCAGGGAAGCTTGTTTTGGGCACAAAACATTCAGACAGCAAAGTCAGAAGACAGTTTGCTAATTTGCTTTTTATAAGGGTCCCTGACAAAGGAGCTGCTATAAGTGGAGATGGTTGGGAATTCCTCCCTTCCCCAGATTACATGGCAGGTGTCAGTAAGAACCCCAAATTTACAAGCATCCTGTAGGCCAGCGAGTGTTCCGCACCAGCCCTTCCTGGGGCCCAGCTGCTCTGGAAGGTCCCTGCACCTTCCTAAGATAAATGGGGAATTAGTCAAGCACAACAGTCTGTTGCCCCGGGCCTCTGGCAGGGAGGGTGAGCAAGCAGTCTGTTGCAGGGGTGGAGGAGGGTTCGTGAGGTTCGCCAGGGACAAAGGGGAAGGGGGACGCAGGACCCCCAACTCCACTGTGTTCCAGCCCAGGGCCCTAACAGTGACAGAGGCGTTGCCACTGTGCCGGCAGGGTCCTCCCGCAACACACCAGCGGTGGCAGGCCTTTGACCGCAGCCACAGTCTAGGCTGCCCCCTGGGCTACTTCCTCCCCTCTACAGTACCTCCTTCCGCATGGTCCGTAGGGTAGACTGCTTGAGGAAGACTCAGCAGGCCCTCCTCATTGATGGGCAGCAGGTCAGGGAGCTCCTCACCAAGGGGCAGCTCATCCAGGTTGTAGGTCTCCTGGGGTGCTTCTGCTTCTGGCAGCTCCTCCAGGTCTGGTCCCGCCTCTGAGGATTCTGCTGCAGGTAGCTTATCAAGGTCAAGCCCTGCCTCGGGAGGGGCTTGGCCCACTCCCTGGTGTCCAGGGGCCTGACCCAGTCATCTGGGTCTGGGTAGTAGGTCTGCTCCCAGCCCTGCGGGTCAGGGAAGGCCCTATGTTGGGCCTTGATCCAGCCAGACCTAGGCTGGTGTTGTAGCCAGGGGACAGACAGGCAGGCAGGCATGTCTGTCTCCCCTAGCTGTCTGCCCCTTACTGAGTGGCGGGCCCTGCCTTTTATCCTCTGTTCCCTGGGGGAAGTCCCACCCTCTGCGGAGGGGATTGGCCAGTCGGCTGGGCCTATCCCAGTTTGCCTCCTGGGTTGACGGGCAGGCAGGGGTTTTAAGGGGCTGTGTTTGGGGCGGTAGCCCTTCTTGGGGCCTAGCTGCTCTGGAAGGTCCCTGCACCTTCCTACACATCCCCATATTCACCTGGGGGTATCCGAGTTTGTTTATAGCAGGGAAGATACTTCCGGCTCCAGCTAAATCTTCCCTTAACTTTCTGTGGCTGGCTACCCATTGTTTTGCTTTCCTCTCTCTGCCAGAAAGGGTTTAACCTTACCTCAACCAGATTTTTGCCTGATTTAGGCAGAAAATTCACAAACTCTGATTTTAACATGGATCAGAAACAGGCAGGATGTTGCGTACAAAGAATATAAATCCCTTAGATTTGGATAGGATTTTTGGAGGGGTTGTTTGGGGTTGGGTTTTTGAGGGGTTTTTTTGGCTTCCTTTACATCCAGAAGCCACACAATGTAGCTGTACAGATGTAACAAAAAGGCAGAACTTAGTCTGCAGAATCCTTATTATTGAGAATGAAGCACAAACCAGAAAGAACTCATCTACATTCATATTCCAGGCTGAGTTTACAGGGCTGGCAGATAGGAAGACCAACTATTTATTTCCAGAGGTCCAGCTTGTGGTATTTAGCCATTGGTCCATATTGGGAGCAGTGAGGTACCTTACTTCCTCAGAGAGACTCACACCCATTAATATACCTTTTCAAAGGTGTCCCCTATATGAAGCTGGGCAACAGGGTCATGGCTCTTTATTCTCCCCAGTCCCTTTAGGATTTCCTGCACCTCACAGGGTTCATGAAATAGCTCAGGGAAGTGCAAGAACTGCACTTACATTCTGCAAGAATGGGAATGATCATGTTCAAAGTCAGTAAAGTTAGTTGGGGAAGACATTGAGAAACAAATATAAAACTACTCTAGTGTCGTTTCTCAGACTATAACTAGAACTTATCCAAAATTGCATGAGTGATTGTGGGTGTCTGCACATGCTGTGGGAGTATACTGTAGGTCACATAGCAAGCTAACAGAAATATTCTACAGAATAACTCAGTATGCAGTCAAGAGGCAAATGAACAATAATGGGAGTTATGTGTGCGTATCAATAGGGGAACAGAGCCCTAATTCTCAAATGCGGTATGCAGCTTGCCTGAGATGTGAATGAATTTCTGTGTACTGTTCTAAGGGGTTAGTGGAGAAGGGAGGTTGCCATAGCAATAATGAAAAATCTTAAAAGCTAATACTTCCTACACAGCTGAAGAGAGTATGCTGAATAAATAAACCCACATTCATCATCTTGGGCATCATCAAATCCCTTTTAAAAGCATCTATTAAGTAATATTTTTATAGCACCTTTTCTTGTTCAGGATTGCAAAGTACTGTACAACTGTAATGTATACTGTAATGTAGACAGGTCAGAGCACAGTGGGGGCAACCAAATACCACATGATGGTGGGGCAGAAACTTTTGCCAAGATCCTGCACAGATCACCATGAAAACTGCCATGGGAATTTTAGTGTCGATGGAGAGTAGACAGAAGCATGGGTTTTGTGGTCTTTGCCAATAAACATTCACAGTAAATAGCACATTACTAAATCTTTAAAAGGATGAAACAACCTTTTAAGGATATGAACTTATGATTTCAATAAGCCTGTACATTTCCAACATAAAACTTAGCCACAAAGCAACTCTCTGGCAACTACTAAAGGACTAGTTTATTCTTTAGACTTAACATTTAATCTGCCACCAAGGCCAAGTGCCCTGAAGATTCATTCAGCTGGAGAAAAAGTGCTAAAATACACATACTCACCCAAACCAAAATCTTTTACTTAAGTTCTACACAGCAGTAGCCTTTAGGGATTTGTCTGACCCAGCAAGTGCATGTTGAGGGGAGTAAAAGTTGATTTTCCTATGTGGTTAGTACCCTTCCCCTATGACTAGAGATTGACCCAAATAATCTGACACGAAACTTCTTCTTCTTTTTTGAGTGTTACTACTTTGGAAATTTAGTTCTTGCTTCTCTCTACCATTGGTCATAGTCCCTGAGAGTCTTCATCTGAGGAGAATGTCAAAGATGCAGCTCCTAGGACAACAGAATTAGTGAGTTTAAGCCTCTCACAGTAAACACATTGTTCTTCAAGTAGCTAGTTACCCAGCTCTTTTAAAGAGCCATCCTGCTCTAAGCGCTGACAGAGATATTTCAGTATTGCAGAATATGGTGTAAAGTAATGAATCCATCAATGGACTTGCAAAGTTATATTATACAGTCACCCGAGGGCTTTCTCCTTGTCCTTGCTGTACATGCTGAAATGTGCAGTCAGCCAAATCCTGCTAAGCAACTCATATATGGCTGCACATTTTCTTTTTCTCTGCACATTGTGCTGTCAAAATGTATCTGTTGTATCACATGAAGGATTTGTGTACAATATGCACTGCTAAATCCTTCAGAAGGAGATTTTTATGTCTTAGATGCACCCCTTTTTCAGGTTTTATCTTTTGCCAACTTTTTCATTACTTGTGCTAAGCCTGTGTGTGTCATGTGCTGAGATAGTCAGTTGCCACAAACTTAAACTACAGTTAGACTCATGGCTGGTTGGGTGTTCTCATATTCAGTAGTAACTGTGTCTTTTACAATCCAGCACACACACACAGTTGTGCTTATAGACTGGGTAACTGAATCCTTCTTGAGAGCTGTCTTATAACTCAGTTCTTCAGCACTGGATGCTCAGTGCTCAGGGCCAGATTTCTAATTAGGCATAGTAGGCACTGGCATTCTAGGGGTGCCTAAACAGTGGTGTATTACTGCATAGGCCAACGGGGCCCATGCCTAGGGGCCCCAGCCAATTTGGGAGCCCCGAACAAGTGCTGGAACGGTGCCCTTGCCCCTGCTCCTCCTCTTCCTCCAAACCCCATCCCCAGCCAAGCCAGAAGCTGGAGTCTGGAATAAGCATATTTCCCCACACCCGGGGCTGGCTCATCTGATTGCCCCAGCCCTCTATCCAATGTGGAGCTGGCCCAGCCACCCCTCTATCCCCTGTCACCCCTCCCCTCACATGGAAAACATGGAGGTCAGCTGTAGGCGGGGAGGGAGGGTTCAAAAGATGCTGTGTCTGGGGGTGCATAAGGGATATATCCGGCCCTGTCTCCACTGCAAGTGTTTAAAATACCTTTGTGCTTCCCTCTCCTTGTCTATTGTCTGCACTTAACTTCACACCCTGGTATAACATTTCTAGCATTACAAACCTAGTTCTTTGTGAGATAGTTGTGTGAATGACACATTACAAAAATCGCATGATACAGTGCATGAGCATTGCTGCCTTGTAAGTTACTCCCTTCATAGTGATAATGCAGAGAAGGAGAAGGAAAGAAGATGTCTTCAAGGAAAGTATTTGGGACCCTGGCAATATTGGTAGCTTCGGCTATCAATTCTTGCTGTATTTCTGGTATGGTCCGTACTTTAGATACCCTCAGAACTGTACAGCTTCGAAATATTTGTTTATAACAATTTGAGCGCAGTGAAGATGAGAAGAACACAGATATGAACACTCTTAAGTTCCAGGGTCTGAACTTTGCAGCTCTACCCTATCATTGTTTTGATCTGAACAAAAAAACCTAGACCCAAACAACTTTAACTTTGAGAAAGTTTGAATATGGTTATTAGTAACATTTTCAAAATAGCAACCTAAGTCTCATCATCTACGTGGGGTTGCCAACCCTCCAAGATTGTCCTGGAGTCTCCAGGAATTAAAGGTGAATAATTAATAAAAGATTGCCATGTGATTAATCCTCCAGGAATACATCCTACCAAAATGGCCAACCCTGCTTCTAAGGGTATGACTTAACTGCACAATTAGCCTGGGCTCCTTACAAAGGATTTGCCCATAACCTTCCTCTTATCCACATATGTGACCATCTCACCCCAGTTCAGTGGTGCTTTCAACCCGGACTAGCTGGTGGTATGGATTAGATCATTTTCATTCTGGCTGATAATCTACCCACTTTGCACTGAAGATTAAAGCTAAATCATATGAGGGCTGATAGTCCTCCAATACCTCTCCACAATTCCCCCTGTGTGCTCAGAAAGACAGACAAGTTTTCCCACAATTCAAGGGGAAAGAATCATAGAGCAGCTCAGTTTACTGCTGCACAAAGAACCGTGGGGTATGCACCCAGAAGTCACAACAACACGTGGGCTACTACAGCAATAGTGGGGATACAGTACCTCAGGTATGGCTTTGCAATGTGGCTGCTCAACGCAGGCTAGGCTAATCTAGGTACTCAAACCTCAGGACTGATCACCTTAGCTAATTCTGCAATAATGACACATCCTAAATGTCTAAACCAGTTTTGAAAATGGAAATTAAGATCCTAAATTATTTAAGAGCATTTGCAAACTTTACCCCTTCATTTCAACCTCATTTCTTGTAGGCTTTTTATAGATACATGAATCCCAAAATGTTTTATTGTCTGTTTCAGGCAGAATGAGGCTAGAAACTTCTCTTTCAGAATTCTGTTGCTTCAGTCTGATATGCTTTATTTCAAAACTGTGATTACATACAGAATCTGAAAACCCTAGACTCCACTTCTTAGCAATTTACATCTTGCAAATATCCTCAATATGGAAAGAAATATAGAAGCCAAGACACTTTTTGACAGTCTCTTAGAAAAAATTTCCAGTAATTATGAATGTTCCAGATGTGTCCCAAAATGATTCCTACGATAAGTGTATTTTATACGTTTCAGGTACTTTACACATGAGTGTAGCAGAACATTCACAATTATGTTTTCAGGCATTTTTACAATCCTGAAATGTTGGGGGTTTTTTGCCAAAATTGGAAGACTGCTATTTGAACATCAAAAACATGCAAAAATTATATTTACATGTGTTCATTGCAAAGTCTTTACTTGATTCCAGACCCTGTGGTATTTTAAATACATGCTCACAAAGCCAGAACTACGTAGCCTTTGCTCCTAAGCATTATACTTACACCAATATGTATCTATTTTTTGCCATTTTTACTCTGAAAACCACTGCAATACGCAAAATGCAAGTCAAAGTTTGCATTAAATATATTATCATCAGTATTTGATTAGAGAGACTATTATTTATGAGTAAATGGAGCACTCAGAGGTGTAGACTTAGGGCCTTTCATGATGCTCATTGTATTGTTTTTCTGGCTCTCTGAGATGCTGAGTTTCCCTAAAAATCTAGCATGTTGCAAATGGACTGAACCTGTAAGAGAAGGGCCTTGTTGAGCCATTATCCTGAAATAGAATATCGGAAATTGATTATCAGTGTAATAATGACAGTAGGTGTTGTCCCCAGGGAAGAAATGTGGATAGTCAAATTTCAGCTTCTCAAGTCTGAATCTTCCTGTAAGAACACACACAAAAGATTCCTTCTAACAATATGTTTGGCACAGTTTCAAATGGAAATGAATGCAAAAAGAAAAAAAATCTCTTTAAAAATAAATAAATACATAATTTCCTTTCACCAACCCACACAGAAACAAAGAAAAAAGAGGACAGAAAAAAATCTATGTGAAATGTGAGGGTCATTTTGAAAGCATTCTGAAAAAATGAAATAACACATTTATATTTTATAAGACGGTCCCCCTATTGCCAAAGAAAAAGCATAAAATTAAACAATTCCCTATAGACAGGCTCTTTGATAGCACTGCTTTAATAATTAAAACAAAAGTCTTTTTAAAAAGAACTTGATGTACAATTCTTTCGTCCCTTCAGAATGCATTAGACTGACTGAGAGAATTCCACATAAAGCAGTTTGATAATACAGTATCAGCTACATTTCTGATTGTTGACTCAGTCCCCTCTGCTGCCCCCTCGCTCTGGACTTCACAACATGATCTGACTATATTTGAAAGTCACACTTCAAATAATGTGGCATTTCTAGAAATGCACGGACAAGGGAAGGGGAAGCCAAGTGAGAGTTCCAAGGAGTTCTCCTCTTTGCTGTGTTCGCTTTCTAAAGATTTGTTGGGTCACATGGAAAACTGGGCTAAATGTCCATGTTCAGTGCAATACATTTTATGTGCACAAATCCAATTATTGAAGAATAGGATCTATGTGCATAACTCCAGTGCCCCATTTTTTAAAATGTGCCCCCTACCAACTGAGCTGCATTTCATCATGTGAACTGAAATTGAATGAATGGTGTTACTAATGTCTCTACTATCAATGAAAACAATCAGGTTGGCACCTTCTGAATTTTTTACAGAATTCTTTGTTATGTGAAAAGAACCCTCTTGATCAATCTGAATGTTTGTTCCTAATCTGATTATTTTTAGGCCCACTGAATTTGGGAATCAGTGTATAGTGCAAGGAGTGGGTGGTACACTGGTACTCTGTGTGGGGGCCTGGAGTGCTTCTCCAGATCATGGAGCAGCTGTGCAGCTGCTTTTGCAGCTGTCGGTGCTGCCTGAGTCCTCATTATGTGGCAGCAATAAACAGCGGATCCAGACAGTGGCAAATAGATGGGTCCTGACCATTTTCAGTATGCTCTCAGGCCAGGATCCACACAGGCTCCTAGCTTCTGTTGAAATCAACAGAAACTAGAATCGTAAATACCTTTGTGGATCTGGGTCTTGGTTGTCTGTATGTTGCCCTACATATAACTCCAAAACTAGCCCACCCGGTGAAGTAGACCCACCCTGATTCCGTGCTAATGAAGCCCTCCCCACCATGTGCTAGCTCCTCAGGAATAAGAGGAGGGAAAGCATAACAGGACTTAATACATCTGCTAGTGTCTAGTAAATATAAAGCCACCCCCCAGAAAAGCATGCTGGGGAAAAAATTACTAAAAGTGAGCAAACCTGCATAGGAGCAGGAGGATTGGTAGGAATGTGGCAGTTCCCAAGAACTGACTTTTTTTTTTGAATGAATGAATGAAGTGAGCAGTCAGAGTTAAATAAGATAGTGAACGTATTCACTGAGGTCACTTTGTAAATTGCACTCCTTCGAATGGGCTCTTGTTTTTTCCTGCTAACACTGCAAACAGTTGAAAACCTGTATGTCATTAAAGTTGCATAAATCAAAGGAGGGAGGAGAGAATTCACAATGAATGTTAATTAATAAATAATGATGTTCTGTTGTGCCAAAATAGACCTATTTTATAGCTGTACAAGAGAAATATAGTCATGAAAAGTTGCAATATTTTATTACATTTTATTAGATTGAAATTCCCAATAACAAAATTAAAACTTTGTATGTTATACTGTAAATGCAGAATAGTTCTGAACAGGCTGTTGTAGAATAACTAATGAACAGCAACTCTGGGGCACGTGCTCCCTGCTGCTATTACGTATGGAAGGGAGAACAATGGACCTGACCCCTCTCCTCCCTTCAATCTGTGGAAAGGACAGAATTGCTTTCATAGTATGCTTTCCTTCACTGCACCTCGCTTCAAAACACCAAGGAAGTGCTGCCTTGTGAGATCCATAAGACTGCAATTTCCCCAGTACTGAAGAAGCCTTGCAAGGGAGAATGGGGAGGTTTCTAGTAGCAGCCAGTAAACATAGAAAGCCGAAATCTGTGCAGCATTTACTGCTAGTGGAACCAACAATAACTGCCCTCCTTGTTTACTACTCCACTCCAGAGAGGATAAGATGCAGAGGCCTGGATCATTGACTGAGTGACTCTGTATGGAGTTGTGCTGCTAGGTTGCCCCTTAGACCCATATGTAGGGGAGAGCCTTTGGCAACGATCAGCGGCCATCCAAGCTGATCTGAACAAACTTTCCGGAGGATCTACAGGTTTTAATGGCTACTTCTCTCTCTGCCTCTGTGTTGGCCCAAGCTCATTCTCCCAAAGGGGCTGACAGGATAGTAGCTCTGTGAATTCTATTTCATGGAATGTGGAGACATACCTTAAGACATACTTACTGGAAGATAGCATATAAACTGTTTTAAAAACACAGCTCTATTTTTCTGTAGTCTTTCATAGTATTTTATCTGACTCCTCACAGCAGGGCTGGTATTGTACCACCTGTGCACATCACCGTCAGCCAGTTTAACTAATTGTATGGGTTAGGCAGAAGAAATCAGTAGCAACATTTATAAAGGGTTCTTACTGCATGAACTTGGTCTCTAGCTCGTTCATCTCTTCAGAAAGTGCCACATGATGCAGAGAGAGAGAATTCAACGTCAAGTAGTTTGATAATACTATCATATAGTATATCAGCTATTTTAAATCTATTATTCCATATTTCTTAGGTTACATCACTCAGATTTGCCTGCAACTGCACGAGCTCTCCTGATCGTGCTTGAAAATTTCTGTCTAGATGATGGGATCCATGTAGTAAATGAACAGACAAGGGAAGGGGGAAGCCACGTGAAAGTTCCCAGAGCAACTTGTCTATTTTGCTATGTTTTCTATTGAGTGATTTGCTGGGTCACATGGAAAACTAGGCACCTAAATTTAAATTTTTAGCGCACGAGACTTTACGCACAGAAATCCCATTATCAAGTAATAGGGATTTGGGTTTATATCTCCAGTGCTCTGTTCTGAATATTCACCCCCTGTGGTCTGAGCTGAATGCATCATGTGAACTAAAACTTAATGAATAGCGCTACCGTTGGCTTCATCCCCAGCCCTGCCATGTGATCTCTCTATGGTTTCCCAACAGTACTGGCAAGCCTGCCACTCTGCTAAACTTATGTCTGTATTGTCCAGAATAACTTCTTGCATCTAAATGTTTTTTAAACTGGATCTTTCAAAAGAAAAAAAATTGTCAAAAGAGTTAGACTTTTGTTGTAATTGTTTTAACATGAGAATTCCAAGATAGCTAATGTTGAACGTAACAGCACTGCAGTGCTGCATTACACTCTGTTCTATATGTGGAGAGGGTGGTGACTTTTTGTTTCATTCTTCTTTTATTACTAGCCTTCATTATTTATTCTACTTTTCCAAACACTCGAGAAGGATGGTCTCTGCTCTGAGCAACTCACTATCTAAGTTATAAACTGCTGCAATGACTTTTGTTTTTCTGTCATAGCAAGCTCACAGTGTTAGTGTTAGAAAAGAAAAACGTCTGTTAGATAACAGCATGTAGGGTTTAGGCTCATGCTGGAAAATGTATTAAGGTATATAGAAAACAGTAACATTTTATAATTGTTATGCAAGTTTGTTGTACTGGGTATTGATTTCATTGCACTATTATACTCATAAACCAGAGTGACAAGAAAGGAAACACACATCCTGATCCAGAACACAAAGTAGAAAACCCTCTGTTTAATTTTTGCTTAAGCAGCTTTGTACACAAATATTCTCTTGCTATGTAAGAACCAGAGAAGAGCTATAGCAAAAAGCCCACTTCTAAGCACCCTCACATTTTGGGATCTGAATTGTGCAAAGTATTTAACAAATGCATTCTCTCTATTTTTATACAAGTATAAACTAAATTAAATCCCAGCCAAACACACCCCTCAGATTCTGCCACCTTGACACTGAGTAGCACCTCTGGTACCAGAGATTCCCTCAGCACTGGGGAAGCCTGCTCCTGAGGAGCAATTAGCTACAGCAGAGTTTCTCAAATGGGGGGCACCCCATGGGGTGCACAGAATGTATTCTGGGAGGAGGGTGAAAAACTTTAGGAAAAAAAATTGTACAGTGCACGTGCAGAGCTGGGTGCTCTCTAGTTGCCCAGCTCTCAAGGCAGAGCAGCTGCCAGCTGTATTGGAGAAGTAAGGGTAGCAATGTCATACCATGGTAGCAGCCGCTGCTCTCTGCTCTTCCTTCAGAGCTGGGCGGCCAGAGAGAGGTGGCTGCTGGCCGGGCGCTGGGGTTGGGGAGCATAAACTGCTACAGAAACAAAAAAATGGGGCACTATCAAATAAGTTTGAAAACCACTGGGCTAGAGTACCCTTTCCATCCTGGAAGCTCTCTTGCTACAGAGAAAGCGTAAGCATCTCCAGGACCTCAGCCAACTCCAAGCCAAGTCTTATTGACAGTTTTAGTTCTGCTCTTTTCTACCTTTAAGAATATGGGGAAATAGAAAACCCAAACAAACAACAACACTCCTCTCTTGCATCACAGATTCATTCAGGGAGTGCTTGGCTGATTTACATTCTTTTGATTCCAAAGTTCTCCTGGGTTTTCCCATACTTCTAACCTCTAGGATGCCAAGTCTGTCTCCTTCTGAGGGTAGTCTGTATTGCCCAATGCTGTACTCATTCTTCCTCAAAAGATTCTTATTGTCTAGAAGCCATACCCTTTGGATCCAGAGAATTATTCCAGGTTTCCTGTGCTGCTTTCGTTTGCTCGTGGAGTGGTGGAGCCCAGCCATTCACATGTTCATGCTTTTCCTCAGCTCTGTGAGGAGCTACTATGTTTCTTTAGCCATATTGCTATACTACATCAAACCTACAGACCATTTAGTCCCATTTTTGATCTGACAGTGGCCTCAGAAAAGATATATTAGAACTGGAAAAGGTACAAAGAAGGACAACAAAAATGATTGGGTATGGAATGGGTGAGATTAAAATGAGTGGGACTGTTCATTTTAGAAAACATATGATTAAGGGGGATATGTTAGACGTCTAAAAATCATGAAGGGTATGGAGAAAGTGAATAAGGAAGTGTTATTTACCCCTTTACATAAAAACATAAGAATGGCCATACTAGTTCAGACCAATGACCCATCTAGCCCAGTATCCTGTCTTCCAACGGTGCCAGATGTATCAAGGGAATGAACAGAACAGAGCAATTATTGAGTGATCCGTCCCCTGTCATCCAGTTCCAATTTCTGGTGGCAACACAAGATCTATGGGTCACCTGATGAAATTAATAGGCAGCATGTTTAAAGCAAAGAAAAGGAAGTATTTCTTCATACAATGCACAATCAACCTGTGGAACTCGTTGCCATGGGTTGTTGTATAAGTGGTTACAAAAAAGAATTATATAAATTCATAGAGGATAAGTTCATCAATGTCTATTAGCCAAGATGGTCAGGGACACAACTAAAAGCTCTGTGTGTCCCAAAACCTTCAACTGTCAGAAGCTGGGACTGGATGACAGGGGATGGATCATTCAATAATTGCCCTGTTCTGTTCATTCCCTCTGAAGCATCTGGCACTGCCCACTGCCAGTAGACAGGATATTGGGCTAGATGGACCATTGTTTTAATGGTATGACTGTTCTTATGTTCTTAAATGGTAAAAGGCTTCAAAAATAAGAAAATAGCTAGCCAATAAGGGAAGTTTCTGTCAATGTGTGTCTGGTTTATGCCTTAGGTTATGAGGTATTTGTATCTCTTATAATTTTTTCTCATCTCATATAACTGTGTTTCTACAGCACACAGCTACTGTTGCTTCTCTACAGAACATACCATATGCCATTTTCTTGATTGAAGATTGGTTTGAAGGAGGATGCAGTAGAGGAAAAAAAGAGGGAAGAGGAGAGGAACACATACAGTTCATAGTATCAGTTAATGATTATTATTTTTTATTTCAACCCACTGGAGTGTTTTGAGGATTTATTTATTTATTTATTAAAATCTCTTTCTCTTTTCTCCTTCATACCAGCACCGTGGTGTTAAAGTCTCTTAGGTAATTTCTTCATGAACTGAGCAGCCAAACTTCACCTCATGGGATATGAAGGTAATGAGGTAATACCTCAGAGCAAACCTTTCCAAAACCTGAATAATGTGGGTACTTCAGCACCTCTGCCAACTTGTAAATCTCACATTGTTTGCATACCAAGAATATTGCAATTATTTGTTTTACCTATTTGCTAAAGATGAACAATTGTCTGTTGGCTGCCTTTTTGACTCAGGCTTGTGAAAATGTATTGGCATTTTCAAACTCTGTTGGTGGGAAACGATTAACCAAAATTAAATAAAATCATCTCCCACAATGCAAATTTACAGTAGCTTCCAAGTATAATCAGTTTCTTCTACGATCAAATTGAATGAAGGGACATGAATAAAAAAGGAATAGTGACCAAAATTTGTTACCATCTGGTGGTTCTTCAGTGATCTATGTGAAGAGAATTGATGGTCTCAGTGCTGTCTTAGTGGAACACCTGCCCATATCATAAAAACAATTTTTGCTTAGTGATGACCTTTCTGGAAATCTCATTGGTGAGGATGCATGGAGACTGAACAATTTTCTCTATCCTTACCCCCTTACTCCTGGTAGGCAGGACTGACTCATATTAGTGGAGAAATGTCGAGAAGCCTGCATTTCCCATGTCGATGTAGTATCTGTTTTGTAGATAAACACAGGACTTATTTGTCTTCAGGATTATTGATTTGACACATTTCAGAAGTATTAAATTCACTTGGGACTAAGATCAATATAATTTACAGTATAAGGCACATGATAAAACAATAATCAAAATCACCAGTGATACCTTATGTTCAAATTAGAGTTTGCCTGTTCAATGAAATTGATTATATAAACAACATTTTAACAGGAAAATAAAGGGAGCTAGGTAAGAGCTACTGAGATCTGTGTATAAAATTCAGACCATACTGTACCATCTACTCTTGTATACCATAATGTTAATTCTAAAAATGTATCTGCAGTTTGGAATTTCTTTGGTCAGACTCTACCGATTTTTATCAATAACTTTGAATTCTTCAACCTCTCTTCAACAAAAATAGCATTTTGTCTTCAATACAAGATAAATGCAAATGAGAAAAATGACAGGGTTGTGTTTCATCATCTGATTTTATTCTACAACTTTGAGCAATTCCGAGCTTCTCTCCCTTTGCTTGATCACTTGCATTGTGTCACGTTATTGCAGGCAACCTCAGTACAGAGTATGATTTATATGGCATATGCTGAAATATTTAACTTTTTCTTGCATTTTAAATCAAACTCTTGAACATTTAAGGTAAAATCCTGGACCCATTGAAGTCAATGGCAAAACTCCCATTGGCATCAGTAGACCAAGATTTTACCCCTCATGAATATCTTTAGGCTCCATGGTGATATTCATGCAATGGTCCTAGAGACCCAATAAATTCAGCATGGTCCTATATCCCATGGGAATTCACACAGTACTTTTGGTCTGTCCCTAAATATGTAGCACTTTTTGATCATGTACACTGTCATATTTGGGGACAACTGTACCGAGAAGGATGAAGTGTGAGGCTTAAGTTTGTATTTGTTGGTTTATGCCACAACCTAATAGCGCTTCAGTATAAAAGCTGGACTCACATACGGTTTCTGTTCCTTACTTGTTGAACAGCTACTGCATCCATTGACTACAAAAGGATTTGTGGGTGCAAATTAGACCCTAATTTCATGTTAATGGGAGTTTTTCCTGAATATATAATTTGGCACTTATTTAAGGGACAGATTCAGCTCATATTTAGAATATCTTATTCCACTGGTTTCAATGCGGTATCCACCAAATAAGGTATTACTTGGATTGAAGATGGCAGAATTCAACTGTAAATAAAATTAAAATCTTATTGTTCTCACAATATGTCTAGATAAGCTATTTAGTGTACCACAGAATCTAGAAGTACAGACTCCAAGTGGAGTATTGAATAATATTTCTCCATCACAAATTCTTTTCCTTCTGTGAATACTCTCATTGTTGTATTTTAAATGGTTGATACAGAATATTTTTACATTTAAAAACAAACAAACCTTGAAATTATTTATAAAGAAAGAATGAAATGGAAAAAAGCAACCTCTGCGAACTCAGTAGCACTAATCCATGCGCTAAACTTATTTTGAAAACCAATAGGTAGTTTGGCGTGTGTAGAGTTGTTCTCCAATTACACTTATACTCAGATCAGACTAAAGGAAAGTCCAGCTGTTATTGTTAGACTTTCTTTCAGCTTTGCCCCATAAAATAAATTTGAAACTCCAGAGCTCCAGAAGAAAAGCTTCCAAGTCAGCAGCCGTTCTGAGCTGTGTGAGATAAAATGGAGATGGGAGGACAAACCCTTTCAGTAGTGGGCACAGGCCATGTAAACAGATGTGGTTGCAATGAATGGGCGAGACTGAATAGCTGCATTGTTCCTTGCTTTCTGATTACACTGCACAGGGCCTCCTCAACACAAGTCATGCTGGCAGATGAAGGCTTAAAGACAACCAAACAGCATTTAAGTATTATTAAGTCCAACAGAGATGGTTAACAGTAGACTTTACCACTGCAGACGCTGTTGCAGTGGCATTGCTTAGTGGCAAAAAAGAGCAAGATTTACAAAACTTGCTACTGTAGGTAATGAAGTGCATTTAAGGGGGAACTGGTATATAATATCAGGATAACTCTTTCTAGTATAATTTTTACACCTTTTGAAGAATGTGAGGCTCTTGTATCAAATTCTTTTTTGGATTATGTGTGTATTATAAAGGAGCTATAAATAGTGGCTTTAAATAGAGTGATGAATTTAATATTATTGCAATATTCTTACATTAGGGCATCTTTAAGGGAAAGATTTGTAGTGAGGGATTGCTGTGTTCAAGGTTTTTGACTTAAAGTTTAAACATATTTTTGTAAAGTTACGTATGCCGCATACCTAGTGAAATCTGCCAGACCTAGCTGTATGGATTAGATTCCACTGTATTGTTACAACTTCATCTTGAAACTTTCATGCCACTGCTGAAGTACTGTACACATGTTCATTGATTTATTTCATAGGGAACCGTTATTGTTGAGCACTTGTAAAAGGTCACAGATACCAGCATTTGGAAGTTTGCCCAGGTTTTTTTAAATAACCCCAGGGACACAGCGTTTTGTGATTTCTGCTGCCTTTTTTGGGAAGAGACAGAAATAGTGGTGCAGTTTCAGTTTAGCAGTTTACAGTATGTTCATTTTCATTGAAAGAAAAGCAGCAACATTTTCTCTTGGCGAAAATCAAATCAAATAGTTCTTTATAAATATATATTGCCACTTTCTGCTGCACAGCAGAATTATATTTTTTTCCTCATGTAGTGAGACAAATGTGTCTCTAAGAAGTCTAATGTTTGCAGCTGGGGATATTCCCCTAACATTGTTTTCACTTTTCCAGTAAAGATGATGAATCTGTTTTGTAGCATTTTTCTGCTGGATGAAACACACATAAATAGATATGGGAGGCCAGGTGTGAGGGTGGGGGGGGGAGACAAGTGTATATGTCATGTACTTCTACGATTATTTAAAAATAAAGTACAGCTCTTAAGCAATATGTAATGTTTCTGTGTGACCAAACTATATTAAGCTTATTTCATTTTCCATCCTCAAGATCTTTTCCTCCTGTTTAACACTGTAACTTGCTTGGCAAAATAAACAGTGGCATGGAGCATATTTTAAGCACTCTGGTTGCAGATTCATCTTGATGTTCACTTTTGCATTGTGTCATTCTACTCCAAATGTCAATGCTTAATGCAGTGGTAGAAAACTGAGTGTGCAATCCTCTCTTTCAGGGCGGGATTTGCTTATTTGTTCTTAGGGATGCTAGTGAAGCCTATGTTTTTTTTAGTGATATGATTCTGTCCTGAGACAAGTTATAGTGAATAAATAAGGTGGCCTAATTTAATTTCTTGTTCTGATGCACACTTTGACTTTGTCTCATGTCATTGATAGAGCTAGTAGGATTCTGGCAAAAAACCAATGGAGGGAGGGAGAGGGAGATGAGCTGCAGAAAGAACTGCTGCCTTTCTTTACTCTAACGTGATGTCAGGTCTATCAGCCTTCTCTTTAGTCCTCCCTGACAGGGCTCGAGGCACTTCTCTGTACATGAATGTGGCTCATGCATTCATGAGCCTCTTTGACACCACAGCCTCTTTTGTTAAGAGCTAGATCACTGCTCTATCCTTCTCTCAGCTGCCATATGGTGCAGTGGAAACAGGCTTACAAAGAGAGGGTGAGACAGAGAGAAGAAAGAAGTCAGACTACAGCAGATGAAATTGATTTATTTTCAGAGCTAAAGGGGCAAGTGAGTAAGATTGGGTAGAAGGAGGGGGGTGTCTTGGAATATAAAACCTTCCACAGAGCAGGCAACCAGGCTGTTCATATGACAGCCGCGCTGTGCTTGTTCTCTAAACACAGTACTTGAAAATAAGCATACACATTTTTGTTATCTTAGTAATGCTATCTGAGAATGACTTATAGCCCCAGTTGCTTGACAGTGGACTCTGGCGACTTCATTTCATTCTGTAATTTTCTTTTTTTTTTTTTTGAAAGATCAAAATCTATGTGGTTGCCATATGTGTGTAATTGTCAAGTATCCATCTGACAACTTTAGCCGAGTTACCAGAAAATGTCTGTCTGTAACATAAATTTTAAAGGGATACTGTTGATAGAAGCATCAGGGGCTAAATTCTGCCCTCAGTTTCAATGTAAATCCACTAAAATCAACTGAGTTACTTTACATTTATGCAAGTGTCAGTGAGAGCAAAATTTGGTTCAAAATATTGTAAACAAACAAATGTCTTTATCAATAGTACTAATAATATTTCTGGTTAAAACCAGACCTTTTAAAAAGCTAATTTACATCTCAGTATTTCTGGTCTTTGTTTCTTTTTTGCATTTCATTCATGTTGGATAATGAAAATAAGTGAAATTCGCTTCACTTTTGCCTACAATCAATTTCACTTTCAGGCTCTTAGTGCTGCAATATTTGGGATGCAAACAATGCAGGGGAATATATATTTGTTTAAAAGCAAATGCAATTCCTAAGGAATACATTTTGGACCCAGTTAAACTTTAAACTTGATTCTCCTGTGACAATGTAGACTGTAACAAATGAAGCTAATGCTTATTGTGGTTTAGCAGCCGGTGTAGAGAAGGATCATTATTGTGGATACATGTTATTAGAGCTATTTGAAAAATGGAATTTCTGCATCAGCAGAAATCCTTATTTTGGGAAATTTGTTTTAATCTTGAATTGGGCAAAGTATCAAAATATCAACATTTTTCATGGGAAGGAATGTTCAAAAAATCTATTGAGAAATGGTGAAAGTTTTTTCCAGCTCAACTTGATGGTAATCTGTGTCTTTCTTTTTTACCGAGGTGTCTCATGGGACTTTCATGGGTATTTCATGTCTTTGTTTTTCTTATAACCTGGGTCCCCTGTTTGGGCTACACCTACCATAATGCACCATTGTCATGTGATTTCTATGAGCCACTGCTATTATTCAAACAGATTGTTGTGGTGTCATAGGTGATGTAGTCCAGCCAGGATACCTGACCCATACAGGAGAATGAGGGCATGTGGCACCCAAACCACAGCTCTCTTGAGGCACTGTGGTAATTCAAGCAGACACAGATTTGGTTGAACAGACCAGAATGTTTTGCTTCAGGTCAACCTGTTGGGGAAAAAAAAAATGAAAAAGTCAATAAAGTCTAATTTTTTCCTTTTGATTGAAAAGTTCCTGACTAGCTATAATTCCTATGCACTGTCAATGTCCTCCTGTGTGCAGCTCTTAACAATATGGGTAAATCCTGCAGACTTTAACCACTATTTCTGAAATGGTGCTGAATAGGGTCTGTTGTTTTAACATGGAAGTGATTCTTCTCTTTCAAGTTCAATGACAAGTGTGGTGAACTTGAAGGAGAGGGGAGAAACAGACAGTAATTAAAGAAAAAAAATACAACCACTGAAGCTGCTACTAGGAGAGAAGAGGGACCTGGAGTTGAGTGCTAGTCTTGGGGAAAAGGGAGCTGTATCATGAGGTAGGATCAGGATCTTCAGCTGGATCATGAGGTAGGATCAGGTCTTCAGGTCTTCAGCCCTGCTCACAGCTACATTTCTGAGCTATCAGCTGGTACTGTTAACAACAGGGAACAGAGCCCCCTTTCCCCATTATTTGCACAGTGTGATTGGGGTGCAGGGTAGCTAACATGCAGCAGCCCCAGATTGGGAAGTTGCCTTTAGAATTTGGCCTGCAAAATACATCCACAGTGTCAGGTTGGACCATGTAGTTCCAATGAGCTCCGTCTCTGTAGCACACCGTGCAATGAATCAGGATGCGCCCCTAACTTCTTCCAATAGCCAGAGAAGACTGAGCAATGCCAGTCCTGCTTCTTTTGGCTCAGTTTCAAAAGAACCTTTGAGCAAGAGGCAGCAAAGCTTGGCTTAAATCAGTGATTGTGCTACACGTAATCCTCATGGAAAACATGTGCATGGGATAATGTTTCCCCATTTATGCATGTGTCAGCTCTTAAGAAAAATAGAATGAGATGAATAAAACCACATCAGCTCAGCTTAGTTTGAGATTTTTTCTATTGAGTTGTTCAAATTTTGTATCTTTCAGAATTTAAACTATCTGTATAGTCACATTTAATCTTTTACCCAAAACAAAACAAAAACACAAACCCAAACAATTTTGAGAGTTTCTGGTGGTGGCACCAGAGTTATTGTTTGAAAGCAGATAGTTTCCCCCCTGATCTAGTGATTTTTAGGGGTTTTTTTGCCTTTGCCTCATCTCCCCAAACTCGATGATGAGCCACATTGTAAAATGAAGAGCTATTGCAATTACCAAACCCTTTAATACTCAATGCTAGGTTTTGAACAGAAGAAAATACCTTTTGGCTAAATTCTAACCCTGAATTACAAATAATTGTTATTGATGTGCATATCTTATGCAGAATTGCCTTAGTTAATGGTAATTACAACAAAAAGACCAATACAAGTTTATGACAAAAGAACAGGAAGTTGGTTAGTTTCTCTTATTTTTTTTTTCAATCACCTCTATGCTTTATGGATTTCAGCTGAAAGTGTAAGTACCAAATACTGCAAGGAAGTCTGTCCTTGTAATATTTTCAACCTAGAGGAATGAAGATGTAAAGGAAATTAACTAAGAAAACCTGTTCTGTCAAATATTCTGGCTCAGCTATTAGCCCAAAATATCTTTGATTATGCTTCAGATAAACATCCAAACACAACCTTGATGTGATTCATCCATCGCTAGTGTCAGCAGAGTTCTTTATCTTTATATTAACTTTTTAAAAGTTTAAGTTTAAATTTTAAAACATAGCCATGGACTTAATCCTGCTGAACACTCTGACTATGATTCAACAAAGTTTAAAATTAAACATGTGTTTAAGGGTTTAGCTGGAGTGAGGCCAGAAAGCTAAACTCTGTGCCAGATGTTGAGTAAACAATTTCACAGTATCATACTGATTACAATACACAAACACTAACTAGTGTATTGAAATGTATCAAAAAGGGACAATGCAATGTTTTCTACAGTCTGATTTTCATGGTGACACAGAATATGATAGAGCCAAGAAAACAAATTCCAGTGCCTTTTGAGGTTTCTGGGCATTTGATAGTGACTGCCCCAATATTATATTCAGGAGACAATCCAGTAAAAGCCACGGTACTCTAGTCTAATAAGGCTTTCTACGTGGAGAAGGCAGCCAAATTTCCAACTCTCAAAAAGGCAGCTGGAGCAAGAAAACATACTCACTCTTGATCCAGCCACCTGCTGAGAGTGGAACAGTTGCTCCCACTAAGGTTTAGTGTGTGGTTGTCTTGGGAATCCCTCCTCACTAACATTTCCTAACCAATGGCAATTTTATGTGCAGAGGGAGGGGAGTTTGCTTCACACTTTGAAGGAGGTGGTAGTTAGTGAAGCTGTTTTTTATGGTACTGGAAAGGACCAGGGTCCCCACATGAGGGGGGAAAAGGTTCACTTTACCACAGTCCAGAGGCCCTGGGGGACCCGAACCAGGCTGCAACTGCCATTACCACGAGGGAAAAAAATTTCAAGGCTCATGAAATTGTATGTATGGGAAGAGGGATTGTGGTATGTGTGTGGAAGGGGGCCCGAAAAAGTTATGCTTGAGCTCTGGAAAGGACAGGCTGTGTTAGCTGCAGGTTCACTGAGATTGGGGAGAACAGGACAAATGCTTGTGCTTCCACAAGAACATTGAATCTATCTTGATTTTAAGTGGATTCAGATTTTTAGGAAATCCTTTTACACAGCTTTAACAGATACATGCTCAGACATCTTATTTCATGTCCTCATGTAGTATGGGAATGATATAATGCCAACATATGTTACTGCAATTATTTATCCTTCATATTGTCTTGGCAATGTATAAGATTCTGAAGATATGACTATATCATATGGGTCTCCGTCTTTTTGGATAAAAGTCCTATTGAGTTCAGTAAGAGCAGGTTTAGGTACATAGTTTATCTGGGACACTTGGCTAAAAGCTCTTTTGTGGAAAGGTGTACTTTTTGAATTTTGGGTTAAATATTATTTGTAGTACAGGATATGGTAACTAGGCTATTAACATGTTTTGTTCAACTGAAATAATTACTGCCAGACCCCCTAGTAGATATAGGCCTGTTTATATTTTGATCATTCTGTTAGTTTGAGCGTGGCCCAGCACATAAATTATGGAAAGGGGTTTCTATGTGACTATATCCATAGAAAATCACTGCTATGAAGGGCTGATTGTTGCTAATTTATTAGAGAAGCCTTCAAAGGCAGTGACTAGCAATACCTGAACAAAGTCTATTTAAAAAGACATTCGTTAGGAAGAATCAAGTTGGTTTTACATTGATCTGAAGATTTTATGGCAGTGTTTACAAAGTGCCTAATGCTATATGTTGTCATCATTTTCTGCTCTGAATTAAGGTGGCAAGATCTCAGCCAATATCCATGTATTGTTGAGTAAGCTAAGCAGTCGTGTCCTTGGAAATAGATCTGAAGGAATCTGTGCCTGAGTCTGACTGTGGCTAATCACATGGTAAACACTAAATGTCTCTTTCGATTTCATACACAGGATTTCCAACACAGGAGTATATTGCGAACTGCCATCTTGAAGTTGTTCAAGACAAGCAGGGGGCAAGGACAGCAATTTGTTATACCAAGGTTTTAGGAAAAGTCAGTGGAAACTAAACATCTAAATTAAATCTGCAGGTGTCATTTTTAAAAATTAATGTGTGCTACATTAGTGGTCAGAAGATTTCTAGAGAAGTAGTCCTGTAGTACCCTTTTAGACTTATTTACATATGTATAGCTCTTTAAAGAGCTCCTGCCCTGATGGTATCTAGACTTACATTGCAAGGCTAAGATGAATGAGGATGATAAAAATGGGGATAAGGGGAAGGGAGAAAGGGATTATGACAATAAGATCATGTGGTCGCATTGATAAATAAAGCATACCTCTTATACGCTACAAACTCTCATGTTACATATCAGCTAGCAAGGCAGCTGTATGAAGACATCAGTGCAAGAATTATGTTTGGCATGATGAAAGGCCTCAACTTTAAAGCAGTCTAACACCCGACATGGAAATAATTCTTTGAAATGACCTTGTAATTATTATTAAAAAATACCACACTCCCTAAAGTTAGGCTTCCTTTGGGATGGGATCCCCAACAACTATTTTGAATCAAACATCCCTCACAACACCTGATAAAAACTAAGGAATTTCTTTCCCACTTAGTGACTTGTATCCCTTATTCCCAGAAGGACTCCCTGACAATCAGACATGTCTGGTATCACCTGATGATGTTAACCTTCAATACCCCAACCCTCTGTATGATCTTTGAAAGTCTTTAATTCTCCTTCTGAAATTTACTGCTGCATTTACCTATCACCTACCCATTTGCCTAAATTGAAAAGGATACCAGTTTTTAAATCATATTTATTCTGGGGAGGAGTGGTTGAGGATTCAGGGGGAGGCAGAAGAGGAGCATGGGGGGAGGCACTACAATCTAAGAATATTGTTTTCACTCATAAAATTGAATCTTTTGGGGAAATCCAAAAAGGGATGAACTTGCTGCAAACATCATACACATATTACAGTATGTGTAAAATTCATGTTGTCTATGCAATTTTGGAAGGCATATATTCTATTAATAAAACAGTGGAGTCCTACTGGCAAAGATTTTAAAAATAGGTATCATGGGTTAGGCACTTGAGTCCATATTTAGATACCTGTTGGGAGGGAATGTAAACTGGAAAACTTTCACAAGTCCACCCAATTTAGGCTGAATCATTTTTCACCCTTATTTATGTTGTTCTAGACAGAATTATTGTCACTAATAGCATCTGAACGTATATTTATGCCAGACAAGACAGTCTAGGTAAATGATCCCAAGTTACTGCATTCCGAGACAGAGGAAAGTTCTTCCCTTTCCCAGCTTCTTCTAATGTCTTGGTCTGGTCCTTTAGTCCCATTCTTCAGTTTCTGGTCTCCTCTTTCTCCAATATGGGCCTTGTTCACCTGAGTATCTTCTACATTTCTACATTTCAGATTAGTTAACATTTCTCCAGTCATATTTTAGCACATTAGACATTTATTTTTTTATGTAAGCCATGCATTACACACGTGCAAGCTTCAGTTGACCTGACTGTGCTCTTTTTTTTTTTTTTCTTGCTGTTTATGCATGTTTTAGGTCATGGGTTTTCCCAGTAAGAGGCTTTTGTGGCTACAGGTTTGCATGTTTTTACTTAAAAACTTCCAACACAACATGTTTTCCTTCTTTTGTCAGCAATAACATCCTTTTAAGCAGATCAGCAATATTATGTAAAAGAAGAATTGGCAAAACCACACCTATGCCCGCAAAGTCTTGGTTTAAGTGTTACCTCACCTAAACTCATTCACTATCCATAATTACAAATTATTAAAAAAGAGATAACAAAATTAAAAAAGAGATTACTTTTACCATTTAACAAGTCTGCATTTTTATATTTCAACATCATACTCAGTATATAGAGGTATATGTATATATCACCATACCCCATTAATCTATTGGCAGGGGGTATTATGGAAAACAATGATTCTTTAATGTCAACTTTTCTTATCTTCTTTAAACATTGGTGTTCAAAAACCTTTTGCATTCGAAGTCTATGCAAATCATTACAAACAAAACTTCATTATAAATTTTCCTGTGAGTGCATTTACACAGGAGTCTCAATTTTGGAGCCTTGATATTTAGTTGCTTTTCGTGATGCCCCAATACACCTAAATACAAAAAGTGGCCTGGTTTTCCAAAGCACTGAACACAGAGAAGCTTCTATAAGATATAAAGATGTATAAGTACTTACATTGACTTACAGAACAAGGAGCAACGGTCTCAAGTTGCAGAGGGGGAGGTCTAGGTTGGACATTAGGAAAAAGTTTTTCACAAGGAGGGTGGTGAAGCACTGGAATGGGTTATCTAGGGAGGTGGTGACATCTCCATCTTTAGAGGTTTTTAAGCAGCGGCTTAACAAAACCCTCGCTGGGATTATTTAGGTGAGGTTAGTCTTGCTTTGAGCAGGGGGTTGGGCTAGATGACCTTCCCTTCCAACTCTAATATTCTACAATTCTATGATTATTTGCCAGCAGCTCTATAGCATAAAATATATAGTTTTGATTGTGTCATGGGGAAGGAAAGTAGGAGTTGTGCATCATAAAAATTGTTTACCCTAGTGGGTGCTGCTGGATGCTTTGAAAAATTTTCCACTTTGAAAAATCAGACTGCTTGTTTCGATACCTAATTATGGATTTACAAGCACTGGTTTAGGCACTCTTTTTTATAATCTTGGCACAATTCTGACAATGACTAGCTGCAATGAACCAGTGTCATAATTTTGAGTGTAATTAAAAGGAAACCATTGTTTCTTGTTTGGAATAGGGCCAAAAACATACAAGGGAACATACATGATTGCAAGGAAGCAGTTTGGGAAGAAAAAGTTGTCTGAAAGGCTTTTGATGCCAAATGCCCCAAATCTTAACATACTGTTGTCTAATTACTTTCCATCCAGTTTTATTAGTCAACCTGCTCCTTGCATCACATAGGACTGATTTCTCACTAGCTGAAAGTGTATTTTGCTCAACAGTCAAATTTTATCTGCTAAGGATTTCTATGGTCATTTCATCTATAGGCCTTGATCCTGCCTTACACGTGCTTAACTTTAACCTTAACCTTAAGCACAAGCAGTTCCATTTACCCCAAATTAAATGGTCAGTGGTACAGAGCTCTGCAGCTTTGTTGAAACTGATAGCTTAACACAAACGCAAAATCAAGTAGACCCAGCATTTGCATTAACAACTTTAAAAAAAAATCGAACAAAGAAAAACAATTTATTACTGAACACAGTGCAATTGTCTCACTCGACCCTAGAACAGAAACACATTTCTTTGGTTATCCCAGCCCCAGAACATATTGCAGGATCCCTACGGCCTCATAAATAGAATAGAATGGAAAAGCTGTGGATAAAGAGAAGCAGGATATTACTCTGTTGGTCACTTTTATGGGGTCGTATGCCTTTTAATGTTAAAACTGGCTCATGCAGCAAAGTAATTCACACAAGTAAGTAAACATTGAACCACCCCCTTTCCTGTCCCTGACTTTTCCTCTCCCATCCCTCAAAGGAATTGTAGAGAGAAAAAAGACTTGCATTTAGTAGAATTTAGCTTCTGGCGAGAAACACTATAAGGAATTCATTTCCTGGCCCATAATTTACATGTCCAGTCCTTTCTCCGACCCCTCATCTTCCTCATCCAAGCTGTTTTATATCTGTAGCATTCAGCAGAGTTTCCTGCCTTATGTTTGCTTTCAATTTTCATATCCATGGGAATGGAATCTGTGCCTAAGTATCAGGCTCCTTATCCCTTCCGCTGTTGCTACCACCTTAGACTTAGGCCAGAGCTACCACAACTTAATTAAATGATGCTGAAGCATCAAACAAATGGCAGTTATTAAATTCTAGCAGAGTCAGGCCAAGAAATCTCTTCCTGGCTTTTCTTCTTCTCTTTTTTTGGTTAACTAGCTCCTTACAAGAGAAATTCATTTAAAATTTTAAATATTTAACCTAAAGCTTAGGTTTTGATTTACTCTGGGGAAGAACTGGAGGGAGCTGGGGGAGGGAAGAGAGAAAAACTATTATGTCCTCCTTTCTCATTCAAAGAGCTGTCTGTTTTACTATCTTTGCTGCTGCTTTGGGCAGCTCTGCTACTTTGATCCTCTTAGAAATAGGCTCATTACAAAATCCACCTCATTGAGTAACACTTCAAAGAGACTGATCCTGCAAACAGTTCCATTGTTATGGTGGAGGAATGGAAATTGCAAGGCATAACAGAGGAAAAACAATAAATAAAATGTATGCTTATCTAGATGAGTAAGCCCCAAATTTCCAGTGTAGCTTGCTAGCTGTACCCTATTATGCATTTTCCTGCATAATGAAAGGTTTATCAAAATGTGTTTGATTGGAATGTATGTCTCTTGCTAGTTTGAAGATAACAATGCAATAGTGTAATTGCTGTTGATTTTGTGTCTATTATTTTGATATTTTCCACAGTATAATTGGGTTTATATTTCCTTTTTCTTAATATAAATTGAGTTTTGGCTTGCTTTATGTTTACATGGAAATTAGGCTGTATAGTTATTGATTGGCCCACCTTAAAGTGTTTAGAGGCTCGATTCTGACCTATATCATATATTTTAGATGTTCTTTCGACCTGAAAAATTAGGAGTGATATTTTATTAGAACACGCTTTCCAGTATTTCTTCTTTTTTGCTTGTGTCAGAAACACAACAATAAAGGTCTTTCTTCCTGTATTTCGCTTCTAATTCTTGCCTAAACTAGGAAATCTGAGGCACATTAAGATGATAAATAACAGAAAGGGCTGGCAAGGAGAGACTGGAGGGAGGAAAGTGTCAGTTACACTTTTTCAAACCTCAGTAAGCTCAGGCCATATCGAACCCAAACTACTTCACTTATCCCTAGCACTAAAGCACCAAAACATTCTTATAACATTACATTCACCTGCTTCTGTGTGACAGAAATAAACTGCAATAATCACAGAGGTTTTTTTTTTTTTAAGTTTTAAACATTATTTCTTTGATAAAATGTCATTTGGAAAGGAAATTATCATCACCATATTAGTGTTATATTAACATGCAGTATATATGAGTCACCTAAAGGGGTTCTAAACAACCCAAGATTATAAGGCGGACAAAAAAAACTCATGGAAGAAAACTCTTCCAAGTGTTCGAGGGCAGCATGCTGGCTACTGCACCCCACTGGGGAGTGCAGTTATTCATTTGAGTTAGCTCTACCAGGTAGTGCATGGTAGGGGCAAGGGCAGAGCTAGGGCTCTATCTTCTGGCTGCTACTGCCCATCCCTTTTGTAGTGATGTTTGCCCCAAGTAAGTAACAAATAAGAATCCCCTGTGCTCTTCTGAATGCATGAGCTGCAATTCTGCCCTAGCCCTTAAGAGAGCTATACAAGGGGAAAGGGCAGCTCCTTAGACCCCCCCTGAGAGTGGACCAGATAACAAGTGTGAAAAATTGGGACACTTTTTTCATGGTGGGGGTATAGTTGCATATATAAGACAAAGCCACTAATATTGGGACATCTGGTCACCCTATCGTCCTCATCCCAGCCTGGGCCTGAAAAATTGTATCTATGGGGAAAAATACTGCTGTACACTCAGAACTCAATTGCTGACAAAGTGCAGTGTGAGAGCTATGAATATGTAGCACAAAATGCTTGTTTTCTGAACGAATTATCTGATGCATTTTACATTGTACATGTACAAATTATTTTTAAATGGTCAAAAGCTATGTTGTTATAGCATGTTACAAAGCAGTTACATCCTGGAGTAAATCACTGTTGCCTTTAGTCAAACACAAATTATTGGGCTCAATAACTGAGTGACATTTAATGGCCTGTGATATCTAGGAAGCTAAGCTAAATGATCTATTGGTCCCGTCTGGCCTTACACTCTATCTCTAAAGCCTGTTTTAACTGCTGTTGTATGCAACTTTGACATTTCAGCCATCAGGGCAACTCCTATGGAGTGTCACTTAGCCTCTTGGGACAAAAGCCCATGCCACCTGCCCACTGGATACCACCCCTATTTCCCAACATAGCTGGTCACCTCTGTTACAGCAACACCATAAAGGGCCCTCCGTGATTTCACCCTTGTGGCCTTACCCCTCACTTGGAATAGTAGTGGCTGGGCCCCTTTCCTCTCCCATAGAGGCTGCAAGAAGATTTTCCAGTACTTGCATCAGCAGCTGTGTTATATCTAGGATGGCTAGGCTTCCAGCACTCTTTCTCTCCTGCCACATACAGAGTGAAATAATGCTGCCCTCATTGAAGTCAATGAGATTTTGTATTTGATTTAAGTGGGGCCCAGATTTCCCCCTAAGTCTGTTGCTAGTGTGGTGTTAGTAGGGGGAACCCTCCACCCCAACCACACAGCAGTGAGTCTTGGTATTAACATATTGTTAAGATGGGTGAGACAATTACCACCGCTTATAGCTGTAGTTTCAAGCTGTCCGCATGCTCATGCAGATTTAACTGCTTTGTTTACACTCATTTAACATTTTCAAGCTTTTACTAACAACCATGAAGGTTAGAAATTTTATTTTTAAATGAAAGCTGAGATTTTGTTGTAATCGTATGACTTCAGGAGCTGAAGCCGTAGGTACAAGTTATTCCTATAGTATATAATAACTTATATTAGTTATACCTTAAACCGATAGTTGATGGTTTCAAAGAGCAGTAACATGGACCACTCCCCATCTCTCTCCTGATAATATGGAGGCTGGCAATTTTCAGAATTTCTTGTGAGCAGGTGTCTTGCTCAGAACCCTTCCCACATAACCTTGAGGAGCAGGTGGCTCATTCCAATCCTATAGCACAATGTAACGTTTAATATTCTGTCTTTACCTTTAGAAGGAATTGGAACCCTGCATTCACAGTTTATATTTATTTATGCTCATTTGCTAAGTAAATCTTCTCTTCTTCATCTTTCTTTGTTCTGACACATTAATCCTGCTGACAATTTACTGTAGTTAATGAAAAGCTGTTCTGCCTTTTAGTTGTTCAATCTTCCTCTCCTACCACAGTGGCAATGGGTGCTAGTATATGTTGTAAAACTTAAAAATGTTCTATTCTTCTCTCTTGATGAATACACATATATTAATAGGGCTCAAACCA
This sequence comes from Mesoclemmys tuberculata, assembly GCA_007922155.1. Lineage (NCBI taxonomy): Eukaryota > Metazoa > Chordata > Testudines > Chelidae > Mesoclemmys > Mesoclemmys tuberculata. The sequence goes on along the minus strand of ML675624.1, from coordinate 8,705,364 downwards.
AGAATAATAATGGCTGTGTAGACCCGCTCAGTCCATCCAGCAAGCAACACAGAAAAACCACCCCGGTAAGTGGCGTAGTGCTGTGTTGAAGGGAGCGCTGTTCCCTTCAACGCAGTGCAGTGTGGACGCCACATGGAGGAGATGCCGTGAAGTCGATGGGAGATACGCAAGTGATTTACGTCACTTGTGTATCTTCCGTCGACTGCTGCCGAATTGCAAAGGTAAGTGTAGACCGGGCCAATGACGGCCTTATAAACATGCTTACTAGCTGAGACACAAGTACAGACACCCTCCTGAATATATCACCTGAGTATTATTTTCAGTTCAGAACCTGGAAGTAATTTCCGTATTTTAGAGAGAAAACCATGACACTTAAGTCCATGAGACACACTCGTGGAAAACTACAGCTGATCTGATATCTTCAGGAACATACTTCTAAATAAAACACTGTTTTGGGAATTTCTAAAAACTCTCTGCTGTGAGTTACTGTTAATGAAGTGAGTTACTTCATTAATTCCCACTACTCTGAAGTCCATCATCTCCTTAAAACATGCAAATACTTTTAACAAGTAAAAGCCCTGACTCACAAGAGCCACAGTAGAGCGGACATAAATACAATAGACTATGTTAAGCTAGTGCTCAGGGTCTAACCTAATTAACATTGAAAAAACTCAGACAAGTAAGGTTCCTCAATCTGTCTTTAATGCAGCACTAACCAGAATTTAAAGAGGGAGTCTGCCTGCATTCAACAGAGAAGGAGGGTAGCTGTTTGCCCATATTAATGAATGGATGATGAAGATGGTTGTCTGCTTGTTCTAGGGAGGAGACATATTCACTGGGACCTGTGCTTGTAATGTTGTATTCAGGCCTGTGACCCAAGCTGCTCATTCCTTCAGAGCTCTTGTAACTTTGCATAAACATTCAGGATGGAGGGATGTCAAACCTACACCTGTCCAACACTTGCCGCTATAGCAAACTGGTGAAGCTAACACATAACCTTTAAATCTATGTGTGAAGAATCAGCCAGGTGCTGCACCAGCTACTGGGCCCATTAGCCTTCTTCCTTTCTGTACCTTAGTTTAGCCAAAATCTGAGCAGGAAGCATCTGCTACTCAGTAAAACAGTCAAAAACAGCTGCAGATAGTGAGTCAGTTTGTTTCTGGGTTTAGCCTATATAAAATAGCTCTGATGCAAGCTCCTTTCCTGCTGCTGACCATACAGGATCATTCTCAGGTGTAATATATTTGCTCTCCTATGACCATTTGCTCCTAAGCATGCTCCTTTGAGAATTCCATTGTGAATGCATTTTTTCTTGGACAACCTGATTTGAAGGTGCAGTGTTTTGAAAACTTAGTCCATTGTCTCTGTCAGCAGCTCTTTTCAAATATGATAGGTTGGTTCTTATAAGTCAATAGCTCTTAGTGGTGTGGGTGTGTGATGATGATTTTGATAGACACCAAGCTGAGGGCTGAAGATGAATTGTTTTTTGACCCATCTACATTATAAAATCAACTTTCAGTGAGGGACTTATTTGCAACATGGCAGTCTGATATGCTCAAAACATAGTTCTAGCATTCTAATCCCAGATTCAGGTGAAAGAACTGGATTTTCTTTTTCACTTACAATGCCCATACAGCAGCATAGCTCCATTGACGTTAGTAGAGTTACTCCTGGATTTCCCTTGATATGAATGGAGACGCTAGACCTATGGCTTTAAAACATGGTCTGCAAACACAGATCCTCTCCACATAAGAAGCCAGAAATGTATTTCAGTTGTGTGCTAGGACTATAGTGTTTTTAATTGGGTTTTCTCACACAGCTGATTGGGTAGTGTAAAAGGGTCCTTTAGCATGACAATTACGCATATGATTTTATGGTTATGCATTTGGGAAGAAGTAAAGATAAAGAGATGCCACAGTTGGCAGAAGTGTCTGAGAAGCAACACACACAGAGAAACTGAATCTGGTTAGCTGAAGGTTTGAACTCAGAGCTATTTTGCTGGATCTCTAGCAAGAGCTGGCACAACATCTGAAAGCTCCTGCTTTTTTTTCTCTCTATTTTTATCCATCCTCAGTCAAATAAATATTGTGCTTTATAATATATTAAATTATATATATATATATATATATATGCCAATTAAAATATACCACAATTGTCTACTGCAGGGTTTCCTTCACTTTCCCCAAAAGTATCCGGTACTGCTATATTCAAACAAGATAATAGATTAGATGGGTCACTAATCTGGTCATTCATGGGATCCAATGATCAGCAATTTCTCTGTAGAATGAGAAAACATAAAGGGGCCTAAAAGAATCTGCTGGAATAGACTCCAATGCAGACACTGTGTTATACAGTCATAAGGCTGTCTTTGAGCCCCCAGTTGGAGGGCTGGGGATGGGGGTACAATGTGAAGCACTGCATAGAGTCTGGACAGTGCTGCTCTCCAGCCTGAAGCCCAGGGAGGCTCATGCAGGCCTCTAGGACTGGTTAAATTATGCTGGGAGCCTCTCCAGCCCCATAGGGTACTCCATTTTTGCCACACACTACTGCAAACACAGAATTTCATACTGAAAGTCCAAACTCTGCCTCGCTGCAGGAGAGCTGGGACAATGTGTAGAACTGAACTTTTAGTTGTGTGATTACATCGCTTGAGGTGAATCACTTAACCTCTCTGTTTTTCTGTCTCTAAATAGGAAACATACTCATCCACAGAGATGCTGTGAGGATTAATTCATTAAGAGCTATACAGTGTTCTGGGAACATCTGGTGAAAACGTCTCTATGATGGCATTTTTACTGACCACCTGCAGTATTACCGATTCTTCAACTTCAAAGAGATATTTTGCACAGAAATGGACCAAGCTGCAATGATGACAGGTCTTGCAAACTGACAACTTTGAGTTTAATAAGGGAATGGCAAACTTTCTGGAGAGTGTGTGAAGTGTTATCTTTCAGTGGCACATCATAATATAATCTTGGAGAAATGTGGAACTACTGTATCTTAAATGAGCTTTCATAGGCACAGCACTGATAAAGCTTATCTGACTTTGTTTGCTCACACAGATTCAGATAACCTTCATGGCTCTGTTATATGGTATGATAAAGCGCAAAATGAAATTAAAGGCCTTTGGGAAAGCTACAGTGCTGTCTGAATTGCTTGCATGACAGAGCGCTGAGTCATGCTTGGTTTCAAGTCAGAATTCCCTCTGCATACCTAATCCATCTACCAGAAATTATTCCAAACCTTGCATCACAGATAGTGATGTGTGATCTTCAAAAAGTCCGGAGGTTTGGTTTGTCTCGTTTCAGATAAGCAGCAATCCCCCTGAACCCTCTGAAGTGTTTTCTTATGCCTCTGCCCCCTTAGTCTAACTCTCTTCCTGCCTTCTGACCACAAAGCACTTTACTCAAGGAACAGTTGATTTCCTGAATCCACGCTTTCCAAAGCAATTTCAAACACTTTTAAATTATGTGTAATAATCTCATTTCTTACTAATATTTCTCCTTTAACATAATAAGGAATTTAAGTCAGCAGTATCCTTTCAGGATCTCTTCTCAAATATGGGTTTAACTTAACTCCCCTCAAATCTTATGGGACTTCCCCAACCTGGGGATTAGAAAACTATCAGATGGTTCCCGTGCTGGTTTTTTTTTTTTTTTTTTTTTAAACAGTTCTGGGATTTAATTCATTTGAGTTTATAATGCCTTGTCGAAGCCTGATAGTTTTAATTGCCCAACTATCTGCATTATGATTATCATAAGGCCTTTTAACATTTTACCTCTATAGTCTCCAGGATGTGACCTTCAACTTCCTTCGGAAATACTAAAGCAATAATTAATTGGCTCTCTCAGCAATATCACACTCATCTGTCACTAACATCCCACTTGTCCCCCTCCCCCATGGACTCACTAGCTTCTTCCTCAGCTGTTTGCTCTTCTGTGAATAAAACCTCTTAATGGGGACTTTCATAGGTTTGTGTTAATCTTAGGGCCAAGAGTTTAAAGTTAGACATGCACAACTGCACACATCCATCTGTGTGTTCCTGATGTATGGACTCAGATAACCAATGGTAACCTGCAAACACCCACACCTGCCCTGCGTATACCTCTGTTATTCATCCACAAGTTACTTGCATAATTGCATGTGTCAAATTTTAAAAAATATGTCCTCTCTTTTGTATTTATTTCAAGCTACAAAAGTGTCTCAGGTCTCATTTATGATCCTGTTCTCCTATCTTAATATTATCATCTGACTTTACAGTTCTCCTGGCTACTGCCTATTTCCTTCATTTTTTTACATATTCATTTTTTATTATTTGTTTTCATAATCAGGCATATTGAGTTACAGGTGAAAAAGTGCATCTCAGGATGAATAAGTAAAGAGGGGTAACAGTGTTGATCAGAAGTAGAAATTGTTCTGCACATGATGCAGTATATAAATCTGTCTCTCTCTCCCTCCCTGCCATTTAAGTGTGTCAGTCCAGTCAGGTTTTCAAAGTCCAACAATATTTGAAAATTAAAAACTGAAATATTCCTAACCGATTTTTTAAAGGAACTTTTAAAGAAAAATGATCAGTATGTTGTTGTTCTTGTTTTAAAATTCACTAAATAAAAAAAATAGTTTTTAATACAGCACCCTGACTTTAAAATATATTGTTTTAATATACATATAAATTTTTTCTGCTCACTTGTTGATGCTTTATAAGGGTTTTTCAGCAAGGGAGAACCTGACTCATCAGTCAACCACACAGGTGAGAGAATAAAAATGACATCACAGAAAGTACTGTCAAAGGCTAATAGGCAACTGAGTAAAACAGGAACCCCTCGGTTTCCTTCAGTTATTTATCCCAGCTTCTTATACTCTGTCATGTTTGATTCCACCTGTCTGCCTTCCCTGAACCTGGGCTGGTTAGAGTCCAGAACAGCTTCCTATGGATCCTTTATGGCCATAATTCCCTCTCCGCCAGCCACAGATTACTCCTTCCTACTCTGAATTACTTTCTACTTTGATTGGGGGGAATGCTGTCTTTACAACGCAAGGGAATCACCTATGAGAGAGGGGAATGTTAAGTGCCATTTACACCACTGGACCTGGACAAAAAAGACAAGAATCTGCCTCTTCAGCTTTCTTTACTTAAGAGTGTCAAGTCGTTGGGTCAGAGGCAAACTTTTTTGTTGTGTGTTTGTACAGTGTATAGGCCAATGTGGTTCTGGCCTGCTACCTGGTCCAGTAGTTGCTACTGCAATAGAAATAATGGTAACAACAATAATTCTTTGCCATTGGGCATTCATTGTTTTGCATTTGCTGGCTCTATGTGTTTCTTAAAATTACATTAGTAATTACATTTTTTTCATCCTATTCCAACCCAGGGAACTGCTCATTGATGTCCATAGGAGTTTTGCCAGTGAGTTCAGTGGGAGCAGGATCAACCCCCTGGCCCCTCCCCCAGTTCTACCACAAAAAAGTTGTCTTCTGGTATTTGAATATAGGTCTTTTTATGAAGAGTTCACATACATGCATTGAGAATGCCTCCTGTGGCTATGGGTGCAGTGGATTAGCGAACTCTTTCTCTTCTGCCATATTGTGTTTGCGATTTCTGCTACAAATTCTGTTAACTGGCAAATATAAACTTTGCATATGCAACAATTCTTTAAACTGTTTCCAGTATTTAGCTGTTATTTGATATGTTCTTCTGAGCTTTTTTATTATTTCTTCCTTTAGTTTTAATTTAATGATCTTTACCTTCTAGCATTTTCAGCTCCTTCTCCTTCCATTCCTTCCTCTCCTTTTCAATAGTAAAGTCCCTAATGGGTTTGTGGCACTTCTCCCTTTCTGGGGTTTTTAAATTTGATTAATTTAATTTTAACTAATGAATTAATGAAAACTCAATTTTAATATTTCTTATTTTAATAATTAATTTCTCTTAGTTGACTTTAAAATTAAAGTCATCTGGAGCTAGAGAAGGACTAATGGGGAAAATTACTTATATGTTTATGTTTCATCATTATTTGTGAGCAGTTATGCTGCATTCAAAGTGAGGCCACAGGCTTGTCTACATTAGTAGATTGCTCCAGTGGAGCTATGCCATTGCAAACCCTCAGTGCAGATGGGAATTCTGCCCGAATAAAGCATAATGGATTACCCATTAGAACTGGAATCTTATTTTCTCTTTATAATCTAGTCCTTCGGTGAGTGGGATTAAAATCTCTCATGCTACTGTTTGAGTTCTTTATATGGGGTATAATTTTCAAGAGTGCCTAAGTGATTTAGGCACCCAGGTCTTGTTTCAAAAGCAACTGAGGCTATGTCTACACTGATGGCGGCAAAGTGAAGACCCGCTCAGTCGATCCAGAAGTTGACTTTATTAATCCACCCCCGCAAGTGGAGTAGCACTGTGTCGAGAGGAACACAGTTCCGGTTGGCACAGTGCAGTGAAGACGGCATGCAGAAGAGAAGCACAGCAGTCGACGGGAGTTACGTAAGTTCTTTGCGTACTTTGTTAACTCCCGTCAACTGCCACTGAATCGTGGAGGTAAGTGGAGACCAAGCCTTAGACTGAGATTCTCAAAGCGATTTTGATTCCTAACTCCTTTGACATAAACAGGAATTAGATGCCTAGGTTTTTCTGAAAATCCCACTAAGGGCCTACCTGCATATTTAGGCACCTAAATTCCTTTAAAAATCTGAAACCTTCAGATCCTAAGTCTCCTAGGTTCCTTTCACTTACGCAATTTTGAAAAAATTACCATGGTCTTTTGGTTTAATGTGCAATTGCTGCATTTTCTAGTTGTATTCTTTAGTCAAATAATCTAATATATTCCTGTTAGTGTCTGGACTATTTAAAAAGTCAATTCCTACTGATTCTATATCACTTAATTTCTAGTTTCAGCAAGATCCCCTTTTTCATGGATTTAATTTCAAACAAATAAATAACAAGAACAGTGGTATTATTTTACTGTGTTTATCATATCAAGAATATAGTTTTCTGAATACTATTAGAAAATCAACAATTAAACAATAAATTAATCCATTCCAATGACAAAAGAGACCATTGTGGTCATTTAGTCTGACGTCATATATAAAACAAGTCATAAAAGTTCCCCAAAATAATTCGAAGAGAATATTTTTTAGAAAACATCTAATCTTCATTTACAAATGATGGAGAATGCACCACAGCCCTTGGTAAATTGTTGCAGTGGTAAAATAGAATAAATGCCACCAGATGTGGCAATCAGAGGCTCTAGAGGAAAAGAAAAGAATGATATACAAAATTAAAAGAATGTCAAAAACTCAAGTAAGATACAGGCACATGGGATATTGTTTAGTTCCTTTCTGTTTTTCAGGTAGGTTAATTGTCTTTCAGTTTTCGCATATGGTTCAAATGAGTCATACTATTGAAATGAAAGTGCATGTCCAGTGGAATGGTATTGGGGATGGCCAAATGAGTCTATGTACTGGCAAATCATTATAGAAATGAATTGTAGCCATTTTTATATGAGTTTAATTCATCTCACTTCTGAAGTCCTCCCTAAATGTGCTGCATGGTGGGGGACCACATGCTTCAAATAGGGGAGAAAAAAGTGTTAGTATATCTCTTTCTCCCCCCACTGTGGCTGTGGCTAGTTCACTGACACATTCTAGGATTTTGATTGAGTCCTCCTTTGGCTCACCCTTCCTCCTTTTCTGTGGGTGGGGGGAACAGAACACAATAAAACGCAGGACTTTTCCATTTATTTTTTCAACTGTATGAGCTAGAACTGGCTGGACGCTGACTACTTCCCTTTGTGACACTTTGTTTTTGATCCATGTTAGAATAAACCAAATCCTTTCAAATGTGTTTATGAAATGGACTTGTGTCAAAATGGCTGTTTTCAAGTTGCAAACCTGAGCTATTTGACTCACTCTCTCTTTCTGTCTGGACAAAATGTCAGAAACCTTTGCATTTAAAACTTAATTGAAAGTGAGCCTTCTCTGTGAATCGTTTCAACAAAACAGCATATTTCAGTGAAATTACATTTAGTCAAAAATGTTCTGGCCAGCTCTCGTGGGAACACTAAAATTACATCATTTTGTTAAAGTGGCTTTCAGGCTGTACCATCTAGCACTGTCTTGCACAGGAATTTGAGTGTCAGGGTAAGAAGAATGATTCTGGTTCAAGCTCACATCACCAGTATGCAGGAAGCAGAGAGGTTATGGCTTCTCTTCAAATCCTGCCTTCCCCTTCTCCTGCTTGGTGACTGACTCTGCTCTCCTGCTGCCTGAAGTTTTTGTTTGTTTGTTTTCTCCCTCTACATTGTTTCTCAGGCTTGTCCTGCCTGCTAATTGACTTCACCCCATTATTCCTCCATGCTTCTCATTCCTGTTCACTGGCCCTGAATACTTTTTCCCAGAGCCCCATTTCCTTATGTGTTCAAGATGATACTATATTGGCAAAGCTTCCTGGCCTTCTACATGCACCCTCTCCTGACAGTTTTACTGCCCAGCTAGTTGTAAATTGTTGGCGATGCCCCCAGTGTAGCCCCAGCAGAGGCTCCCTGTTTCCCACATACCTGCTGTTATCCTGAACCCAGTCCACTTTCAATTAAAACCCTAGAAATACTAGCATGGCTGTCCAACTGGTGGTGAATAGGGTTTCCTTTCATCTACTAAAATATTACCAATTCTCAAAAGATTGTTTTGGAGCTTGGAAGCAATAATTCATAACACATGTCTAGCATAGGAAGGTGACTTGATATCCACTGCTTTGTTACACATTTTTAAAATCATGTCATTTATGGATATGAATATCCTGAGTATTGGATATTGTCACAGAAGCTTACAGAAATCGCCTGCCTTCTGTGGTCCATGAGTCATTTGATCCCAGGATTGTAGAAACAAATGCAGCACTTTCAGTTGAAATCCTTAATTTATGGACATTCAAAACAGTTAAATACTTTGAAAGTCCAGGGGAGAGGAGAGATACCTGGGTTCTCTCTGTAAATATTCACAGTGTGATGCTGTGAAGGAAGGCTATATGTTAAATGATGAAAACTTGCCCTATGCTAAATTTTGGTGAAGGGCATAGCAAAGAAAGACTCTTCAGGAGGTTGGATAGGGTGGTACAAATCCTTCACAGGCCTGCATTAGCACCCACTCAGGTGTACCCGCTTATAAACTGATCCAAATCAAACTGAAATCAATGGAAAAGCTCCTATTGACTTAAAAGTATTTTGTATCAGACCTCTAATGATGCAGGGAGAATAAATAGTAGATTTCATATAGTAACTGGCTCCACTTTTATTCTGCTCTCACCTAAATTGAAGCTCCCTTTCTCAGCAGCACAGAAGTAACCACCACAGAACTGGATTCCAGCACACAATGATTTGTCTGTGTGCAGTTCTGTCATCTTTTCCATCATGACACAGACGAGCCACACAGGTGCCACCACATATAAGCAGAAGCACTGATGACTGTGGAGCAGGGGACAAGTTTTCCCTATAAATGAACAAGGGAAAAAATTACTTATATATAAAATGTACAAAGATATCTTAGCTACAAGAAGTTGCCTAAATCAGGTATAACACAACCCTACAAAAGAGAGGGTATTTAAACTTTGAGCATTGATGCCGTGGCCTTACCTTACCCAGCTGTGCTGATTTTGAGTAGAAAGTCTAGTTACTTAACATATAAATAAAATGAAGTCTTACATTTCATGACAGAATCTAAATAACATCTTATCTGTTCAAGTGAAAACCATGTCCATTACACTAGGATGGTTACGGACATCAGCCTAGTTTGCATTGTTAGGGTATTTTTCTTTCAAATATATCATTCCAATTCCCATCAGACTTTCATGTCTCTCTCTCTCTTTTCACTTCTCAGTCTGTTAAGACAGAGTCATGAATCTGGAGCTATATTTTGACAGCTGTTGCCCACAAGCTTGAATACAATATATTTATAACAAAGGTAAATTCTTCATTTCAAAGCATATAAAAAAAGTGCTTTCTGATTCCGCAAACTGTATGAACTTGGAATTGCAAGTATATTATTAGAAGTACAGCTGCACTTTAAAAGCTCCATTTAAATAGTGACTTAAAACTTTTAAGTATAGTGTGTTGTGTTTGTGACACTATAAATCACTGGGCATTTAGAGGTCAAAAGATTACAATTTACGCAGGAAACTGGTAAACCAAGGTGGCATAAATAAGCTCTCTGTTCTGTGACCCAGTCATTAGGCAAAAATAAATTTCTCTGCCATCGGATGCAGAAATGTTAATATGAAGATATCTTCTTCTTCTTTGATGAATTGCTTATGGATAGATACATTATTTATTGTAGTGCCCCATCTCCAGTGGATGATATAGTTCATTCCATAAAACTATTATAACCCTTTAGAAACAAAGCATAAAAATGCACTACAAAGTTCATATTGTATGCAAATAGAAAAGGAGCTTTTATTGTTATCTTATTATACTGTTGTCTATCATTTTAACAAAGGCATAAATATGAATAATATTAATATCTTACATTTATATACCACCTTTCATACCAAAGCATTTTACTGCGTAAAAAATCTTTATATACAAAGCACTTGGTACATACAAAAAATATGTTAAGATGGAGACAAGGTTGAGAATATATGTCAGTAATTGAAGGGTAGAAACCATTATAAGGATGTTGTAATTATCCCAAAGCCAAGCATAATAAACCCAGGAAATTCTGATTTAAGGTTACACTTAAAAGAAATCCAAACAAGTTAAAATAATATATGCACAATTAAGGTACCTACCTTAACTGACCTATAAGGGTGCTACGCAATAACCATAAAACTATGGTTAAGTCATATTAGTATCTCTGGTCCCAGATTAGATTAAATAGATTTTTTTGGCATTGGTACAGGGCAGGACACTCTCACTGGCTGAACATAGCTTCAGGGTTTTTAGAAATTTTTCCAGAAATGTTTAAGAAATGAAAGCATTTCTGTTAGGCTGTGTCTACGGCATGAGCTAGGGATATGATTCCCCTGCTCAGACACACATACTTGCACTAGCTCTCATTGAGCTAGTGCAAGTAAAATAGCAGTGTAGCCATGGTAGCACTGGTAGTGGCAGCAAAGGTACATCTTATTTGTGTCAAATACATATCCACAGTTTTCAGGCCATTTTGTACTTGGCATAGCTCAGCCATGTCTCAACTGTCATTACCCATGCTACCATGGCTACACTGCTGTTTATGCTTGTGCTAGTTTGATGTGAGCATGTGTACACTAGCAGGGGAATCACACCCCTTCCTTGTAGTGTAGACATAGCCTTAGTGTCATACTCTTAGTGGCTACGGGATGGAGACTTGGGTTCTATTTCCAGTTCTGTCCTGTCCTGGTGTCTGGAATTGAGCACTGTAGTGACTCTCCTCCTTCCATTGTTTGCCTGTCTTGTTTACTGTAAGCTCTTTGAAATAGGTGCCATCTCTTCCTTTATGTTTGTACAATGCCTAGCACAATGTGGCCCCTGGGCCTGTAGGCACTACTGTAGTATGAATGAACACATAATTGTCCTAATTGCTCTGCAATTTAACCTGTCCTGCAGTTGATGATACTCTACCCCATTGTGATATATATCTCAGAGCTGCTCCAGAATAATGTTTATAACAGCTCTTGAAATAAACTCACATATATTTTCAGCCCCATGTTACTAGAATTGATACAGGATTTACTTTGTGCAATTGTATGACCTGGGTCATGAAGGTCAGACCACACGATCATAATTATCCCTTTCTGGTCTTAAAACCTGTGAATCTGTATTACTTGTCCTCTAATCAAATATACATGAGACATTCTGTAAAATATTGTTATGTGTAATATCAAGTGAAAAAACACTTAGAACATTTTGTATCATCAGTTTTTAAGCACATTTCCACAATGAAGCTCATGTGGAGTTTTGCTTAAATATGGTACTATAAATCTAATTTATTAGCAGACCAAATATGTGTACACCAGAGTCATATCTGCAACTGTGGTGAGAGAAGGCACACAGGAGCTAAACAATTATGATATACAAAGTGGGACAACATATCTACTATATACGACTTGAAGCCATTACTGAAAATTACATTTAACTTTTTTTGCCGGATTAAAACAGAAAGCTTAATTTAGCAACCTGTGAAATATTTTTTACACAAGCTTTTGCAATATTCAGTTTTCCCAAGCAATTCCCATTCCCAAGCAATTCCCAAGCAATTCCCATTAATTTAATTACCTTAAATCCATGAATGAAAGTTTTACAACTGGAAGCTCTAGCTTTAACCTTTCTATAGGACGCCAAATGTGGTCCATCTGGGTCCTCCGAGTAAACTCTCTGAGATTCTAACAGTGAATGTTTTTAATGTTAAGCTTGTTCATTGCACTAGAAAATGACTTTCTGGTCTATTCCCAATTGCAAATAAATCTTTCAAGTCTCAAAACAGTTGAAATGCTTTTTTTAGTAATCAAAGCCACAAAGCATCTCAAACATTTTGATTCTCTTGCTCTTTTTGGTTTGTTAAAGAATGGCAAGAGTATATATTTAGGGAGCTGCCATAATACTGCATTGTCCACTGGAAATTGTACTAAACAAATATTAACCAATTTCTTTTCATTATAAAATAATGTCAAACTCCAAAGACTTAGTTTCATTTTCTTTTGAATAATCACTTGAAATCACGATGCTTATCCAAATTCATCCGAAACTCCTGAGCAGGCAAAATGAGTGGGAAATCTTTAGAGATGGGCCTCCCCTAAAACCTCAATTCCAAACATCCCTCACCTGAGGAAAACCTCAGACCTTGATTCAGATCCAAACTCTGTGGCTTGGTCACATCTCTAGATGTTTCACAAGACTATCTTTTCTCATGTGAACTCCACATTTCCTGCCCCTAAATCCTGGCTAGCTCTTAGGAGGATGGAGACACACAACTCGGAAATATAAATATTATTTAAACTTTTCTGAACCTTGCTTAGTTTTGGATGAAGATTTGCATTGCATGTCCTGAGACTTGAGCTGATGAACATCCCTCACATTTGGTAAATTGTAACACGGGTTTCAGGATTATTATTATTATTATTATTTTAACGAAGACCCATTACCTCACTGAGCAGAACTGGAACTACTGAATGTTGCCACTTTCTGTGGGCATATAGACATCAGTAAAAGAATCCTTTTTCTACTGGGCGCTTGCAGACTTTAATTAGGAATTACTCTCATCTCAATTTTTGGTTTTTTTTTTTTACATTGACTTCTGAATGCTGGAAGTTTTCATTATCTGAGATGATAGCTAACAGTCTAAGTTGTTCTCTTGTCTTCGTATCTTTTAGTGGCTTGGAAACAGATTAATAACAATGCATGGATGCACTGAATTAGAAAAGACAGTTTTCGAGCAGTGACATGTTCTTTTCCCCTACAGTGCACATGGCACTGAGATAAGTCAAATATACCATATGAAAGTTGTGTGAATTTTGAAAGGTTTACCTACTCGCTTGTTTTTTTTCTTGCTCTTTTCACATCTCCTATTTCCTTCTCTGAATGCAATGGGGGAACTTTTCCAGCCTGTGGACAATGGAGTGGGTGGGTGTGTTACTGCTGCTAAAAGTGCCAGTTCATGGTCCATTGTTAGAAAGAGCAAAGCAACTGGTGAACTAAATCTTTGCTCCTGAAACTGAGCCTATCAGCTCAGTGACAAACAGTTTTTACTGATCTAGAACTTGGAAAATTGTGATCCTATCCACATTTCACTTTGAAGCAATGCTTCTAGTCTGTAAAGCCTTTGAACTTACATCCAAACTACTTTTATTTCTGTGAGTTATGAGAAAAATCATTGAGGTTTTCATTGATGTTCATTAATAATACTTTTTTTTAAAACCCCACTTAGTAAACCGTAAAATAAATCTATAAATAAATCTAAAATAAATGCGGTTTCTGTAACACAATGGACATTTACACTTATAAGACATACATAGATTTTCTAAACTGGCATATGGACGTTTAAAATTTGGGCTCCTCATGGACATTTCTATCAGTCTGGTAAACCCAATAGAAATTGTATAATATAGCTCGTACTAGTAGTTTGTGTCTGAAGTGCTATGCTGAGTTAGGACAATACTCCCAGCCAATTGTATCTCTATATTGTACTTGATCAGAGATAAATACTTACCCACTACAGTGCACATACTTAATTGTTTCTATCATGGAACATTTTTTTCTGGTTCTATGCATATAGGAAATATCTCTCATATTGATAAAAATTTTCAAACACTATGAACAGTGTGAATAACTTTTATTTTAGATGAAGGGAAAAGAAAAAACAGGTCAACTTTCCAAAAGATAGCATAATATGCATTTCTTCTGGTAACAAGCTGAACCAGAACTGAACACACACAGCTGCTGCCTCCAGCAGGTTCCTAGAAATATAAAGGCTCAGTACACAGAAAACAAAATTATAAGTTACATATCTGCATATGCCAAATGTGGAACTTGTTAGGTTCAGGACCAATTTGTCAAAACACAAAAAAATCTAGCATTTGTGCATGCAAATATCGATTTAGGCACATTAATTCCAATTGTACGCCTAAAGTATGTGCCAGTTTGTTTAAGCAAATAATGTTTAGACTGAGTTTTTCAAGGCAGGGTTCATCCCTTCGAGACTGTCCTAATACATTTCAGGCACCCCATAAACAAATAACCACAGAATCATAGAAATGTTGGACTCAAAGAGACCTAGTCCAATTCTTGTGTCAAGGAAGGACGAAATATACCTAGACCGCCCCTGACAGGTGTTTGTCTAACCTGTTCTTTAAAATCTCCATTGATGGGGATTCCACACTCTCCCTTGGAAACCTATTCCAGTGCTTAATTATCCTCATAGTTAGAAAGTTAGAATCTAATATAAATATCCCTTGCTGCAGATTAAGCCCATTAGTTCTTGTCCTACCTTCAGTGGACATGGAGAACTATTGATCATAGTCCTCTTTATGATAGCCCTTAACGTATCTAAAGACTGTTATCAGATCATCCCTCCATCTTCATTTCTCAAGACTAAACATGTCCAGTTTTTTTCACTTTTCCTCATAGGTTTTCTTTACCTTTTATTATTTTGTTGCTCTCTGTGAATATATCTCAAAATGATACTAGCCTTTTTTTGCAACTACATCCTGTTGTTGACTATTCAATTTGTTATCAACTATAACCCCCAGATCCTTGTCAGCAGTACTAGTGCCTAACCAGTTAGTCTACATATTATATTTTTGCATTTGAATTTTCCCTAACTGTAGTACTTTGCACTTATCTATTAAATTTCATCTTGTTGATTTCAAACCACTTCTCCAATTTGTTAAGGTCATTTTGAATTCTAATCCTTTCATCCAGAGCGCTTGTAATCCTCCCATCTTGGTATCACCCATAAATTTTATATGCATATTCTCCAATCCATTATCCAACTCATTAATGAAAGTGTTGATTACTACTGGACCCAAGACTCACTGCTGCAAGATCCCACTTGATGCACCCTCCTAGTTTGACAGTGAACCTGAAGTATTCTAGGATGAACTTCACCAGGCCCTGCCAACTTGAATACATCTAACATAGTTAAATATTGTTTAACCTATACTTCCCTATTCTGGCTTGTATCCTCCTTGTACTTGTGTTAGTATAAAATCACAATTAATCTTTTTTTAGTGAAGACTGATGCACAATAGGCATTAAAAACCTCAGATGTCTTGGTGTTATCCACTCTCCTTCCCTGCTAAGAAATGGACTTGTATTTTCTTTCCTCTTTCTTTTAATGCATTTATAAAACTTCTTCTTACTGCTTTTTATGTCCCTTGCTAGGTGTAATTCATTTTGTGCTTTAGCCTTTCTGATTTTGTCCTTACATTCTTGTGCTATACTTTCATATTCATCCTTAGCAATTTGTTCAAGTTTCCACTTTTTGTAGGATTCCTTTTTTTATTTCCTTCAACCTTCACAAGATTCACAATCAATTCTTCCAGGTTAGTCAGAATGAACTCTAAAATGACTGTCCTTCTGGTTACTTCCTCCATCTGCTGAAACAACCAGTAGTTCCCATTATGTTCCAAGAATATATTGGACATCTTATGTTTTGTTGTATGCAGCCTGGGTAGTTAAAGTCCCCATTACTAACAGGTTTGTGTTTTGGATATTTTCATTACAGAGTTCTAGAAATGCCTAATCTATATCCTCCTACATCCCCCTAATTTGTTGTTCTATAGTAGAACATTGCCATTACCCTACCATTACAGTCACCCTTGTGGTAATAATAATAAACAAAAATAAGAATTAAATGTAGTGGTGATGAAACATATAAGTTTAAAATGAACATATATATTTAAATAAAAAAAGGGTGACTAACTTTATTTTGTGTTATCAAATTTACAAATAGTAAAATTAATGCAATTCAACTAAAAGGAGAAATGCAATTTACTACAGTAGTCAGTCAGGATGTTTAGAAGACAAGTCCAGAGCCCTGTGAGGCACCCAATATAAAAATGTTTTTATAATACTGATTCATTGAACTTTCTTTTCTTGAAAAAAGTTATCATCTATAGTGCGTATGATTTGCAATATAGTAGCTACAAACAAAACATTTAATTTAAACTCTGGCATTCCACTTAACAAGGGATCACTGAGATGTTTCAAAATACAACGCAACACAAAGACTTAAGATCATATTTACTGGCAGGCTTGTTGGAGAGGATCCAACCCGAGGCGACAATTTCAGATGTAGTCAGTGCTGGCAAACACTTCAAGTCCTGCTTATTACTCATTTATTATAGTTTATTGATTGTCTCATAAGATCTTTTTGGATGAGGAAATTAAATACAGTTTTCCAAATCTGCCAGAAGTTCTCCATTCACCATATGTTTTTCTCAAAGGAAATTAGTGCTTTTAAGTTTGCCATTGCCTCATCCACATATGATCAACATGTATTTTCAGGCCAGATATGTCTTTTAGCAATCAATAAAGTTATGTTGAAAAGTTTAGTTTGAAAAGTGCAGTAACTAAATATATATATATGTAATTTTCATGTAAATTGGGTACTTGTATCTGCACAATATAAAAACTGTTTGACTCTCTTGCCATCAGAATCCAAGTGATTCTGGGCCAAACCATATCAGTAACAGATATGAAATCTTATGGATTTTGCATTTTTGACAAGGAAGAGGATATAGTGTGTTTCTTTCAGAAAAGTTAATCTCTTGAGGATAAATACATTTCCAGCACATAGTAAAATTGGGTCATTTTATATGAGATGAAATAGAAATAGGGTTTTTACAAAGATTTAAGTAGCAAAAGATGGAATCTGAAATAATGCTATAAAATTATAACTCTGAGCTAGTTCAATAGTGACAACACTAGCCAGTTATATCTAGCTTTGAGTCATGATAATGACAATTATTATTATTTGGTCTCATAGAACCAGATTCTATACTCAGTAACAACAGTGTCAATCCAGAATAGTTTTTCTGAAGTCCATGATTTATTCTGGAATTAGGCTTGTCTAAGGGAGTGTAGAATCTGACCCATAGTCACTTTCTTGCCTCTAAATTAGTTATTGATTCTAATTAGACTACGAAAACTTATGAGACTTTATGAATTGTTAGATAGAGGCTGAGGTTTCCTACAAATTAATTTTTTCTAGCTTTACCTGTGTTGCTGGATTAAGATAACTCTGGGCCTAGATCCACCCAGTTTTGGCCTTTTACTCCATATTTTGCCACCAGTCAAGAAGCAATCTAGAAGACATACAGTAGGAGGACATGTGTGTCACTGAGGGGTTATCTACATTTAAAATGCTGCAGCTGAGCCACTGTAGCACTTCAGCGTAGACACTCTCTACATTGATGGAAGAGATTCTCTTGCTGGTACAGGTAATCCATCTCTCCGAAAGGCAGTAGCTAGGTTGATGGAAGAATTCTTCGATCGACTTAATGCTGTGTACATGGGAACTTAGTCAGCTTAATTATGAAGTTCAGGGACCAACTGACGTAGTTAAACTGACCATATTTTCTAGGGTAGACCAGGCCTGAAGAAGATAAACAAGGCAATGGGGGTTTCTAATGGTTTTGTTTACTGTTTTGTATATTCCAAGGGGTCATGTAGAGGTGTACTTGGGATTCAAGGAAATCTGACCAACTTAGAAAGAAGTGTTCACTGTCATGGGCTGTTTGGCTAGACCAAACGTCACAAAGCAGGAGTTTAACGTTAATCAAATTTAATCTAACGTCTTTGTACATTTGACTGCTCCTGTAGTTATGGAGATGGATACGTTAAGCGAAGGCTGGAGATCTTGTTTGTTCTTTAGCAAATAAGTGGGATGTAACAAACACTATTTCTTTACTTCTCAAACTAGAAAGAGTCAGTGTGGAATAGATGATCAACTCAGCCATACATTTTGGAAGCTATGCCAGAGCAAGTAGTACAGTCTGTGCACCATGTTCTTGGTACAGAAGCATATTTTCTCATGTTAGAAATCAGAACTTGCAAAAGCAACAAACTTCAGTCTTCTAAAAAAATACACTAATCATTGACTGAGAACTGTTCAAAAGCTTCACCCTGAGTGTTTGACACCTCCTAGTTTATCTTGTACAGACATCACCCTTTTAACTTCCAGAAATTTGGACATAACCAGTGTAAACTGGTTAAAACAGAATCATGTACCAACATCTATGGTGTTCTATTAATTCAATGTCTATTCTAGCTGAGTATTTGGTTTTCCTAAGAAGAATGAACTAGTAGGAGAGAGAAGTTGCAGGGAAGACACCAAAACAAATCCTTTCCTTTAACTTCCTCATTCACTATCTCCACCTTTCTTTGATGTTCCTTTCCTTTCTTTCATTCTCTTGCCACAATTAGGTCTTTGTTTAGGTCTTTCAACAGGCTATCACTTGTCTGAAAACTACACTCTCTTATCTATTCCTCCCCCTTACTAGATCAGTCTCTCCCTTATCTCAAGATCAGTCCCTTCCTCCTTTGAAAAACCTAAAATAGCCTTCTCTAGATCCTTCTTTTTGTTGCAATAGTCCAATTTCTTATCCTGTTTCCCATTTCCTGTGGCTTTCTAAACTCTTAGAATGGGAGGCTTATTCTCAAATTGTTTCTTACTCTGCTCAGCATTCTTTTCTTAGTCCTCTCCAATCTACTTTTATTCTAGTCATTGTACCAAGGCAACCCTTACTACAATTATCAGTACTTGCTCTTGGCTAAATCAAGAGGTTTCATTCTGGCTTTTATCCTTCTTGACTTATCAATGGATTTCGACACTTCTTCATTGACAAGGCGTGTTTGGTTTTTTCTGGTTACACTCCACTACAGTAGTTTTTTTCACCCTGTGTATCTAATTAGGTTTTCAGGGTATCCTGGGATGATCTTTCTTTCACATCTCATTGCTGTCTCTCTAGGTGTCTCAAAAGACTTCTCAGTTCCTTAAACTTTTCTCTTTCTTTCAAGTGATTTTCCATTTGATGATGTCATTTGTACTCAAAGTACCCAGACCATATGTAAGTCAATCACACTCAGTTGTATTTCTTCTTTTTTTTTTCCTTTCCACAGAAAGAAATGTATCTATTTCTACCTGTTCTTTCTTGAATGTAAACCTGTTTTCAATTTAAAAGTGACCAAGACACAAATTCTTTTCCTTAACGCAACTCTTTCATTTTTTCCACTTGCCAGCTTTTATCATGGTTGATCAGACTTCCATCATTCTGGCTGTTGCATTTAGAAATCTTCAGCATTATTTTTTATCAGGATCCTTCTCTCACTGCTGTTATGACTATGACTATTACATCTTGTAGATATCACCTTCTAAACAGCTGATCTTGTTTCCATCTACCCAGGTTTATCTTGGCAGATTTCAGGATTTTGCTATATCAGAAATTATGATCAGTGTGTGTGATCTATAATTTAGATTTCTGCAATCTATCAGTCCTGGTCTTCCAATATCCTCTCTTCAGCCATTTCAAAACTATACTGCATTTCTAATTTTTTCTTTACTTTGCTGCCCTCTCACTCCATTGCCCTTCCTCTCTCTTTCTTTTTCATTTCACTTCACTAACTTCCTACCCATCTGTTCTTTTGCTTTAACATTCTCATTATTACATTTAACGCTGTCTACAAACTGGTAATTCCTACCTTTTTTCTTTTATAAGAGATCATAGGTGATGGAGCTATAAGTGCCTTGACTATTCACTTTTCACTTTAACCTCATTTAATATACTGGTTTTCATGTTTTCAAAAAGGTGAACTGAGGTGACAACAAGAACCAGCTTGCTGTCAGGTTCGATTATATGGATCCTTCAAATAAGGAGTGACAAGGGTTGCTTTGGTTACAACATGGACAAGCTGGACAGGTATCGGGTCATGTGCCCATTCAGTAACCATGACTGCCTGTGCAAGCATGGTGATTGTTAGTGAAATGGAAGGCCAGATTGGCAGCTGACAAGCCATGCAGAGATATACCCTCTGCACAGGGCAGAACTGGACTTCAGGCCATCCTATGAAGGGCTAGCGGGAAAGGTCACCTGATGAGGGTAAGCTGGGGGGTAGTTCATGGCAGGAGAGTGGAGAGTTTGGGGATCTTTGTTTGTGCCCCAATGCCTCACATAAACAAAGAGAGTGGCTGCAACTGCTAGTCCACCCAGGGACTAGTGGTCACAGGGGAGAATGCTGCATGGCAGGTTTGCATGCTGGCTCGATATTGAGGGTTTCTCCATGACATACTCCTCCTTTTATCTCTACCACAGCTCCATGGCATAAAGGTTGCACTGATTGAGAGGACCATGCAATGTATGTAGCAATCTACAGCATGATCCCCTCTGGACTCCAGATAACCAAATGGGAGTTAATGCATTTCCATTCAGTGTTATTTTCTGAAGGGCTCCCACCCCATGGTTTGTACTGAATAAGTATGAAGTAGGGAATGCATCCGTTCAATGTCAGCATAGCTTTAGGTGGAGCTGTGCTGCAACTGGGAAGAGGTCTACTGAGTAACAAAGAGAGAGGGAGGCCGTCTTTGAGGATACTTCATCATCTCAGGACTGGGAGCAAAGTTATCCACAGATCCCCGAGGTTCTCAGATTTGGAGACCTATATAGCCTGCTCCTTTAACTACACCCCAAATCACTTATAAAAATGGCCATTCTGCATCAGACCAATGGTCCATCTAGCCCAGCATCCCGTCTTCTGATAATGGACCATGCCAGATGCTTCAAGGGAATAAACACAACAGGAAATCATCAAGTGCTCCATCCCTTGTTTTTCCACTCCCATTATCTGGCAGAAGAGGCTAGGGACACCCAGGATTGCATCTCTGATCATTTTGGCTAATAGTTGATATTTTCTTTATTCCTTCACAACATCGCCTGGTAACAAGTTCCACAGGTTCACTGTGTGTGGTGTGACGAAATACTTCCTTATATTTGTTTTAAACCTGTTGCCTATTAATTTCATCAGGTGACCCCAGGATCTTGAGTTACGTGAAGGAGTAAATAATACCTCCTTATTCACTTTCTCCATAGTATTCATGATTTTATTGATCTTTATCATATCCCCCCTTAGTTGTCTCTTTTCCAAGATTAAATATTCCACTCCTTTTTCTCTCTCCTCTCTTACATGGAAGCTGTTCCATACTTCTGATCACAGTGTAGGTGTACCATGGATTTATATAGTGGCAGTATGATATTTTTTGTCTTATTATCTCTCTTTCCTAATAGTTCCTTAGATTCTGTTGGGTTTTTTGACTGCTGCTGAGTCTGATAGTTTTCAGAGAACTATCCACAATGACTCTAAGATCTTTCTCAAGTGGTAATAGCTAATTTAGATCTTATCATTTTGTATGTATGAGATTATGTTTTCCAATGTGCATTAATTTGCATTTATCAACACTAACGTTAGAGGGAGATTCTGGGAGTTGAACCTCTGGGAATTTCTTAGGATGGCTGTCCTTCCATGAGTTGTTTTCCATGTATCTCTGATAAATCATTTATGTGATTACTAACATAGGATGGAAACAATTTAGTTGCATTCACATTGGTCCAGTGTCAACATTTACATAATTTATTTATCAAGATAGCCTCCCCCAGTTGGAGGCCCAGAAATATCAGTTACAATTAGTGAAGATCAATATTCATTTAATGGTGAGAAGTGATTTTACTTTAGGAACTTTTTGACTGGAAGGCTGAAGAGGTGTACAATAGTTTTCCTTTAACAAACTCACTTTGGATTTGTCTTTTACCCAGATTTATATGAAACTGCTTTGTGAGCCTTTATCTCATGACTTACTTTCATTTTATTCCCTCTAAGATAGAAGTCAGATTCTTATTTTAAATTTGGAGTACATGTATTTGACTTAAAATATGCCAGCCTCTCATGGTTTTACAATTTTAGAGAAAAAGCCTGTACATTATAGTAAGATCCATAAATGATAACATTATTGAATTTTACAAATAGGTTTTACAGTAGGTTGGCTGTCCTACAAGAAGCATTTTATATATATATA
>ML675624.1:8641276-8682833 GCA_007922155.1 Mesoclemmys tuberculata | reverse complement strand
ACACACACACACACACACACACACACACACACACACACACACACACACATATACAGCGAGAGAGAGAGGGAGAGAGAGAGACAAAGCTAATAATCTCCAGAGTGCTCAGCTTCCATGAAACTCATTTCACATCTCATCCAGTATGGAGGCTCTTTTGTGATATGGGGGCACCACAGCCCAAGCCCAGAAAAATGAAAAGTAAAAAAGATCAGCACTAGTCATTTTCAAAGGCAAATGTCTATGAAGTCTCCTTCTTATTTTATGAACATGTGAATAATAAAACCCTTTATGGAAATACCACAGTTGAGAACAAAAGTCAGTCATTTATCTCAGATTTCCATATGGATTAGAAACAAAACTTCCTTCAAATTGGCTGTTGCTGCCTATATAGAGACAAAATCTAATCTGTGATACCAGTTTAAGTAGAGCAACTCCATTGCAATAAATAGTTACTCTAGATTTACACCAGTTTACAGTAATTGAGATCAGAATGTTGCCCACATTAGGAGTCACAGAGTCCTGCAATGTATGTTTTATTCTTTTAAACTTATTTTACTAGTAGGATTTATATTTCATGTAAACTCATTCATATGAGTGTGGAGTTTGGCTCACTGCTTGCTTTTTTCAAAAGAAGGCTAGATATGTAAGACAGACATCAAAGTTAACCATGTGCATACTCCAGATGTCCCTTAAGCCCAACCATACAATGCTCTCTTTCCTCTGTAGTCCTCCAGGTTTCATTTTGCTATAATTAACTGATATAAAAGAGCCACTACTCACTACCCATCAATGCCAGAGGGACCCACCAGACTCTCATGTAATATCATCAAAATGCAATTTTGATACATAAGATGCACGAGCACTGAGACCAGAATAGCATAGTTATGAGAATGATGTTTTTCTGAAGTCAATGCTGTAACAATGCTGAATGACTGGTTGATCAACAGATTAAAAATCTACTCTTTGTGGTTGAGTGACATTTGACTCAGTGGGTGTTTGGTACTCATCTCATACAGAGTTAAAGATAAAAAGGGTATATAAATCATACCTATTAACATCTTGAAGTATTTTGGTTGTACATTTTCTTTCCGACATATATGTAATATGGAAGTAAGCGTCTTTAAAACTTTTTCCAAGTAACATAGGCTTTGGCTGAGGATAATCCATTAATATGTCTATGCACAACACAGATATATAACACAAGCTAGATTTCTTCCTTTTTACAATTATCACAGCATGGAAAGTTGAGTTGTATCTTCATCATTTGTAAACAAACAGCTAGTACATGTTACAATTGTGGCAGCACTTGCCATAGAAAAGTCATCCAGTGAATAATAAATGCTATTCTGCAAACCCCAAATAAATTGACAATCTCTCATGGAAATAAAATCCTCTTGATAAAGAGAGCTTTTCAATTAAAAATAAAAATTAAAAAAAGCAAGTCACCCATGCTTTACTCTGGATCAAAATAAACGTAGAGAGATAGGTGCTGTTTTCTCCTATATCTTTTCATTTTAGTATATGGAGGACAAATCATAGGTTAAATATTAACTAATAGGCATAAAGACAATGTAGGTTTTTATCTAAAGTGATCTTAAAACAAAGATAACAATAAGAAAACCCCAAAATTTGTCAAGAAGTTGATGTTGATTAGCTCTCTTTTCCTGACACATCCATTGTCCATTTTACCACTTGGCTTTATAGCTTTTGCAAAACAAATGAGACCATCAGGAAACTCTCTTGTTAACAGCTGAATCATTTGTTACCATAATATGCAAACTAAAAGAATATTTTAAAGTATACAATATAACCTGTGTGTGTATTTAATGAATGTGTAGTATATAATACATACATGCGCACACACACACACAGAAACACATATATAAATATAAATCTTCTACAGCATTAATATTTAAACAATGTGGTAAAGCTAGGAGAACAATCCCTAGTAATGATATTAAGCATTCCTATGGAGCTTAGCTTGTGTAACACTTAATCACAATAGCTATATACCAAATCCATTTAGACTCTGACATTTCTTTTTAGCAAATTTTACTTTTATCCACATATTGAACTTCTTTAATGGAAATTACCCATATGCCATACTGTGCATGCTTGACTTATTCTGCATTTGCTTAATGGCTTCATTTCGTGATTTAAGATGACTCTGTAGGGGCAAAGCAGATGAACAATATCTTGATAGCAAGGATGGCCTAAGAAAAGGCACTCGGTATCAAAAAGTTATAAACATTTTAAAGCAGTAAAGTAATATTAAGGAGGCTTATAGAATTTTAGCTTGGAAACTGTGTCAACCAAACTAATTTTTCATGTGTCTAAAAAGAAATAATATTTCAAAGTGAAAGGAGCATGCATCCATTTAGCTCGGTGAATATCCGTAACTTAAGTATGGAAAGTTCAGGATCATGCTTTAAGTAACTGTCTAACAAGTTAGTAACATTTTCTGTATTCCTGAATTTATGAGGAGCTGGTGCCGGTATCATTACATCATACTGAAACTATTCCGGGATTTGAGTTACGTGTTTAGAAAAACAGCATTTTAGAAAACATTAGGGTATTTTCATACTTATGGACAACGGACAGGAAATACATTCCACCAAGTTAATGATATTTTGGGAAGAGTTTGCAATTAAGACTTTAAACACACACCCCCACCCCGGAAACTCTGAATTGAGATCTGACTCAAGCAAAAATCTCAGATGGATGAAAATTTTATTTAAATGACAATAGAAAAAAAAACAAAAAAAATTCTCAATGTCTGAGCACTCTTTATATCTTTCACTAATCAGCAAAATAGTAGGCATTCTGGTGGTAAACCAATTCAAGTCTTTCAATTTGAACTAATAGGGCTCCAATGAACTTAGCATAAATTAATGATGCATAGGTAACATTTCATAAAGTTAAAACATAGTTGGGCCAGGGGGTGGGGGAAGGAGAGTGCCAGCTATACAAATTAATTTTGATGGCTGCCTATACTTATTTTTCCTTTCTAATTATATGACATGAACCAAGATGGTGGCTAATTTAAGAGTCAGGCTGTCTCATGTGGTCTCATTCTGGCTAGTGGAATTTGCCAATAGAGCTATAGAACCTTTGAACAAACCACATGCACATGAAAACAGTAAACAAAGAATTACTTAAAAGCCAATAATATAATTTGTAATTTGACATGATGGTTTACTCTTTGAAGGTTCATATTTTCATGGCAAACAGCCAGAGCTGGGACAATTCTACAAAAAACTACTCACTCTTGTATAATAACACTATCATTCCTCTCTTAATTACTCCAATTTTGCAAAACAAATACTGCAGCATCCCCATGAGATTCAAATTCTGACAAGGGCATTTCTGGAAGCTCCCCAGCATTTTTTTTTTAGTTTGAACAATGACAAGGAACAAAGATATTCGTCTAACAAGATAGTGGCAGGTTTGTAATAAACCAATATCAATGGTTTATGGAAAGGGTAATATCTCCTTGAGCCTTAAAAACGTTTGAAAATGTTATATATTTTCCTAACTCTGCTCAAATATAATATTTCTAATACTAAACTGAAATAAAAACAGTTGCAACTAGTAAAGATACACTGAAATAAATATACTTTCCTCTACACTTAATATTCTTCAGTAAGGTCCCAAATGATCATCTGCAGAGCATTCAAATGTGGCTGGATTATCACAATTTCAGGCCTGGCTGCATAATGTTTTCTTTGTTGTGCCAAATACAGCAGCCTTTTCCACACTGGAGACAGATTAGGTTAAATCTACCCTTTTTTATCTGAATGATTCTGTTTTTAAAGAGTGTGGCTTTTCTAAATCTCTGTTTACTGACAGGGAGATGGCTTTCACATCTTAATAGTGCTACATGCTAATAAAAGCACATTAGACCAGCAAGGAAGAGTCATGCATCACCTCATTGTAATTACATGAAATGGTAATTGCAGTTTTCTGAACATTTATCGGGAGTTGCAGTGCTTAAACGAATGTACGGCATTTATTTTCAGATGTTTATGTAATTTTGGAAGGACAAATCAAACCTTCTGAGTTTCTGAATATGTTGGGGTTACCAGAGGAATAGGTCATTACTACCTCCTTTTAAACCTTATTTTTTTAAAACAAACAAGCAAACAAAAAAAACCCAACCACTCTGCTTAATCTGTACTCCAAATTATCTCACAATGATTGTGAAAACAGACTTTTACCCTGTACACAAAGAAGAGGTAGATACTTTGAGGCAACATTGCAGTTGGTTGGAAGTTGGGGATAGGAGCTAAAACACTATGCTACACATGCCTGGAAGAAAATAAAATAAAATATATATATATACAAAAAAATCACTGGAAATGTTAAAAATGCTTATGAAAGGCTAACTATAAGAGCATAAAATGTAGAAAGCTGGTCTTAAAACATTTATATTGCAGAGTGAAAATCCATTACTATGCAGGTTACATTTTTCTCTATAGCATTGTGTTTAGGAAAGTTGATTTTAAGCTGTTAGTAACTATTATGTCAATCCTCCCTTCATTATTGGAGCTGGTCTCTGCGTGATCTGTTTTCACTGAAAACTTTGCTCTGAGTTTAAAGCAGTGGAACTCTAAGTTCAGATGAATGATAATGAGCATTGTCAAAAAGGCAGTAACATTGAGTGTCTGGTCCTGGCTGCTGGGCTGAGAGCTGCAGGAGTTAATTGTGTGAATGGTAATGAGACTGAGCAGGCAGCAGATGCTCGCGTGCCTTTACAATCCAAATCCCACCAACAAATTCCTCCCACAGAAACTTTGAGGGACGTCTTGGCACCCTGGAGATAGTGATAGACCTAGTTTCTGCCACATGCCACCTGCTAGATGCATTGTTTAAAAAAAGAAAAAGAAAAAAGCCTATTATGATAACAAAGTTGTTTGCTGTCTCTTGCAATGACTTTATGGCACCAGTTTTACCATACTGGAGCTATTGAAAAAAAGAAGGAACATCTGATTCTTTAAAGAGAAACATTTGTATCGTGCACTCTTAACAACTTACTTGGAAAGCTGGATGTTCAGTATATATATTGCATATTTTGCTGATAAACCATGCCTGAATTCTCCCCCACCCCCATAATTTCCACTGAGCCCACTTCCTACCGCAGGTTTACATTTCCACATGTTTTCCCATGACATTCAAACAGAGAAACAAATTTCTTTGTCTGGAAAAATAAAAAATAGCTGATGATCTAATTGTGCTGTATAAATATTTATTACTTTAAAAACAAAACAAAGCCTAACCTCCCACAGATTTAGGCCTTATTCACAAAGCAAAGCTGCAATTTGTTTTTTGATTTTTTTTGGAGGGAAGGGCCTTTAATACAGTGATTCCCTCTATGACAATCCTTTGTAAAGCAAGTTTGCTAAAAACCACAATGGCGAGATGTTCAGATTCTGCCAGCATACCCTTGCCTGTGATAATCCATTTGTCTGTCTATGGGAAAGTAGAATCAAGAGTGCTTTGTGCCACAAAACTTTGGGCCAGAGCTTTGACTCTGGTATTGTTCTTTTGAACTCCTTTGAGGCTGTCACAATTGAGCATAATTGTAATCCTGAGGCTGCTCAAAATCAGTCCAGGGACTGGAGTGGCTCCTATCAGCCCCTCATCGTCCTCCAGCAGCAGTGAGTAAGGCTCTGAAATTGCTGAGAATCCGTTCTTTTAATTTTACCTATAATTCTCTGAAGTTTCATGAGAACTTAAACTTTGTCAGATGATGTGAGCGGGAGAAACCCTTGCTGGTGACTCATGCAGTAAGAGTGTCTTCAGTGATATGCTGCATAGATGATCCAATACATATTTTATCTGGTTGGAAGAAACTTGAAGTACTGATTATGCTCTTCCATGGTAAAACTCAGGCAGAAATGTGTTAAGGGGTAAAAAACCTGCCAAATTACTCCATCGGGAAAGGAGGAAGTCGACCATGCCATGGATGTACTCCCCATCCCCCAAACCATTTGGTATGGTAAAAATGGTTAATGTAATTCTGTGGTGTATTAACAGGAGTGTAATATGTAGGACATAGTTATAGTTGTCCCACTCTGTTCAGCACTGATGAGGCCTCAGCTGGAGTACTGTGTCCATTGTGGGCACCACACTTTAGGAAAGATGTGGACAAAGTGGAGAGAGCTACAAAAATGATAAAAGGTTTAGAACACCTGACCTATGAGGTTAGGTTAAAAAAATGGATGTTTAGTCTTAGTAAACAAGACTGAAAAGGGACCTGATAACAGTTTCAAATACATTGAGGGTTCTAATAAAGAAGCTGGGAATCAGTTGTGCTCCACGACCACTGAAGGTAGGACAACTAATTGGCTTAATCTGCAGCAAGGGAGATTTAGGTTTGATATTAGGAAAAGCTTTTTAATTATAAGGATAGTTAAGCACTGAAATAAGTTTAAGGGAAGTTGTGGAATTCCTCTCACTGGAGATTTGTAAGAAGAGGTAAAACGAACACTGGTCAGGAATGGTCTAGGTAAACTTGGTCCCTAGATATACTTGAGGTCCTTCCAGTCCTACATTACTATGATTTCTCTGATATACAGGAGGCCAAGATTACCTATATAGAGACACTGTGCTTTATGTTGGCTCTGAGCCTCTGGCTTTTCCTTTTTGCTCCCTAAATGCAGGCTACAGTGGGAGCTGTGCTATCAGTGGCTGCCCACTGGATCCCCAGTTCAAAGTGGGAAACTTTCTTCACCGTAGAAGGGACCTGTGGAAAAAAATAACAGTGCTGGGCTGCAATACCTTTCCCTGCAAATCTCTGTGGAGCTGGTGGGTTCATAGTATATGTTTCCCTAGATCCCATTGAATGGATTCCTGCTCACACTGGCATTGGCCTGACAAGTCCTCACCCACTCTCTATGTACTGGTCCCAATTCTTGAGGATAGAGCTCTGCTTGTTCATAGGAAGGACATACCATAAAAGCAGCTGCAGCCTCCTGTCTGTGTAGGGCAAGAGCGATCTACTTTTGGCTCTTGCTGACACAATTATGAGCCAGTTACTGGGAAGCAGGATGTGAAATATGTTAACAACACGCAAGAAGCTTACTGCAGGATATCCATAATATAATTCTAACAGAAACCTTTTGAATTTAGGGTATGTAGTGGTTCGTGCCTGGCCCCCTTGCTGTTCAGGACCTCAGCCCCCACAAACGACGTCCAGACAACTATTTCGTGCTCCACCAGTGTGCTTGATTTACAACGGGTTGTCCACCATCGTCTACATGCACAGTTCCTACCAGTCACAGGGGTCTTACAGACTCAGCCTTTAGTCAGCAGGGTGCTCAGCCTTCCCTTGCTGCAGGTGCTCCTATTCTGCCTACTTGTCCCTCCTTTCCTCCTAGCAGCCTCTTTCTGGGAGCTTTTATGGACCTCCCAGGTCCTACAGCTGTTCCTCATTTCTTCCTTCTAGGCCAGCTTGCTGAGCTGGCTTCCATCTACCCTTTATTAGGGCTCAGTTGCAGGGCTAGCCCAGCCTGGCCAGTAGCACCTTGCTACACACCTCCCCCCTTATGAGATGCCAGGCTTAACCTTGCCCATCCCCTCCTCCCTCTGCTGGTAGGGTCCAAGTGAGGAGGTTCCTCCACCACATGGGTCGACTCCTGGTGTTACTTCTCTGGGGTTCAGGCACCTTACACCCACAGCAGGTACACTGTGTGGGGGGCAGACGCCCCCACAGCTCCACCTCTGCCCACAGGTCACCACACCAGTCACACCCCCGAGATGGCTCCATCGTCCCTATTTCCCTCAGCCATTGGCAGACCTTTGAGGTCCGTCTCTACCTTCTGCAGAACTACTAGGGCCCCTGGTATTGTGGGCACCTCTCCTGTAGCCTAGGCCACCCATCGCACATGTTGCCCCGGACACAGTTCTCTTATCCTGGTTTCCTGCATCAAGAGACTGGGATTGGCCATTTTCCTCTTTTCTCCCCCCCCCTTAGTCTTTTTCTCCTGGCTTTGTTATCTAGGGCTGTTTGGTTCTTCCTGACACTCTGCTGGGCTCTAGAGTCCGGTATCCACCTGTTGCCCTCTTATTTCTCCAGGCCCTCTGGACTGGACTCTGGAGGTCAAGGCCCACCTCATCACCAGAGTTTCTTAGCTCCAGTGGTCCTACCCCTTCTCCCTGAAGACTCCTGGTATCACCCCTTTCTCTTCTGGGCCCCCACCACCTTTCCCCTTCCTGGTAGGGAAGTAGTCCCAGTTGGTGCCCAGCACTGCCGCATAAGGCAATCTCTCAATGATCTTGACCTGCTTCCAATCAAACCTTCTGAGTACTTCTAGGAGCACTTGGGCATTGGGCAGTACCACCAATCCCCATGAATACATTGTAGGGTAATCCTCACGCTGGGGATTACCCTTTGGGACTTTACAAGCTGCCTCTGCATGAGTGAGCAGGCGGAGGCGGTATCTACTAGTCCCCTTCAGGTCTTCCTCCCCACTTTCAGGGGGATGGTAGCCAACCTTGACCCCTTTTCCCACTCTGCCACATGAGTCCAGCCACAAAACTCAGCAAAGCTGCAGTCCATCTGGGGGCAGTCACTTTTGTTATGCCCCAACTGTCCACATTACCAGTAGATGACCTGGCCTGGCTTGCCGGTTGCTCGTCAAGGTTCCTCCCTTGTCTTCTCCAGACCCTTTCTGGGTGTGGGGTCCCTGAGTTTCCTTCCCCTGTCCTGTTCCATCTCTCTTTGAGGGAAGTCCTCCTCAATGTACTCCTCCTTCAGTTTCATGGCGGCATCTACTGTATTAGGCTGATGCTGCCAGACCCATACCCACAGGTTTTCCAGCAAGCTATATAGAAATTGCTCAGTTTCCGAGCATGTCCATTATTTCCCCCAATGTGTGGGTATCTGGTCTCAGCTAGCGGGTACCCCACTCAGTAAGCCTTTGGGCAAAGGCCCGGGGCCACATGCTCCCAGTCCAATGGGCTGCTCTAAACATCTGGTGGGACTTCTCGGTTGAGAGTCCTACCCGATCAAGGACAGCTGCTCTTACCGCCTCATAGTCTGTCACCTGCACATCACTTAGGGCCATGTAAGCCATCTGGGCTTCACCAGTGAAGTATGGGGCCAGCCTTAGAGCCCACATTGTTTTCTCCCAACGGGAGCCCATAGCCACCTGCTCAAAACGCCCAAGGAAGGCCTCCGGGTCATCAGCCGGGCCCATCTTGCACAGTCCCAAACCTTGGGGGGTGACTACCCTCCCCCCTGGCTGTAGGAGCTGTTGTTGCATATTGGCCTGCTCTCTGCTGAACTCCTGCAGGGTCCTCTGCTGCTTGGCCTGCCATGCTAGTAAGGCCTGCCTCTCCACCTGATGGGTTTCCTGGCAGCCCTGTCTTGCCTTCTGCATCTGCTCTTGCTGCTTTACCAGCCATGGTAGGGTGTCTTCTGTCCCTGGGCTGCCAACTTGCATTGCTAGCTTCAGGTCCTGGACAAGCCCCCCCCATGTGTAGTGGTTCTCACCCCTTGCTGTTCAGGGCCCTGGCCCCCACAAAGCACATCCAGACAACTACTTCGTGCTCCACCATTGTGCTTTATTTACAATGGGTTGCCCACCACCTTCTATATACCCAGTTCCGACCAGTCACAGGGTCCTACTGAGTCACTTAAAGACTCAACCTTTAGTCAGCAGGATGCTCAGCCTTCCTTTGCTGTAGTTTCTCCTGCTCTGGCTACTTACCCCTCCCTTCCTCCTAGCAGCCGTATCCTGGGAGCTTTTATAGGCCTCCCAGGTCCTGCAGCTGTTCCTCATTTCTTCCTTCTAGGCCAGCTTGTTCAACTGGCTCCCATCTACTCTTAATTAGGGCTCAGTAGCAGGGGCTAGTCCAGCCTGGCTGGTAGCACCCTGCTACAGGTCAATAAAGTATTTCAAGGAAACATGAGAAACCATGTTAATTTCTTAGATGTTGGGTGTTGCGTTAATGTGTAGGAGACCAGATGTGGAAAACTTGAATGCTGGTATCCTACCACTGTTCAACCCCACACATGGAGCAGAGATATTATTAGTGCTTCAGATAAATTTTTGTAGATAGAGCCATGACAACTTCTATGATTTCTCTAGTTACATTTTAGACAGAAACATTAAGACTGTAGTCACCTTTTCAAATAATAAAAATACTTTTATCTAAATAGCCAGTATAATTGTCAACTGAAAGTACATAATTCCCTATGATTCACAAATTAAAATGGAATTTTAAAATGGGTTAACCATGGGTATTCCATGCTAACTGTTGGTTCCACAGGTTAGTTCTACCACACACAAAAATGGCAGTTTTTCATTCCTGGTGGTTCAGAGAATCAGGGCTGTCTGATTTTCACCAACCCAGGAGCTTTAGCAGAGCAAAATTAACCACAAAGGTAGATGATCTGTCCCCTTGAAAATTCCATCCACCTAATCCATCAGGTGCATAGTGGCTCCTGCACTACTCTCCTTTTCAAGCCCAGCACAAGGGACAGTCACAGGACTGAGACTGGATGTTTCTGCTCCCCCGTGACCCCAAGCTACTGTAATAATTCTTTGGGACTACAGGTAGGTAGATGTAAGTTAGAACAGCTCGGAAGCTTCCCTACTTTATGCTGGGAAGAAGCCCAACCCTCAGCTGGCCACAGGATTTTTGAGGTTGATGGGGGAGGAGGAGAACGAAAAGGGGAGGGGAAAAAAAAGGGAGGGAGGGAGGGAATTACATGGTTTTCCTAATGCAGTTTTGCTTCTTTAAGCATTGCGGAATAGACATTTTCAACCATTCTTCATATAAATGCCTTTTAAAAATAATCCAAGCATATATTGTTAAAATAATTTGCTTCTAAACACAGAAACTGATCATGCTAAAAGCATTTCCTACTCTTAAAAGTAATTGTGGAGAAAAGAGTTCAAAGATGATATTCTAAACTGTGCTTTACAAGAAAATAAGCAAATAAAATTACAATTGGTTTTAGAATGATCAAACACTGCAACTCCAATTATGTTCTATGTAAGCTGAACTATTCCTGCAGACAATTCAGAGATGCCCAAAGATATATGATAGCATTTGCTTTTAATAAAGATTCGTAAACTATAAGTCCTATGTATTTTCCTTTTTTGCAATTTGGCAAAACTTTAAGAGATATTGCCCAAGAAGGCATTTTATTGCCCAAAATATCTAGGTATGGTATTTACCATACGTGAAATATATAAAGATTAAACTTGCTTTGGATGTATATAATGCAGTCTTGCAAAATGGCCATGAAAATGTACTCACACAGCAGAAAAATCTGCTTACCCACCCTTTACTGTGATGATTGATGATAATGAAAAAAACTAATATTTAAGTCACTTGTCAAAAAAAATTTCTCACTCAGAGGCAGGTGGGTAGTAGGATTTTGCAAATCTGATATACTTTAATAAATAAAAAAATTTTTTTAAAGTGACGATAGTGGTTGTGAAAGGTGTGGATTGATGGCAGGGGGAGTGAACAACACAGAAGGGTTACCCAGCCCACTACCCTGTGATGTATCTCAATCCTCAACATGCATTACCATCTTTAGGCATCAAAGAGAAATTCAGTCTCATTGTCCATTAAATCTTTCATCTCTCTGACACGGTTGAAATAAATTTGCCACTTTCAATTATTAACTATGATTGTTTTATGTCAACATTTGAAGCAGTACTCTGAAAAGCTCCAAAAAACTCATTTGTCCCTTTGCCAGTCTGAGAAGCAAATATCTGACCAGACTTGGTCTTCCAAGATGAAACATTTACTATGGTTCAGTTCATGTCTGTGAGATCTACACATAGCGAGACCCTCCGTGCAGATCAAGTACGCCTGTATAGCAGGTGGATCCAGTTGGGTCTGCAGCACCTTTTCTGTCTTTTGAGAACCCAATGAAGCACAGTCAAAGTTAATGGGGAGCAGGGTTTGCCAGTGAGTAGGCACAGCTAGGTCTGGTTTGGAAGGTGGCAGCTTGGAAAATAGCACATTCATCTCTTACCAAAAATGTACTGAGTACTTGAACAATACAACTCTAAGCAACTTTTCCACAGAACTCTTGTGTGCTAGGAAATTCCCTTGCCAAGAGATTCTGGGGTCAGCTGAGGACAGGAACTGCCCTGGTAGCATAACTCCATTATCTATGCTCTCACTGAAGTGTGGGTCAAATGCAGCGATCACAGAACCAATGCTGAGGTACAAGATCTCCACACTGATCCCTCTTGCCTTCTACAGGTCTGCTGCATTTCAGAGGTGGAACCACAGCTTTCCAGGGCTGGCCAACAACCCACCGCTTTATATATACTAATTTATTAGAAGAGCCTCATTGAGATTTCCTCCTTGATTCAGTTATGGGTGGGTCACATTTTCAAGCTTTTGGTTGCAGATTGGAAATATACTTTTGCTGTTTTCAATGAAAGCATAGATTCTTATGCACTCACATGAATCTAGGAGCTGTGTCTTTTAATGCCTATGCCTTAATCCAGACCTGCTCTCACGGGTGACAGCACGTAGCACTCGCTTCCCACAGGTGTGAATGGCTTCACAAGAATCAACCACAACACATCTTTCACATGTTGCTTGTAAAACAAATAGTGAGGACCAGATCTTCCTGCCTCATGCTATTTAGCTCCCCAAGGGTAAGACATAATTACCCTAGGTCACCACCTCAACCTGTAAGGGATGTGTCAGAAACATGTCCAAAGTACCAGTGCACTACAGAGCCCCTCCATCTGCCAGATGAAGCTGAGCACAACATAG
Organism: Mesoclemmys tuberculata; assembly: GCA_007922155.1. Lineage (NCBI taxonomy): Eukaryota > Metazoa > Chordata > Testudines > Chelidae > Mesoclemmys > Mesoclemmys tuberculata. Next base: position 8,670,074 of record ML675624.1, on the reverse strand, counting down.
GCCAGCAATGTACATTGCATTGGGAGTCAAAACACTCTCTGGCTAGTGCCAGGGTTCATGTGGTATCATGCCATCTTTGCCTTGCACAGCTGAGGTTCTGCCGTGTGTTGTGCCATCATTGTAAAAAAATCACAAGAGGTTGTGAGTGTATATACGTATTTCATGGCACAAATTCTTTTGTTACTACTCTACTGCTACTACTCTAAATACATTGAAATAATAAGAGTTAGTCTCTGGTGAAACGGAAAAGAAAATTTGATACAATAAAGAGACAGACTCAGAGCATCCTCTTCTATGGAAATAACTGTGGGAGGGGGGTTGAGGCTCCGAGCCTTAGTGCTGTTTTGAAATGATGGCGCACCACAAGGCATCCCGTGTCACCTGAGTCTGCAGCCAGCCTGATACAATGGTATTGAGAGGTGTGAGCTGCCCCATGTATCTCTATGGGGTACTAACCCCACGAACCACTGCTTTGGGAAGCTCCACCAACACAACTACAGATGAGGCCAGTACATGGCACAGGAGAGGAATACAGTAAGTTCATCCCATGCACCCAACCAGCTTCTGGGATTGGATCTGGGAGGCCTTCTTACTACCATGCTTGCCTTTCTTGAGAGAGGAGTGGATTTCTTCTGCTGCCAACAAGGGGAGAGTTGCCCTTGCTGCTGCAGCTCTTGAGTTTGGATGGGGCCCCATGTCAGTGCCTCTGCTTCTCTGGAGGGGAGGAGGTATATGTGTGGGGGGGTGGCGCCATTGGGTGGCTTCATGTTGTCATGTGCTAGTGCCCCGGAGTGCCTTCTTTCAGCCCAATGAGCAAGTGAAGAATTCTGCTTTGGAAACGTTTTATACACAGTTTGTGGAGGTGAAAAATGACAACACCCAATGCAAGGCCGTGGTGAATCATGCCATCCTGGCAAGAACTGCTGGTAGCTGAACACAGAACAAATACTGGTAGGCTTCTTCTGGAGACTAACACTAGTCAGAGGGATCCAGATAATTCCAGACCCTTTTTAAACCCATCCCTATGGCTCTTCTTTGGCAGCAATCCCTACAGGCCACATTTCCAACAGTATTTTATGACTAGAAAACTATGGAACCTGCTGCATAACTGCCTTGCACCATGCGTTGTCATGTGCACCAAAGCAAAGTGAGTTAACGATTGTAAAACATTACCAAATCAGAATGATCTCCTCACTTACACAAGTCGTAGCACCTTACACCTTACCCCAAGCCCAGGTGCAAATGCGAGACACAAGGCAGTAGGAAAACACTCCCATTCTTTTTACTTTGGGAAATGTTCATGAAAGATGTAGTTACACATAAAAGAAAGACACTCTGCCTTCATTATGCTGGAAATATCCTTTTAAACTGTACTCCTGATCTGGTAATGCTGTCTTTCATATATGTTACAAAGGTATCAAATCGCATTTTATCTCACTACAACTTGTGCGCTGGAGCATGATATAGCAATAAATCAGGCTGAAAGTGAATATAAACTCTTTTTTGAAAAAAAACAAACCCAAGGTATGCTAATTTCATTGCAATTATGTTAAGGAGATGACACTTGTTTTAAAAAACAACAAGAAAAGCCATCTTGTCCAATGAAATGATTGTTCCTCCAAAACTAGTCTTTACTCCAATGTACTCACTAGTTAGATGCCATAAAACAAGGCAAGTTTTATTTTTAGAAGAGTTTTAGAAGAATGGATCCTGCTTTATTGAATACTCAACAAAACTCCCTTGAGAAATAAGACAGACTTTAAAGTATATAATCTAAAGAAGTAAATATTTTGCTAAGAACAAAGTCATTTAACTGCTGGATAAACTGTGGTGTCTAAAGTAGTGACTAGAAGTTTAGGTGACTGGAAGTACTGTTTGGAATCAGTTTGTTTTCTTCCTCCAGGTATGACACTTAAGTATTTAAGATGTAAGTTCTGAGAAGAGTTTTGTGGTGAATCCACATGTATCAGGGTAGACGTAAGCAAGATTACTCTCCAGGAGGTGGGCAGCACTCCACTCACGTGCCTAACAACATTCATAATACCACACTCCATAAGAAGTGTCCGCTGGCTGCACGTGGAACTCTCTCCTTTCTTTGTAAGCAAAGTCTGCCATGTCAAAGGTGGACTGGATTTTAAGGGACACTCAAACAAAACTCTTCCACTGGATATGTGAGGAATCAGCTTGGAGGAAGCTCTGATTGTTCATCAGCACTTTACAGTCCAGAGAGCCTAAAAAAAGTATCAACTTTGGAATGACTAACAGATTGTTGCATTTAACAAACAAAACAAAACATGTTTCTGTCATCAGCCATAGGTTCCAGCGAGTAGCTTTTAAAAAGTACATTTTGCCAGCTTATTCATCATTTTAGTTCAGAATTCAAGCTGAGGATCAACATGCTACTTCAATGTTTGTCTTTATTATAAGCACATATCATCAGCTGCAAGACAATACAGACATACTTGATCATTTTAGTAATAACTTGATTGATGATTCCAATTCTTTTAAAAGAAAGAAGCAGCGCTGTAAGATCTGTTTATAGGTATGTTGCTATCTAGTAGTACATGGAGTAATATCTCTGAAAGAGATTGATATGGTCACCATAGCATGACTGTATGCAAAGAGATACAAGACAAGTATAACAAATCTTGCAACACAAAACAGCATTTCTAAATTTATTAAACAGATACTCATGTGAATGTGTTCCTTGTGGATATATATTAATTTACACCATGTTTTAAATATTTCAGTATGTAGCACTGAAATTATTTTTCATTATGAATTATTCATCACATGCACTCTTCCTTTTTAAAAATGGGCAATGAATTTTTTTAAACAACAAAATACCTTTAATTGACATTAGGAAGAACATTTAAATGAACCCATTTCTCCACTTACTGTCAAAAAAAGAAATTGCGTTTTGAGTTTTGGAAAAATGTTTTAGGATAATTTATCAAGGCTCCAAGAAAAGCTGTCCATGAACTAATGGAATTAGATTATCTTTGAATTCCCTCCACCCCAACTTAGAATGGTCACTAATTCCTTTCTTTGCTCTTTTGGTGTTTGCAAAGGGGTTCACTAAAGCCTGAATTGATATAATTATTGGCTTGGATTGTTAGAGATTTAGGCCAGATGGCTATGGGTTTCTAAAGTCCCAGTTGCTTGTGTTAGCTTTTCTAGTTTGCCTATAGGGTTTGGGGATCAGCAATCTGAAAGGCTGCAAACTTGTAAAACAGTATTATTCATGGGGGCAGAATGTTCATCGGCGTGACCCAGTACTAAATACATTCATTATAGGCATTTCTATTCTGCACAATTTGCCACACGGTGCTGGTTTCTGAAAAAAGAGACAATGGCTTATAAAATGCTTTTGAATGCTTAAAAAGGAGGAGAGTTCACGCTGAGCCTCCTCTTCTTTCTTTTTCAGCAAGACCCTTCTGAGTGACTTTGGCTGAGCTCTGCTGAGAATAAGTAAAGTGGCAAAATCAGTGCTTTACGTTTTAGATTTCTGGGTCTGAGGGGAGCGAAAAGAGGGGAAACAAATAAAGGAAAAAGAAGTGAGGGTAAGATTATGTGAAAGAGCAAATAAGCAAGTGGCCAAAATCAACACAGAAATAATGTAAAGAAGAATGAAAAAGCAGCAGGAATGTGACTACAATGCTACATTTAAAAGGAAGTGCAGAGACGGGGAACAAAAAACACATCATAAATAATCATATTTGAAATGAGAAGAACATACCAGTTTCTATGACCTGGATACAGCATGAGGCTCACATAATGATCTACAACATTTCTGATGCACACAAAATATTATCAGCTCAGGCATTTGAGTGTTGGGTGTAAATATGTTCTGTGCGTACGTACAGTCCATGAAACTAGTTCTCACAAATGAACATTGTCTCTTCTAGGACAGCTACTCCATAGCCTTCAGGTTGTTGGGTTTTTTTTAAACAGATGGCATGTAGAAGGTGTGCTTTAGCAGCGTTGTCATGCTGAAGCATGAACTGCTTTTGTAGCTAAGATGAAAAGGATTTTCTGAAGAACCACAGGAACAACAAAATAATAAAGCATACATAGAAAGAAGACTGCTCAGGAAAAGACAAGTGCACATAGGACAAAACACTGCATTATCCTTCAATAAGAAGCCAGTTAAAGGGCAAGGTATGGCAAACATTTCCTTTAAGAAGAATATGAAGAGAACTAAAAGAAAGACATAGAAGCTTATGCTGCGTTTAGCAACACAGACGTTAAGGAGAAGCAGGTTACTCAGAAATAAGCAGAAGTGCCAAAATATTAAGAGAGGAGCAAGAGGAAGATTTTGAGACATAATTAGAAATAGCCAGTGAAAGTCCTTAACTAAGCAAATGCTCTCAAAAAGATTTTGGTTAAAAGAGAGCCTCTAAAGTGTATAACTCAGGAGAGTGATTCCACGTTTTGTGGAGGCAAGAGGGCTAATTAAAATTACTAAAACAATTTGAAGTGTCCTATAAATAAAGCGGGACAAGAAGTTGATTTAAAGTTTTTCTTTAGTAATTTGTCTCCTCTTTGTTGCGGCACACTCACAGAAAGTGAATGCTTGGGGGAGAAGCTGCCCCCACCTTTCTCTAGCTCTTTTTTGTGACTTCACTGTCCTTTGATTTGGACGCAAGCTGATTGGCTGGAAGCAATTCAACACATGCTGGGCAAAAGCTTTGTGTGAGTTGAAGTGAAGTTGCACAGATTTTAGACTGGAGTCAGCAATCAAGGGTGTTTAGTCTGCAGCTGAACAGAGAGAGGGAAAGAGGATCTCTCAGAAAAGATACACTGCAGATTCAGCTAACACTCTGCAATAAATGGATACTAACTGCAGAAGGAGAAAACACTGAGATGACAAATTTCGTCGTCCTGGAAGAAAGGCAGGAAAACAAATGAGAGAGATTGGATTGAATACAGATTGTATCTGGAAGTCCTGACACGGTGTGTATACAAAAAAAAGTTTTCTGAGATAGTAAAATATTAATAGTTTGCTATATTATAAAAGACATTTTCAAGTTTTAGAGGACCAAATGTGTACTGGGTTTAAGGTACCAAAGGAAGTTGAAAGAATTGCTTTTTAACTTGCTTGAAGAAATGAATTGCAAAAACTTACAAATGCACCAAATCAGCAGTAAAATGCACTTTATGTTCCTTTTTGCACTGATGATAATATCTTTCAGTAAAGATGTGCTAGGCAAGAATTTGAAATACAGGATTTATGAGGAGCAGAGAGTTGGATCAGTAATTGCAAGATTATCAGAGGATGTAGCTGATGTTTTATTTAAAATTCCTAATCCTTCCTCAGTTCGTTTTCGAGCTATGCAAAGGGGGAATTCTCCCTTACTTGTAGTCCGTGAGGATAATGGAGAAATCAGCATAGGAGCTAAAATTGACCGGGAACAACTGTGCCAGAAAAACTTAAACTGCTCTATAGAGTTTGATGTGATCACTTTGCCAACTGAACATCTGCAGCTTTTCCATGTTGAAGTTGAAGTGCTGGATATTAATGACAACTCTCCCCAGTTTTCCAGAGCTCTCATCCCTATCGAAATATCAGAGAGTGCAGCTGTAGGAACCCGGATCCCTTTGGACAGTGCTTTTGATCCAGATGTTGGAGAAAATTCTCTGCACACTTATTCACTGTCTGCAAATGATTTTTTTAATATTGAAGTGCGAACAAGGACTGATGGTGCCAAGTATGCAGAACTCATTGTGGTCAGAGAACTGGACAGGGAGTTGAAATCAAGCTACGAACTCCAACTCACCGCTTCAGATAAAGGGGTACCTCAGCGATCTGGATCATCTATCTTAAAAATAAGTATTTCTGATTCTAATGATAACAGTCCTGTTTTTGAGCAACAGTCATATATAATTCAACTCTTAGAAAATTCACCAGTGGGTACTTTGCTCATAGACCTCAATGCTACTGATCCAGATGAGGGCGCTAATGGTAAAGTCGTGTATTCTTTCAGTAGTCATGTGTCTTCCAAAATTATAGAGACTTTTAAAATAGACTCAGAGAAAGGCCATCTGACACTCCTGACACAAGTGGACTATGAAATCACCAAATCCTATGAAATCGATGCTCAGGCTCAAGATTTGGGCCCAAATTCTATCCCAGCTCACTGCAAAATTATCATTAAAATTGTGGATGTCAATGACAACAAACCTGAAATTAATTTAAACCTGATGTCCCCTGGGAATGAGGAAATAGCTCACATTTCTGAAGGGTCACCGCTGGACACTTTTGTTGCCATAGTTAGGGTGCAAGACAAGGACTCTGGCGTGAATGGAGAGATAGTTTGCAAGCTTCATGGGCATGGCCACTTTAAACTTCAAAAGACTTATGAAAATAACTATTTAATCTTGACTAATGCTACTCTAGATAGAGAAAAAAGATCTGAATACAGCTTGACTGTAATAGCTGAAGACAAGGGGACACCAAGTCTCTCCACAGTGAAACACTTTACTGTCCAAATCAGTGATGAAAATGACAACCCACCCCGCTTCCAGACAAACAGATATGAAGTTGTTATCTTAGAAAATAACTCTCCAGGTGCATACATCACAGCTGTCACAGCCACAGATCTGGATTTAGGGGACAATGGACAGGTGACCTACACTATTTTGGAGAGCTATATTTTGGGAAGTTCCATAACCACCTATGTAACCATTGACCCATCCAATGGTGCAATCTATGCACTCAGAACTTTTGATCATGAAGAAGTAAATCAGATTGCCTTTGTGGTTCAAGCTAGAGATGGAGGGAGTCAGCAACTTGTCAGTAATACCACAGTTGTGCTAACTATTATTGATGAAAATGATAATGCTCCTGTCATTGTGGGACCAGCACTACGCAATAACACTGCAGAAATCTCAATCCCTAAAGAAGCTGAGAGTGGCTTCCATGTGACTAGGATAAGGGCTATAGATAGAGACTCTGGTATGAACTCAGAACTAAGCTGTTCCATAATAGCTGACAATGAAGAAAATGTTTTTGTAATGGACCCAAGATCATGTGACATCTACATTAATATTAGCATAGAATCTGTTTCATTGAAAGAATGGGAGTTTTTTGTGATTGTTCAGGATAAAGGCAGCCCTCCACTCAGTACCAAAGCACTTCTGAAATGTACTGTTTTTGAATATGTTTATCCAATTCCAAGCACAGAAGCTACTTTTATTAGCCAACCCTCCCTGGATGTCTCTATGATAACAATTATTTCCCTTGGATCAATATGTGCAGTGTTGTTGGTCATTATGGTTGTCTTTGCTACAAGATGCAATCGAGAGAAAAAGGACACAAGATCCTACAACTGCCGTGTGGCAGAATCGACTTACCAGCACCACCCAAAAAGACCATCAAGACAGATTCACAAAGGTGACATTACACTCGTGCCTACTGTTAATGGCACTTTACCCATCAGATCTCACCACAGAGCTTCTCCTTCATCATCTCCAACATTAGAAAGAGGACAAATGAGCAGTCGACAAAGCCACCATAGTCACCAATCACTTAACAGTCTAGTGACAATCTCATCAAATCATGTGCCAGAGAATTTCTCACTGGAACTCACCCATGCTACTCCTGCTGTTGAGGTAAGGTTATATATTATTTTGCATCTATGAGTGTGCTAATGTTCTGCATGCTGTCTGTGAGACATGTAGACTATTATTACAGAGAGTAGGAAAATATTATAGATTTCTCTTCAGGGAAGCAGCACTGCAGTTTCACTCTAATGGCAACTGAATCTTAAAACAATCTAGTGCATGAGAGACTAGAATAGACCTAGTATTATTTTTTTATATTCTCCTTTAAATTGAAACAACTGTGTGTAATATACATGCAATATACTCAGTACTTTATTACTGATGTACTATTTTCTCTCTCTCTGTGTGTGTGTGTGTGTGTGTGTGTGTGTGTGTGTGTGTGTGTGTACAGACACATATAGATAACAAACTATTTGTACAAATGACAGAACAAACTCCTTAAAATGAGGGTTTATAGTAAAAACAGTGCTACAATTTTAACTGCAGTTGCTCTAGCAGATGATGGTAGTGTGTGAGTGTTTGCATCCAGTATCTTTAAAATCTTCATAATTTGAAACTGCCTATTTTATTTTTTAGATATATACACTATATGATGTTTTAAAGGAGACATGACAGATTTTAAATGGAATTTTCTTTCATTATAAGATCATGTAGTGCCAAGAATTAGTTTTGCTCTCTCCTTTAAAATCTCCTCCTCTTTGCAGTCCTTTGTTTTTAATTATTAATTAATTAATTAACATGAGTCCTGAGATTAACGAACAACATTGTATTTTCTGACTGTGAAGTGCCTTCAGATGTTTTCTATGGCAAACATTGTATTCTGTAAGTACCCAGTTGTACTACATTATATATGCACAGGAATGTGCTCTAATTACATTTTAAAGAGGAAACCAAAAAGAACTAAATAATTAAAGTTTTTCTAAATAGACATTTGGGTTTTATTTCCAGGAATCAGTGTTTTCATCTTTTCTTCAGCAGGTCTCTCAGCTTCTCTCAATGCTTCATCAGGGCCAATATCAGCCAAGACCAAGTTTTCGAGGAAACAAATATTCCAGAAGCTACAGGTGAGGATTTCAGTTAGTTTCTGATCAAAACGGTTTTATCTGAGAAGAACATATTGAAGATGAGATAACAAAATATAATTCCATCACCATGTTATTTCTGTTTACAGATATGCCCTACAAGATATGGATAAATTTAGCTTGAAAGACAGTGGCCGTGGTGATAGTGAAGCAGGAGACAGTGATTATGATTTGGGTAGAGATTCTCCAATTGACAGACTTCTTGGGGAAGGATTCAGTGACCTTTTCCTTACTGATGGGAGAATTCCTGCAGGTAAGAACACAATGAAAGTTGAATAGATTATTTACAGTGCTGCCTTACTGTCACTTTGAAGTAGTTAGCATTGTGAAAGCAGAAATTCTTTACCTTTCAAGTTTTATATTTCCTCCCTTCTCTTTTTCCTTCCTCTGCTCTACAGTACATATTGCCCCCAAACCAGAACACAGCTGGTACACTCAAGACTGGGACACTATTGAAAATCTGCCCAGAGCAATGCGTAGGCAGTTTCTGCTATTATTTGCAGCAGCATGAGCTGGCTCTAATTCCCCTCCCCCCCCCAAAGCATCAACTGCTCCGTGTCCCTAGATTTTTAATGATTGGGTGGATGTTTGTGCAAAGCCAGGCTGCTGTGGTGTGTTAAAAATACACAGAGCTATAATTTGGCAGATGCATTTTTCATAATAGGATCCAGATTTCCAGAGCTTAAAAATGAACTGGTTAGGTAATGGACTGTAGTTTCTAGGTAGGGAAGTGCAGAACTGCACTATGTTTTCCACGGATGAATCAGTATGTATAAATATGACCTACGTGACAGCGTTTGTGCTGAATGTGAAAGCAGTTCATTGCCAGTCATCCTGATTGCTGGAATAAGTTGCTTGTTCCAACATAAGAAGAGAGGCATACTTGGGGGGATGCGAAAAAGGAGATAAACCGCTTCTGAATTCAGGCTCACTCAGGAGTACAGTAAAAGGGACCAGGAAATCACATTAGGCACAGACATGAGCTTTGCATTAGAATCCCAACATTTATACAGCTAGCTGTATTTTTTACTCCTAAGTCTTTGGAAAAGAAATGTGGGGCATCTACTAAATAGACAGGAAATGTTTTATCCTAGCACATCAAGGCCTCTAAGGGACCAGATTATGCCCTTGTGGCATTGGGGCTGGTGGGTAGTTCTGAAATACACTGTGGACTAGGGCACAGGGTAAGAGTGCCCACTGCACTGCTCTTTAGGATGGTGCACAGTATGCTCCCTTCTGTAACCAGCTGGTATAACTGACCACAGCAGGGTGGGGGCACAGCCAAAGCCTTGTCACCTCCTTCCCACCTTTGGTATGGCAAATGCCCTCGAAGGCAGTAGGAGGGCCTGCAATTTTGCTTGGCCCTTGTATGGAGAGTTTAAGATAAAAAGGCTCCTGGAGCCCTCTGTTGCCTTGTGCACCTGGCATCTTAGCACCAAATGTGTAGTTTTGTCTTTTCAAACATTCAACATTTCCCTTGGGGATTTGGCTCCATTCTTGGATCTCACAGTGCTCCTGTGTAGAGGAGTCCACCTTGCCCTTGGTGGCTGGGAATATGTAGGACCAAGTGCCCCAATATGCAGAAATGGTAAGATCTTCCCTTGAGGACCACAGTTTTTATTTTTTCCTTCTTGCCAACAAGTTGCTAATGAGGGGCAATTTATTCCTGTGCCATCCAACTTTAGACAGAAATCATTCCCTTCTTGGGTGGTAAAGTAGGGAAGAATTTACTATAATTCTCAGCAGCTGCTAAGGGAGACTTCAAATGCAACACTCTTGCACTGGAATCCTTTCAGGGCGGCTGCTAATAATAATAAAATAATAATAATTGTCTATTTCCTGGTTGGATGAATGTGGGTTGCCAGGGAAAAATGGAATGTTTACACTCTTGGATAGCTGAAATACCTATTATTCATTTTAAGAACTTCCTATTAGCCTCCAAATATAAAAGCAATGGATGGAATTTTCAAAAGGTTTTGGCCTGTGATCCCACTGAAGTGAAATATCCTGTTGATTTACAATGGGAACAGAAGCGCTTTAACATGGTTAACATGAAGCGCTTTAGAAAATCCAGCTAGATATTTATATTTGTTTATGTGCATAGCCATCCTATTAGTTATGCATGAACCAGTTAAAATAAAATATGAATTAATCTGTATCTTCACACCAAACTCAAAAAACTAGAATGGAAACTTTCTTCAGGTTTCCTAAATCCAGCTTCCACGACTCTCTATTTTTAAATGTCTGCATTTTCACCCTGGAACAGAAGTCATGGGGTCAAAATACTGTAAGAAAGATAGCTCTTTCAATATTTCCTGCCTAGATGGACCCAAGAAGAACGGACCATCTCCCATACACATGAATTTATGGGAGAACTTCAAAAATTGTAGAATCAGAAGAATATTTTAAATTTCCATAAAAACATTTATTTTTACTCTTTAAAAAAAATAAAATAATCTTTACCTATATATTTAAGGTTTTGAAAAACATACATTCAGAGTTACTTCTGATACTTCAGTCTTAACCCATACTGTTGTACATTTATATCTTTTCTGTTGCTGACTTATGGAAGGGTGAGACAACATTAACTCTCATTGCCTGCCATCCTGATTGCTGGAATAAATTGATTGTTCCAACATAAAGAGAGAGGTAAACCTGGGATGCAAAAGGGAGATAAGCCATTTCTAAAGTCAAGCCCACTCACAAGTACAATAGGGATTTTGATAATTTTTTCACAATATTGATATCTTTTTATACAGCCAAATCCTGGTCTCACTAATGTCAATGGCAAAACTCTCGCTAATATAAATGAGACAAGTCTCTGACTTTTAGTGAATTTGGCCAATGAAAGGTGCTAATGGCCCTTGAGTTCTCTATTAATTCACAGCATTGCACTGGAATTGTACTGGAAGGACCAACTGAACCAAGTCAGCTATAATGCATTTTGTTCCCATTCACACTTGAACTAAAATAGTTTGATATAACCATTGTGATTGGAGGTATTTTCAAGACTTGCTGAGAGTAGATGTAATCACAATGGTACTGGCATTGCTTGTGAAACATTATGAACACATTTAATGTGTGGATACAAAACACTTCATAGGCATTTCAAGCACCTGAACCAACACTTTAAACACCATTTTTTTAATGTAGATGGACATTTTGAGGCTCACCAATCACTAGCTTATTTGCAACACCTAGTGCAAAATCTAGCCTCCAGCCATCTGTACTTCTGCTAAATTTCGTATTCCCTTCTGTAAGAAAGGAAGTGAGTGTAAACTTAGAGGAATTTAAATGGTATTAAAAAGCAAACAATATATTAGGCTGTATAAAGCATGGTAGGGCAATAATAATAACAATATGAAAGAGCTACTACATCAATCTATGATATAGTCTCACCCGGAATATTGTACTCAGTTGTAGTCACTCCATCTAAAAGATGGTGTAGCTGATATTGAAGTGGTCCAGAGACAGGTAAGGAAAATTATTAGCAGCATAAGGAAACTTATGAGGAGACACTGCAAAGTTTACGACTGTTTAATTTAGTTTACAGATAAATAAAAAGAGCTATGATATAAGTATATACAACAAAAAGACAGAAGGGATATAAATCCTAATTCTTCAAGACACAATCTAACCATTCACTGACAGGAATTAAGAAGCAGCTTCTTCTGTGGGCAAGGTATCCCATAATGAAAAGTTATTCTATAATTGTTTATAGCTAAGCTTCTTGAACTTTACTGTGAAGTCTCTGACCTCTACTGGAGCCAGGATACTGCGCTAGATGGACCGCTATCCTGATGGGGCATGGCAATTCCAGTGTTCTTATTCAGAATTAAATACATGTCCTGAGCCAAACCCTGACACTGGAACTCCCATTAGTTTCAAAATCTGGAAAGAGAGAGTTTTCTTTTCCAGCATTTGAAACTGGAAAGTAGGCCTCCCTGCTGGCACCCTCTCTCTGCACAGGGCCTCCACTTATGGTTTAGCTGTGACACTCAAAGTACCTTTCTCAGACCTGAGCTCTGGGTGGCTCGAAAGCTTCTCTCTCACCTACAGAAGTTGGTTCAAGAAAAGATATTGCCTCACCCACCTTGTCTCAATTAATCAGACAGTCTTGTATCAGAGGAAGGTGCTCTAACCTCTTCCTTTTAGTCACTGATGCCACTTATTTTCTTGTGATTCACTGAAGCAATGGTATATTTGTTCATCAGCAGCCAAGTTAAAGAAATAATACAGCTATCTTATATTTTATATCCTTATCATGCTTCCTTACAGAGTAAAAATAAACCTGAAAAATTCCCTAACATGGGAAAATGACACCACTCTAATCTTTGGACAAGTTCAGATCCTGGTCAGAACTTTGGATGTCAGGTCTTCTATTAGGTACTAGTACGGACCCATGTACGTGTGAGTAATCTATATAATTGAATCTGAACATTAATCTCCGATTTTGGTTTTGATTACAGCCATGAGGTTATGCACAGAGGAATGCAGAGTTCTGGGACACTCTGACCAATGCTGGATGCCACCTCTGCCCTCTCCGTCTTCTGATTATAGAAGTAACATGTTTATTCCTGGGGAGGAATTTCAGCCGCAGCAGCAACAGCAGAAGCAGCAGGCAGCATTTGAAGATGATTCACACCCTGTTGAGCCCAATGAAAAGAAAAAGAGCTTTTCAACATTTGGTAAAGACTGTCCGAATGAGGACGAGTCAGAGGACATCTGTACTTCATCTCTCCTCTCTGAAATGAGTAGCGTGTTCCAGCGCCTCTTGCCTCCTTCACTAGACACCTATACAGAATGCAATGAAATGAATCGCTCAAACTCACTGGAACGGAGGAAGGGACATTTGCCAGCCAAGTCTGTAAGCTACCCACAAGGGGTGGCAGCATGGGCAGCCAGTACACATTTCCAAAACCCTGCAAACAATACTGGGGCCATGCTAGGGACTCACTCGAGTGCACAACCTTCTTCTAAATGGCTGCCAGCCATGGAAGAAATCCCAGAGAACTATGAAGAAGATGAGTTTGACAATGTGCTTAACCACCTCAGTGATGGTAAACATGAACTAATGGATGCCAGTGAGCTGGTAGCAGAAATTAACAAGCTGCTGCAAGATGTCCGGCAGAATTAGAGGTTTTTTACTGCATATTTTTCCATATTTATGGAAAACTGGAAAAAAGAACCAGAATGAAAAGAACTGGCATTGCCAATTAGTTGCATTTATCATAAATGTGTCTGTGTATGTTGAATATTAAAATACTGTATTTTCATATGTACACAATGCAAGTGTGATTATCTTTATCTGTATTTTAAAAATACATTTGTACCTTATATTTATGTGTAATTTAACAAATAAATTTTATTTTTGTACTCCCATGGCAAGCATGTTTTCCTAAGTGTATATAACTGGCACCATTCAGTATTCTGGCCACGCAGGAGTGTAAACTAAATAAAAGACAGGGATATTGTTTTTTACAGTTTTTTAAAGTGTTTCAAATCTTACATTACAGACACAACCCCACTGAAACATTATGCATACATTAGTTTCAGTAACTGATCGAACACCTTGTTGCAATGTTTCATTTTTACAATAAAGAGTTGTCAACTCCCATGAAGCCTTAAATGTTCTTATTATTTTCATGCAAGTTCAGAGATTCATTCTCTCATATAATTAATGGCTTATAAGAGGGGTCAGGAGGAATGGTGACATTCTCCAGAAGCAAAACAACTTCTAAGAAGGAATGTTGCTCTTGGACCACCTCCTTTGGCCAACTCAACAGTGATACGTCTGACAATAGTTGCAGCCTACCCTCCCAGATTGGCCAGTCTGATTTAGGATCTCTCTGGTAGTAGCAATAAAAGGTTAAATTGGAGGGACATCTCCCCTTCCAAAAAAAAAAATATTTCCTGCCATGACCTCCAAGTCACTTCTAGCTTTCTTATTTTCAGCTGCTGAGCAGTCAGTCATTCTGCGTTGCAGCATGCAAGGGAATTCTATGGGCTGTCGCGTGTATGCCTTATAATACAGTTTTTAATTCATGAGCACATACTGTTTTTGCCACAGGACACCTGCCTCATTCAGTGCACAGGATGGACGGTGTTTACTTAATAAGCAGCTGTTCAGTATTTTGTTTTCTCCTCATTGTTCAATTGGTGGCCCCATGCCTTATTTACAGCACATTATTCAAACCCTGCTCTGAAGACAGTATTATTAATTTCCTCATTGGCTTCTCTGTAGAGTTCATCACTATAGTATCTGAATTCTTCATCAATTTTAATTCATTTTCATAATATCCTGGTCAGATGAAGGGATACTATTAACCCCATTTTACAGAGAGGGAACTGGCACAGAGTGATTGAGGTAAAAATATTCACTGATTCTGGTTGGGACATATGGGAACTGATTTTTTCAGAGTACATGGCATTATATAGAACTTTGTATGTTCAAAGTACAGCTCCTAATGACTTTAGTTGCAGCTATGAATTGTCAGCAGTTCTGAAAATCAGAGCCCAGAGTCTCAAGACAAGCACTCAGAAAATGACAAAAACATAATCAGTGACCACCTGTGAAAAGTTTTGTTTAAGTGACTTGCCCAGCATCACACAAGAACTTTTTTCTCTTTAAACCATGATTTGAGGACTTCAGTAACTTAGCCAGAGGTCAGGGGTCTATTTCAGGAGTGGGTGGGTGAGGTTCTGTGGCCTGCGTTGTGCAAGAGGTTAGACTAGATGATCATGATGGTCCCTTCTGATCTTAAAGTCTATGAGTTTAAAACAGAAACAAAAATGAACCCACCAACAAGTAACTAAGCCATGTTGAAAATTTCCCAGCTTTTTATAAAAAGTTTAAAATCTACAGAAAATCTTAGGAAATCCCATTTCCTTCCCAGTTTACAACCCTTAAAGGATCTTAGTTCTTTTCTAAAGTTAGCATACTTGAAAGCCCCTGATTTTCTCAGATGTATGTGGTATGAATAAGCTTGCCATGCTACGGGACATAATGGAGGAGAAATTTCTGCACGTTTTCTGTGAGAATGGATTTGTGAAGAAAGACTTGGACTTAAACTTTAGTAACAATGGCAAAAGCCAAAGATCTCTGACAAAAACCTATGTAGGTTTCTAAAACAATACAAGAAAATCCACAACTATTGAACTTCCCTTGTTTCTTAATTATTTAATGGTTAAAAGGTTAACTTACTGTCTACACTGAGCATGAGGTGCTATGGGAGGTCCTATTGTCACTCCTTAGGAGGCTGTAGCATGTCATGCCTCCCATTGTGCCATAATGAGAAAATCTGGCCCATAGTATATTCTGCAATATATTCCATATAAATAAAAGAGGAAGTGACATTTTAGACAATATGTTAACATTTTAACTTCAGTCAACAAGGCATAATAATACTGAGCAGTTATATAGCACTTTACATCATCAAAGCAATGTGCAACCATTAAAGAAACCCACACTATTTACTGGGATCAATTACTCCTGCACTGATGTGCAGATATCTCTGTGGTGATGCATAGCAATAGTTTAAAACCAACTGAAACAGTTGACAACAGTGCAGGCGAGACAGGAAGGAATATTTGCTCTACTTGAAACTCAAAGGAGACTCAGGCAGGCAGACTGGGGAAAACGACCCAGACTGAAATTTGGCTACTACATACTTTCTCCCTTTATTACTGCAGATTGCACCAGGATATTTTTTTAATGCTAAATGGATAGGAGTTCTATTTTACTTCTCTTATGGAAGACAGCTCTTCCAGCAGCACCATGTCTCCAACTCCTGGAACTTTGTTTCAGTACTGATTCAGAGGAAAGAGTGCTACAAAATGACTCATCAGCATCTCTTCCAAGAGAACCTGGATGTTCCTTGAAGGACACCTACCCATGTACTAACCACATGCATACACCACATCTATCTAGTGAGTGAACGTGATCTCAGCACCAGGTGGTATGACTGCAGACAGGCTAACCTCTCTCTACCTCATGTAAAACAACAAAAAGACTTTCAAAGGCACAAAGGCCATTTAAGGTATGTCTACACTGCAAAGAAACCTCCACCAATCCCTTCATCTCGGGCCCTCCCCCAGGCAAAGTGTCTCAGATCCCAGATCTAGAGTCTCAGGCTCACACAACAGTGCTAAAAATAGGTGTGTCGATGTTCCCACCTCTTCCCCTCCCACCCCCAAAAGTTAGATCCTGAGCTCCAGCCCAAGTAGGAAAGTCACATTGACTGCCATTGAAAGTCAATGTGAGTTGCTGCCTAAAGAGTTTGAAAATCTCACCCACAGTTTCTTCCCTCCCCAAATCAAGTTAAGTCTACAACACACTTCTGCTTCCGTCAGCGTTCGTTGTTGCCATCATAAACATGTGACCATTTGATAGATATATAATCCAAAACTATTAATTCAAATGGAGAGGGCAATCTGAACAAAATACTTTATTCCACTAGCATTTACTTCAGGAGATTTGGGCAATTACAATTTTTTAAAAGTGTGCCAATTGGTGCACATGGTATTTTTCAATCATATATTTATCCATTTCACAGGATTTATTTCCTGCAGGGTTAGGAAGGTGCCCTAGGGTCAACATTTTTAACTTTGCATGATAACCTGAGCCAATTTACAGATAGATCAGGAATTACTAGGTCACTTCATGCTGTAAGTGAAACTGGAACACAGCCTCAACTATGAAATCACAACTAGTGCTTCCCATAATACCTGGACATAACTGGTAAGCTTTATGCACTACATGAAATGGGGGGCAGGGATCAGTGTTCAAATTGCACTCCCCGTCAGTACCCGGCCCAAGCCAGGAACGGTAATGATCCAAGCAATGGACCAAATTCGGTGCTGAATCTTGGTCACGTGCCACCTTAGGCATGTTACATGCTAAGAAGAAGATTCCTACGTGAAATGAGCAATTATTATAATTACCAAGAAATTTTTTGCAGAGGACTATCTTTTTTTCTATAAATATAAAGAACACATTTGAGTCTGAATGATGTATTTTAGATTAAGGCAAACATATGAAAGCAAAGACTCCCCAAGAGAGCACTAGTGTTTGTATTTCCCTTTTATAGTCTGTACCAGCTATTGAAACAAAATGACTGCTACCTCCGTACATAAATAGGACTGTTTGATGTTTAAAAACATAAAACAAAGGTGCCACAGACTCTGTCATTAAGGGAAAGGAGTCAAGCTTTTTTGAGCCATTTAATCTAGGTTTTGCTCCAAGACTATATCGCAGAAGGTGGCTGTGGAAATCCCAGGTGGGGAATTAAGAGAGGCTGCGTACTGATGCAGTAGAGCGAGCTAGCTGTGAATATTGTTTTCTTATTGGCTGAAGGTACTGTCTTCAGGGGGAGGAGGGAACGTTAAACCTCCCATCCCCAAGTCAATACAATACAGTGCAAGACAGAAATGAATAGCAAAGAATTTGTATTTTCCTGTTAATCAGGCTCATGCTGGTTTAAGTAATACTATGGTACTTATTATCCAAAATATCTGCAAACTGACAAGTAACCTGTGGTTGGTTATATAAACAATAAACAACCCCAGTATCTCAGCACATCTGTAACAAAGAATGAGGAGCACATTTTACTTGAATAAAGCTAATACTTAAGCTTGGTAAATTGGTAGGCTTGGGGCCACCTGGGTTTCACTTAAGTTCCTAGGATAATTAGGACACAAATTTCTGAGAAAGAACTTGCTGATGTATATCTGGATTGGAGGGATACTGTTGCCAAAGTGATGCAATTATTTTTTTCACTGTATAAATGTTATGATATTAATACATATATTACACAGTTTTCCTTGGACTAGCCTGAATTCTGCAGCATACTCCAGACTTTACTGCCTGTAGATAACCAGAACGTGGGAGAAGTTGCATATTAGTATATGTAGTTATTTTACCATTATGCTACAATAAGTGAGGTGTACATTCACTACCAGAACAACGACAACAACAATCCTTCCATATTTACATCCCCAGTGTTTGGATGCCTGGTTTTCATCCAGTCATCTCGTGGCTGGTCCCTGATGGGACAATGTAGCAATTTAATCGTTAAATAAAACTATATATCTTTTTAAAAATATAGTAGAGGTCATACAGAAGTTATGGGTTTGATGCAGAAATTGCTGCATAAGGGCCTTTGTATTTTTTACAAAATGACCTTACTGATTTTAAAAATCTATTTAATTTAATCTATTAGAATAAAAAAATGTGGCGCAGATCATGGCTAGCCCTTCATGGTAATCAAAAGTGGGATCAAGACACAGTGGCTCAGATCTTGAACGGTATTTAGGCTTCTAACTTTTGTTGCCCCACTTCATATGGAAAAAACTATTCATCAATTCATGTGCCAAGCAAACAGAAGGAGCCTGGCACTGTTGAATATTGTTTATAAACTACTGAAAATATTATTTTAACCAATGCAGATACACCTGTACAGTATGTTCTAGTTCTGTGTACTGTTCTGTGAATGCCAGACAACCTGAGTTCTTGACAGTCATTTGTAAAGTAGTACACAGTAAACTGTTCGTATACAACATGCTAGAGATTAAGTTTAAAAGCACAGAGTAATAGTGAAAATTTGTCAGTTTATGCAGGTCACCTACATTTTCAGCTAAGTTAGATACATTGTTATTTCCCTCATTCCCTAATATCTCAGAAGGAAATTGTGCTGATGGTTGAAAATAATATGTACAAAGCATATATCGTCAATTAAACTGTTAAAATATATATTATTGAAAGAAGACAGTGTATTATACTTGTACTATGTGTACAAGCATGAAAAACATAACAAAAGTCTCTATGTGTATTTTAGGCTGCATACAAAAACAAAAAATACAATATAGTGTATTTTTTTAGAAATAATACATGGATATGTAATTAAAGCCAGAATAATAATGCATACACAGATGTAGTTAGCAATCTTAACCTTAGGTAATTTAGCCTTTTTAAAAAATGGACTAAGTATAGAAATAAGTAGATATAAATAGACAGTAAAAGGGAAAATATATATATCTTGATGGTACTATTCTTTCTGAGTTCTGGTATGTTTCTTATGTGGCTGTATAAGTGCTGCTTTAATGAAAGCCTGAAGGTCAGAGTTTATCATCAGCAGTTTGTATAACTTGTTTATTTATATTTGGTCCATCTAAATACTCCCACGGCCTTGAATATTCCCCCGATAAGGAGACCTCTGCAATGTAGTTTCATATTTCAAAGCTGAATAGCAAGTAAGTTCTTCATTATAGCATTTTCTGTGAGGTTTTCAGTAGAAATGGAACTATAGGCTGCTAAATCATATAGCTCAGTAATGCTAATTTAATTACTATTAGAAAACTTAATGTATATGTTACAGTTCACTGAAATTCAGGGAGGCAAGCTCCACCGTACCATTGTTATTATTTCAGCAACTTATACAAAACAAAATAAATAAAACAGATAACTAGATTAAATCAGACTTTTTTGGGGGGCATGATCCTGTGTTCCTTTCTCACCTCAAACACGCAATGCCAGCAGTACACAACAGTGTGCTTGTTGGAGGTTGGAGGAAGGAGAAGGATCACATCTGTAATCCAACCTGTGGCCCATAGAGCAGCACTAACATTAAACTAGCTCAGAAAAGGGGTGCATAATGTATAAGGCTGGAGAACAGCTATACAGGCCTCCACAGCAACCAGAGGATTAACGGATGCATTCTTTGGGACAGCTAATCAGAGTATTTCCTCATTTGTGATTGGTGAGCAAGCTAGCATTTGTTCCTTTATTGTGTATGTTTCCATTTAGGTATGTGGTGCTTGGGATATGTAGTATGTTTGTGCAGAACCTGATTGATTGAGCTGTCTGGCTCCACTATTGTTTGTTTAAAACTTGGCAAACAATTGAAAATACTTGATGTCTGCAAGCTCTTGAGAGAGGAATCTGTTTGAATTCAGTATATCATTCCTTAGACTGTCTGCTGCAGATTGGGAGCCAAACATATGGTGACCGTACTGTGGGTGAGACTCTTCAAGCTGGCTGGAGAAAGCTGCTTGTTCTGCCAGCTCATCTGCCCATTTCTCTGGCTGAGTTCTGAGGAGCAATCATACTCTCGCTCTTCTTCTCCCCACTCTTTGGCCTGATTCCTAATAATATGCAGACTCTTTTTCTGCCCCAACACTCCCATGGATGGTATGGCTACACTGCAGAAAAGAAAAGAAAAACTTTGCAACAGTGAATTTCAGGGCCTGGGTCAGCTGACTCAGGCTGGGGGTGGGCAGCATGCTGTGGAGGTAAAAGTAGCAGTGTAGATGTTTCCGCTCAAGCTTCCCAACCCCCATGCTGGATCTAGTGTAGAGCTGGCCAAACAGCAAAAAAAAAAAAAAAAAAAGTCTCTGGATAGAGATCACCATGTAACTTATAAACTAAAGAATGGAGTGGGCATGAGGCATTTTTACTGCATGCATTGTCCTTGGTAATGGTCTTTTTTCATTGAAAGCAGCAACATTGTTATTATTTCTCTGTAGAGTCAATACACAGTAAATGAAAGGCTGCCTGACTTCAGAAATGAAAATAAATTCTGTCAGTCTTGAGTCTGGCGCATTCTTATGTTACTTGCTCATACACAAGCCCCTGACAACATTCAGACAGTGCTGCAAGATTCTCAGAAGCAGCTTGTACAAATATCAACAGGAGGCAAATGCAAACAAATGCAAACAAATGTCTGCTAGGTCATGCTGGGTGCAAATCTGGAATGGGAGAGGAAAGTCACCCTACTGAACTGCTCATGAAAAAAAAATTTTCCTCGTAGTTTCTCTCTTGAGAATGTGTGTGCAATAGGTTCTCATGGGATTTTTAAACAGAGCTACTTGCAGTGCATCGATTGAGTTGTGTTAAATAAGAACAGAAGGGTATATCCTTGGACACTTCATCTAAATTTGGAATATTGACCCTTGGGAAAGATAGGTAAGATACAAGGGGTCAGATAGGTATTTACTTCATGCTGTCCTTTGAAACAGCATAGGCACTTGTATGGCATTCTTGAGTTTAATGGCATTCTTCCACAAAATATTATTTCAGAAATGATGCCTGGAAGCAGGAGTAAGTGGGAGAGCAGGATGTATTCCCCACACCCAGAGAATATAATTGGATTATTTTAAGTATGTCCAGGTATTGGCTATATTAATGCTTTCTGACCTGACAGTATAGAATTTGAGTGCATCATTTTAGTTGAAGTAAGAATTGATTCACATTTCTCTCCTTGAAATTAGCAGTGTGTGATTAAATACCCTTGTGTTTCTTCCACCTTCCTGATAGTCCTCATCAACTGACACCCGCTGATCTTTGTAGTTCCCCACTAAGAACTTCTTCCCCTTCCCAGTGTCCCCAGTCCTTACCTTTTTTAATCATCTGGTGTAGCCCATGTTTGGAAGTCTCTCTGCTAGACCCTAACTGCTACTTAATAACTAAGATATACCCACAGAGTGTAGCTGATTTTAATTAAATAACATTGGGTTCTAGCAGCTATCAGGAACAGTGGTAGGGACCCACAATGGTGCAGAGGTAGCTCCAGGGAGAGAGGGAGGCTGGTTGTTTGAGGAGAGAACGCTTCAAAACATAGCTGTCAGAAGAGCAGGGGAGAGGGGTGCATTTCCACTTTGTTCTCTGCCCCTTTATGCCACTCTAGGGAGGTGTAAGAGAGTCATAGTAGAAGAGAGAATTAACTTCTTAGTGTTCTGAAATAATGGCCCTATCATAATACAAAGATATTGGAAACAACTTGAGGATGTGACACAGTTTTCACTAAAAGACAATTTTCCTTAAGGCCCAGGGCCTTCCAAAGTCTTTGTTGAGGCAATGCTCCTTCTGACACCTTAACTAGGGGTGTGCCTTCAAGGCACATTGACTCCCTTAGTGTAGTTATAGGATGACTATGGAGTATATGATGGACATATAATTACCTAGAACGTGATTAGATGTTGCAAGGATTAAAATACATCATATAATACAACAGGCAAATTAGCTCTGAGAAAGGGCTGGTACAAACTGTCTTTAAAGGGAGGATTATTTACTAAATGATTTTAAATAAGTTTCCCATGATTTTGGAAATTGGGGGGGAGGAATTTGCTTGTTTGTATTTGTTTTAGTTACATTTGAGGACTCTACTACAAAATGGGTCAAGTACCAAAACTGAAACCGGGGAGCAATAAATTGGTTTAGGGACACACAGATGTTGGCTGAGGACAAAAGCATGGTAAGACATTTTAGTAAAGTACCATTGTTACTCTGATGAGCTTATAGTCCCGGAGATGTTCTTTTCTTATTGTAAATATAAAAACCAAATTATTTTTAACAGAAGTTTATGTTAGAAGGGACCCTACTAAGGAATACAAAGGTTTGTAAAACAGTTGAATAAATGGAATAGAGAACATCTAATAGTTTAAAAAACAAAAATAGAGTGCTGACAAAAGCTCCTTTGTAAAATAACATCTGTAATCAACCACTGCCAAGAACAAAGGAAAGTACAGCAAGTGCTTTGATGGACATGATGATCTGACTTTGTTAAATAAACAAGGCTCTTGTAAACCCTTCTGAAAAGGGAAATAGAAGTATTTTAATTACTAGAACCCAAACTTTTCATTTCTGAATTCCAAGATGCTTTTCAAATACTGAGCTACAACAATGCAGCTATCTGGATGCAAATCCCATGATTTAAACCAGTGCGGTGCGGCTTCAAACCAAGTTGTATCATTGTAAATTGCATCTACAGTAGGGGTTGGCAGTGGTGCAACTACCCCTTCAGCTAAACAACTACCATGAACAAGGTCTAATTTTAAAAAAAGAAGGATAAAATTTAAAGAAAACCACAGCAACCTAGTACATGAGTTAAATTCCATCAAGGGAATCAGTCATCATAAAACAGGGGTTTGATACTTAAGTGGCTTGTTTCTAGAACCTAAAGAAGGATTTTCTTGTATTATCTGTTGCATAGTTACAATTCTTAATAATATAACCCTAGCACATTTCAATCAGAAAATAGTCAATTATATCTTAATTTAATATTCCTAGTTATAGTAAGTGATGTAATATCAAACCTAGAAATTCATTGAAGTTGCAAAGTTTGAATTAAAATCCAAACCCAAACTTTCCCAAAGCTCAATGGGATCAAGAGTTTTGGTTCAGGCACATCTCTAATATTAGCTTTTTGATGAGGAGGGAGAAAGAGAGAGAGTTTGAGAGGAGCCAATAGTGTGGATGAACTCCTCTCCTAGGCCCGGTCTACACTTACCTTTGCGATTTGGCAGCAGTCGATGGGAGATACGCAAGTGACGTAAATCACTTACATATCTCCTGTCGACTTTGCAGAGTCTCCTCTGCGCAGCGTCCCTTTGACGCCGTCCTACTCCACTTACCAAGGTGGTTTTCCTGCGTCGCTTCCTGGATCGACTGAGCGCGACTATACAGACCGCTCAGTCGATCCACAGCAATCGATGTGATGGTGGCGAATTTGCTGCCATCAGTGTAGACCCAGCCCTAGTTTCAGGATAGTTGAAATATGAAAAAAATATCTCCCATGTATAACAAGGAAAGCTCTTTAGGAAGAATTTTGTCCAAGGTCTCATTCACAACTGGCATAAGCAAAGAAAATGGTATCTAGATTGCTAACTCTGCATTGAAAGTTCACCTACAAAACTTTGTAGCTACAGTACACAAACGTCTCAGGGCCTCATCAAGCAGATGGTAACAACAGAACATCATTTTAGTGCAGTGATAATCACAAAGGCACAAAGAAGACAATGTAGTCATGGAAATTTTCATCCCGGCACCACAGCAGAGTTTGTGTTTAGTTTAAAAAAGGCAATTCTTCTTTCTAAAAAATGAATGCGTAATATAGAACTTGATCCAGGGAAAACAAGATTTGGAAGTAGATGCTTAAATCAGCAGTTAGGTGCCTAATATGTGTGTTTTGGCCTAGACAGAAAACCAGTTTAGGTGCCCAGATTTAGAGATCCAAGTTAGAAACGGGGGCTATGTCAGATAGGCCATCTAGTATCCAGAGAGCAATATCTTTCAGCAACTGCTAACGACTTGGGCAAGATTCATACCATTGACCTAAACATGAAGGGCTCCACATAACACTTCTTTTACCCAGCCCTCCTATAGTAGATTACAAAAAATTAATCTTCCTCCATGCAGTTTTCAGAAAACACTCAAATTTGCAACTGTGCACACAATTGATGTAATATAGTATTTGGAACTCTGTCTCTATAGCTTTTATCAGTTCTCATCACTGTCCCACATGTCTTCGCAACTCTGTTTATAGCAGTTTTCTCTTCCCACTGTAACAAGTGCATTTATTTAGCTGGAGACTACTGGGCCCTTCTATACACCAGTAATGAGCGACAGAGAGATGCATATAAATAAAGATAAATTAATTAATTAACACTGGTTTCTTAATCATGCTAAGTTTAAAATTCCAGAAATTCTCAGATTCTTTTTATAATTGTGAAAGCATCAAGAAAACCAGATTGCTAAATTACAGTTGTGAAAGAGAAGAAAGTCAAAAGTAACTTTGTTAAAAAGCGGCAGAATTGCAACTTGCTTTGAAGTGGGAGATCCAAATGTGGGATCTGAGCTCTTTGGTCTGTGGACTGGCAGTGAGCAAAAGCAGCTTCTTCAGATCACAACAGCATGGATATTAGAGAGAGAAAAACAGCGATTAGGTCATCTAGTCTACATCTCTGTACTAGCAGAGGGAGAAGGGCGTGGCAAGTACATCCCATGTCACCCTGTGGCTGTGTGTATCCAAAAGTAGCATTAACAGAATCTGAAATGAGGCACTCCCAGATGTTCTGAGCCACTACCTAATGCGGATAATTTGAGGATAAAGGAAAATAAAAGTGGGAAAATGAGAAGATCCAGAGGACTCTGAAAGCTATAGAAATTTCCATTTTGTGGCTTGACGAATCCTCCACTTTACTTGCTGAAATGTGAGGAAGTGAACTCGTGACTATAAGATGCTGTAACAAAATAATCCTTTCTCTACCAAGTCTACTCTCCATCTGTATTAACACGCAGCTCTTTCTCCTACCCTCCCCTTTAGTAAGCATACCACTTACGAAAGCTAGAAATCTGGTATGGGGGAGTGAGAGACTAAGTTTCCTTGTCACATGTAAATGATGAAGTGGCAAGGCTAAGGATACTGGACGGAAATTTAGCAAATATAAATAATGGCACTTCAGCTGTTTTGACTCTGTTGTCAGAAAAATATAAAAGCGGCATCAAAGTTTTGTGTAAAAGGCAAAAAAGTCCCCTAAACAGCTGCAAGCTAAAAATAGGAGTATTTTTACCTAAATGCTCTCTTCCCCTACTCCCCCCATTTTCTGCTCTGTAGTCTTTTTTCTGTTTTTAAAGTAAAATTCCTTTAAACCACTAGTACCAAAGCCAGGTCATGTGGGGTAGCAATTTGAGCCAGGACAATTTGCTGAGCCTTTTCAAAAAATCATCCAACTGAACACAGAACTACAACTGCAAGAGATGAATTCCAAGGGCTTTTTTTAATTTAATTTAATTTTTTCAAAGCATAAACCCTTTTAGTTACAGCCTCCTCCTCCTCTCTTTGTTGAGACTCTTTGCCAAGGTTCCATTTTAAAATGTACAGTCACAGGCATCTGGAATCACACACAATTATAGTGAACAAAATGGGCTGTGCATTTTTAAACAGTGCAATGAGGCCGATGCATAAAAATACAAAAAATGTGAACTGCTCAGGCTGACATGTGAAAAGCCTGAACCCTGAATCTAGCTAGATTTACAGACTCAAATGATAGATGAAAACTTTTTAAAAGTAAGGCAGCTATTTTGGCATCTTGGAATGTGACACTGAGGAGGAGAAAAAGGCTGAATTATATATTTGTTTCCATGCAGAGAATTACAACCTCTTTGTGAACCCTGCAATTCAACCACAGGCTCCAGAAAACAAAGGATTTTGCAGTTGTTACCAGCTAATGGCTAAAGGATAGCAGTCTGACCAGTTTTTGAAACACATCAACGAGATTGTCAGCTGGTATAAATTAGGATATATTATTTGTAGTAAAGCTAAGCAGATTTACACCAGCTAAAAGATCTGACCTAATGAATATATCCTTGCTTTCAAAATGTCTGGTCTTTAATCACTGATATTTTTAGCAAGGAAAGTAGATCCAGTGGATTATGCAGTAGTTGGAGACAGAGGTTTGGTCTACATTTACCTCAGCAATTCGGCAGCAGTTGACGGGAGTTATGCGAAGTACGCAAAGAACTTGCGTAACTCCTGTTGACGTCTCTGCTTCTCTTCTGCGCATCGTCTTCACTACACTGTGCTGACAGAAACTGTGTTCCCATAGATGCAGCGCTATACCATTTGATGAGGTGATTTTATTACATCGACTTCTGGATTGACTGAGTGTGTCTTCACTGACCGCTCAGTTGATCCAGATAAGTCGATCTGATGGTGGCGACTTTGCTGCCGTCAGTGTAGACATAGCCTTAGGCTCAAGTCCCTGCTCTAGCACAGGCTTCCTGTGTGACCTTGGGCAACTCGCTTAGCCTCTCTGTGCCTCAGTTTCCCATCTGTGAAATGGGAATACTAGTATTCCTTTGCCTCAAAGGAGGGTTGTGAGTATAAATCCATTATGAGGTGCTCCGTAATGGGGACCATATAAATACCTTAGAAAGATTTTACAAAACTTTCTATTGTATTCCCATGCCTTGCTAATCGTTTGTACTGTTACTGTCTGAATTAGGTTGTAGCTCCTTGGAGCAGTCACTATATTTGGTATCATATTGATAATATGTATTATCTGCACCACTGAATATATATATATATAAAATATGCATTAAGCACTAACAACATTAAACACAAAATTGTAACAGAGATATAGGCTAAACTGGCCTATTCCATAATCCTGTTTATTTATGCTAAATATACCATAACTCCTTGTATTTGCTGAAGTAAGCATTTGGCAAAGGCAAATAGGAAACTTGTAAAAAATCAAGACACATTTGTTCTCTAAGGCAAGGGAAGTACCTTCATGGTCCTGAAATGCTCATATCCAAAACAAAGGGAAGAATAGAACAAGTTAGGGAACTGGGACAAACCGATGGGTTGGATTTTAGTGGTATGTAAAAAGAAGTGTAACCTGTAAAATCATCATATACATAATACCAGTTGAAATGTGTAATTTGGGGAGTTCACCTTCTGTGTAAGGTGAATGTAACATTGCTTCATGGGACAGCCCATCAGAGACTGGTATCATATAGAATGTTTTCCCTGCACCATATTAATACATTTGACATTTGTTACATGGTCTCTTGGTTCATTATGAAATATGCTCAAAGTGTGGTCAAGCAGCTAAACAATACAATTTATCAGCAACACTTTTTTTTTGGTTGAATTATCATTTTGACAAAAAACTCCTCACTTGTACTAACCAGGGCTGCTCAGGAAAGGCACCTGATGGAGGCAGGAGAGTGGTTGGGTTGGGAGACTAGGAGAGTTGAGCAGGTGATTTAATAATCCACATGACACATCAAGCATATTGATTATTAGAGTGGTTCTGTATATTGTGCATCCTTTATATCTTGATTCACAAGCTGTGATGCAAGGCAAAGTACTTTGAGGTTGGAAAATACAAATTGGAATTATAAGATGTAATTTAGCATAGAAATGCAATTAAATATCTACTGTAGTTCTCATACTCTTAAATCTCATGCTAGTAAAACACTCTAAGGCTATTCAGCTGTAAGTGACATTGATTTAAATATTTACTACTAAATCATGAGAGGTTGAATACTAGCAGATTTTTTCAGAGGTCACCAAATGATTTATTATACAAAATAGATGAAACACCGAAGAGCATAAAACCAAGGTCGACTATGAAGCAGAAGTAGTATGAAGTAGTTGTGGACTGTATTGTGGAGTTTGTGTGTGTGTGAGTGTGTGTGCAGGTTGTTAGGGGCCGTGTGCTGAGAGCGGGGCGGGGCCCTGAGTTGGGGGCGGAGCTTACCTGACTAGGGGTCCTATATAAGGAGCCAGGCACTCAGGCAGCGGCACAGACAGCTACAGTGGCACAGGAGCCAGCGAAGAGGGCTGCTAACAGGGGAGTTTCAGTGG
>ML675624.1:8523656-8640876 GCA_007922155.1 Mesoclemmys tuberculata | reverse complement strand
CTAGATGATCATATTGGTCCCTTCTGACCTATGAGTCTATGAGTCTAAATTAGACATTGGGCCTAAATAGTATATTTGTCTCTGTCCTATCAGTTGGGCAACTTTTTAAATAAATGCAAAATTAGATAAGCCAACAATCACCATGTAAATATGGATGATATATTAAATATAATTTATATTACACAGGTATTGCCAAAACAGATCAGGCCAGCATCCTGTCCATCAAGTCCAGTATCCTGACTGACCATGGCTAGTAACACACGCATCAGAGAAATGTGGAAGAAATCCTCTAGTGTCGCTGATAATTACAAAGCGACATGCCCAGAAGGAAATTTTCTTCCCAGTTCTGTCAGTTAGTTGTTGATTTATGCCTAGAAGTATAAAGATTAAAAGTATACTATCAAATTGAATTGTGGAGGATCTCATTATCCATGCAAATGCCGAATCCTATAAGCTCGTTAGCTCAATGGCAGCCTGTGGCAGTGAGTTCCATAGGTTAATTATCTGTTGTGTAAAAAGCATTCCCTTTTATTAGTTTTAAATTTGTACTCTATTAGGAGAAAGGATACATAAAGACATTTAAAATAATCTGAACAGGCTAGACACAAAGCCAAAATAACTCACTATCAACACTGGTAAAATATATTTAACAAGCTAAGCTTGAAACAATTCTGAAAGTGTAATGTCATTAGCTCTTACCAGCTAAACAAAGTGGGGCTGAACCAGAACTTGGATAAGAGACAAAGAAAAATCCAAGGGTCTGCAGGAAGTGGTGCTAGGTGATGACATTTTTTATTTGGAGTCACTAAAGACGCCGTTTTCAGACATTTTGTAGGGACGTTGCAGCTGCAGCAACTGTCTCTTTGCCTTCATCTACATTTGAGCTGGGAGGTATGATTGCCAGTTTGCATGGCTGTACCAGTGTTAGTTCTGGTTAAGCTACCCTGTTAAATAGCAGTGTAGGAGGGGTAGTGTGGGAGGCGGGTCAGACTAGCTGCCCAAACATACCTTCCTGGATCCCCTGGGTCTGTGCTTGGGCTCCTAGCCCAACCCGCTGCCCATGCTACCCTGGCTACATTGCTATTTTTAGCACACTAGCTGGAGCAAAGCTAGCATCAGTTCAACTGTATGAGCTGGGAATTCTACCTCCCAGCTCAGTTGTAGCCTTGGAGCAGATGTGTAACTGAAGTTCTAGCCATTCGTGGTTTGTTAAAGAGTCAGCGACACTTTTAATAAAACTATTATTTATGTATTCAAATGTTTACTAATGTTCAATCACAATCTTCTGGGCACACTTGGCAATACTTTAAAATACACTAATGGGTAAACAGATCCATCAGTTATCCCCAATCAAATTCAATAACCCAGAAAACAGCATAAATTTAACGATTATCAATCTGCCTCTCATGCACCCATCTCTCCTTCAGCAAGGGAGAAAAGGTAGGCTGTGAAGGGGATATAAAGCTGTGCTATCAGGGCAATGGGCAATTCCCCCTGGGTAGAAAAGGGGGGGGGCGCGGAAGTGAGGGGAAAAAACTCTGCAGTCATGAGGGCCATTATGAATTGGTGTAAATTAAAAGAGCCCTGCAATTTGAAGATTTATTTTCAAATTTTCCCCAACCTGGTCTGTAAATTTGCACTTGATTTTTTTTTTGCCCCAAGACAAACATCTGAATTTTCTCTTGTAGGTTGAGTAATGTCAGGAAGTTTTACAAAAATTTTATAAACATCGTTATAGTCATGGGTGTGAGAGACAAAGGTCTAGCTTAATAGAAAACAGAAATCTGAATTTGCCCCAGCATGGTAGGTTAATTAGAAGCTATTAAACAGATTAGTGCCATTGTTTGGCTCTACCTGGCTTCACTTATCAATCAGGTAACATGTAGTTTTTCCCTATGCCTGAGTGGTGTGAAACCACCCATTTTTATTTTGCACATATTAATATGTGAACATCTAGATTTTCATGGGCATTTGTAAGAAACCACAGATTTGATCTGGAGAATTTAGCACTCATCTTTTAGCAGCACAATTGCCAAAATTTCACCAAATTTGCACTAGAAAGAAATTCATTCATTTTTTACAAAGGCATTTAGACATTTCATGTTCAAGGAATTTGTTCAAGAAATTGCTCTGTACTTGCCTGCAAAAACTGCCTGGCTCACTTCAAACCACAGAGCAGCAATTCCAGTGTTCATGTGGGGA
The DNA here is from genome assembly GCA_007922155.1 of Mesoclemmys tuberculata. Classification (NCBI taxonomy): domain Eukaryota; kingdom Metazoa; phylum Chordata; order Testudines; family Chelidae; genus Mesoclemmys; species Mesoclemmys tuberculata. The sequence goes on along the minus strand of ML675624.1, from coordinate 8,638,674 downwards.
TTAAATAAATACAACACTTCAACCACAGTGGGGTAGAGCTGCAAAGTGGACTTCAACTCAGCATTACTTTAGGCATCCTGTCACTTAGAAGCATCCATGCCTTGAGTTAGGCAGCCAGGCTCCCTATACAATGCATTGGGAGAGTTAGGTGCATAAGAATGAGATTCATGAAAGCCAGCAAGCTAAGCAGGTAGCTGCTTAAGCTAGACAATAGGAAATACAGAGGGGAGGGCTGGGCCTAAGACCCTCCCCTAAAAGGGTTATCGGTACATTCACCCAGGATTCAAGACCCCAGTCTACCTGATTCAGGGCAAGGATTTTAACCCAGGGTCTCCCACCTCCCAGGTGAGTACGCAAAACACTGGGCTATAGGGTATGTCTCTTCTCCACTACTGCTGTTGAAGCTGTTCCACTTTGTATGAAAAACTTAAATATTCATTTGGCCAGAGAGAGAGTGAGAGAAGTGTATAATCCAGTAGTTGGAACACCCACCTGGGCAACCCATGTTCTGGCTCCTATTTCAAGGAAGTCCTCAATCCTGTTGTGGATCTAGCCCTCTGTAGCTTTAACTGGCTAATCCTGAAGTAGTTTTTGTTCCAGTGTGGGTAGTGAAAAGAAGGTGGTTTAGAGCCACTCTATTTTTTCTCCTGTTAACTTTGAACTGAACTTAGTCCTTGAATTCCTAACTTGTATTTGAAAACTGGTGAATAAACTTCAAGAGCACAAGAGCTTGGACTGAGTCACCCAATGGTACTGAGCTTGGATCAGTGTTTATGAATGTAACTGTTCTTTGGGACATTTCAAAACCCCAGGTGGCCCTGAATCTGAGATGTGTCTTGGTCCCTAACTCACATGATTTCATCATTGATTTCAATGGGACTGCTCAAGTAAGGATCAGGTCACTCACCTTCATGATGATCACAGAAAACATCTATTGCTATTAAAAAAGCTGCTAAGAGAACCTGTAGAACTAGTCAGAAAATAATAATTCAGAACAATGATACCAGTAACGCTTTTCAGGTGAAAAAAGATGCTACACTGTAGTGGGAAATTTTATTAAAGCTAAGAATCAAAAAAATATTTGCTGTGATTAATGACCAAAATATGCATATTGGGTCATCTTTGTTGTCAGCAGATTACTTGGATGTGTTCCTCATTTAAATTCTGGTAAAGATTGAGGCCATGATTCAGCAAAGCATCTGAGCACATGCTGGACTGGAGCCTGAGGGCTCAATCCTGCAAATATATACAGAAGTAACGTCACTCACATGAGCAGTCCCATTGAACCTGAGTCCAATGTAAGCCAATAATAACACATTATTATCAGAGGCCCTGAGCCTGAAAAGCACCTAGGTGCATGCTTACTTTATGCATGTAAATATTCTCAGTGATTACTCCGGTGAGTAAAGTTAAGCATGCAGGTGTTTGGAGAATCAAGGTCTAAATTTCTCACAGAGACCTGAATTCTGAAAACACTTACTCAGAAGAGTAATTGTTTGTATGTTAGTAGCCCTGTTGAACAATATAGAACTACTGTGCCTAAAGATACACATTTTAGTATCTGCCACATCAGAGTCTGAGAACACCAGCCTTCCCCTGCAAGAAAGTAATCTCACTTCCCATGCAATTAAGCTGTTAAAAGCTTCTGTGTTTTCTCTTAACTTTGCATCAAAGTTTTCTGTCTAAATGTAGCAGTAGGGAAGATCACAATGGTCCTCTAGTGTATTGTATCTGTCTTTCATACTACAAGTAGTTCATTAAAAATTTAAATATAGCAGTCCCAAGGCTGTATACTCTAGAAAAATGCCAGCTGTGCATTATTTTTAAAAATATTTTGATTAAATAAAAAGAAAAATAATCAAATCCTTAATAAAGCTGGGGAAAACTGTCATTTGTGAATAGTGAGATAGTAGACATGAGTAAGTATATGTCTGAAACTACAGTCATTGCAAAACTTTTCTACTTGCCTGCTTTATGGTTTGTGAATGATGAATGAAATTTACCAGTAATGTCTTGGAGTAATATTTCAAATTATGACACAGAATACACTGTAAAAACTATAGAGTTGTATTAGAGTCAGGATAAAGGCTCGAATTTTTCTCTTTTGGAAAAGTTTAGAGAAATGCATTACATGAAAATATTCATTAACAGATAGTGGAATAGTTTCAGAATGCTACAGTGTTTCAAATTCCAGCATGTTAAAACATTTCATTGAAATACTGTAAACAATTTCAGCTTATATTAATATTAATACTCAGGAATTAAATGGCGTCAAAATATATAAATCTCAATAAATTGTACGTGCCAACTTTCAGCCCAGAAAACAATGTCTAGATGAGAGTAAATAGCATTATCAACATAATTCTTTCCATGTTTTTGAATGTCCCATCACGGTTTCCATTTAACACTAAAATAAGCCTCTTTGTGTGATGCTCTTTTTTCAGTCCTGGAAAATTTGCATTGACACATTTTATGATGTGTTTTTTGCTGCTGTTGTTGAACTATGAAAACCAAGAAAAAGATGTTATCCTGAAATGGTTTTGTAGATAGTGTCTACAGTGTCCTTTAAACCCTTTAAAACCGAATCCTTTTGTCGAATCGTGTGAGCTATGGCTCTTTAACATTCTAAACCTGCTATGGCTGCTGAGGCAGTTTGTCAGGAAAGAATAGAAAAGAGCCACTGGCATATAAAAAGAAAAAGAAAAATCCTGGGCTTACAGACAGTGTATTGTGTAACTAAGGCTTAAAGAGGCTGCCATTAGGTATATTTCATAATATGAAAAGACAGGCCGATTTTGGCCCCCTCGCCTGGTGGGATCAGTGCTGTCAGTGCCATTTATTTGCAATCCCCCATGATTTCTGTATCCCACAACCCTTTTGCATAAAAATGAACCATACAGGCAGTCAAAACACCTGCTTTACTGACAGGCCCGATTAAAGCTTTGATTTATTCCTCAAAGTGAGAGCCGGTCTGCTGTTACTTGGGCCTTGAGTTGGCATATAATTCATCAGAGTTTAAGGTCTTTTTCTGTATTCCTCGGTTTCAGCTGTGGGTGTCTTTTGTACCTGCTTGAAAGTTCTGTTAACCCTGAGAACACCCAACCCAGCTGGAAGCCAGAGTTTTTAATCAATATTGGTTCAAGCTTCTCAGTTCAAGTTATTAAGTGACAGTAAATTACTAGACTAATTTGGGAGGCCCACAGAATACGCAGCCCTGCATTTCTTAGGACTCAGCTCAGCATTGTGGACCCTGGGGATAAGCTGTGCCAGATGGAAAGGAATATTATAGTTTCCTACAATTTTTTTCTTTCCCATAGCTCGTAAAATTGACATTTGACATCTGTGTTTTATGTGATGTGGGGATCCTTCATTCCTCTATAGTGAAGATTGTTTTATATTCTAAAACCATAATTTTGAAGGATTGTACTGTAACTTGGCTACACACAATCACATTCTCTCTATGTTCAAACTTAACAAATGGGAGGAACCCTTCTTAGAGAAATGGGGGGGAAATAGGTTTGTAAGCTTTATGGTTGCAAGAGTGCAAAAATAGATGTTGCTTAACTCTGCTGGAAAGATAAGCTGGTTCTGTTTTCTCAAAGGAAAAGTTTAAAACTATTAGTCAGTGGCTTTTGGTATTCTGGAAAAAGTGAACAAGATTTATTCTCTAAATAGCAGCAGCTTCTATACTGCACGTGTACAATTCCCCCCCCCCCAACCACAAAAGAATGCATAAGCTATTTTGGCAAGGGTACCTTGTGGACATGTTTGGCTCCTGCTCTGTCACTGAGCCATTAAATTCTCTTAAATCAATGATCTGAGAACTGAAAGAGTTTGCTTAACAGGCAATGGTATGGTAATAAATGGATATGGAAATGGTAATAAAATATCACAAAATATTCATTTTACATAGAGCGACATGAACATTTTCTAATGGAACATTTTACCTTCAGAAAATGACTTTTCATTGAAACTTTCTGTGGAAACATGTCAATTTGAACAAAATTTTGTTCTTTGAATTGAATTCTTTCAATTAAAATTATCTGTTTTGAGATTTATGACATTTTATATTATATTATAAATTATAATAAAATAACAGCAGCTGCCATTTGTGCTCTGCTGGGTTCATTATAAAAGAAGATGTGCCAAAGCTAGCTCCTCCATTGGTGTAAATTGGCATAGATCCACTGCACGCAGTGCTATGACTATTTACATCCGTGGAGGATCTCACGCTAGTGTTGTGTGGTAAGGGAAACTGGTTACTTACCCATTCAGTGACTGTTGTTCTTCGAGATGTGTAGTGCCCATACCCTTCCATTGCAGGTGTGCATCCAGTGCACTGAAGCTGGAGACCTGCCTGTGTTACTGCTAGGCAGCACACAAGCTCCATAACCCCTTGTGCTCTCAGGTGAGGGTATAAAAGGGGCTTGTCCATCATCTCACTTTCTGTTCCTTCAACTGCTGTATGTAACGTCTGAAGCAGTGGGAAAGGTGGAGTTATAGAATGTGTATGTGCACAATACATTTTGAAGAACAACAGTTACTGTGCAGTGTGAGTGACTGTGCACATACATTCCACTGTAGGTGACTCATCAGCTGTTCCCTTACTGGGCTTCAGGACTTTGGATCATCTGAAAAGAGATTGTAACACAGAATTGCCATGTTGGCATCGTCATTAGAGGCTGAGTGATGATGTAATGACAGGTTAAGTTGTGTGCAGATAAACATGTTGCAACTCTGCAGATATCCTCTATTGGGATATTACTCAGAAAGGCTCATAAAATGGAGCGAGCCCTGGTGGAGTGAGCCATTATTCTTGGTGGAGGAGAGATTTTAGTAAGATCGTAGCAGAGCTTAAAGCAGTCAAAAATCCAATGTGAGATTTGCTGAGCTGACAGTGTGACTCTGATAGACCCTGAATGCTCAACATAAGCTAACTTGAATGCCAAAGCTATACAAATTTCCAAGGTAAAAGGTCTTTTTCTGGTTTTGGAAGAATCAAGTTCTGGGAAAAAAGCCAGAAGATTAATAGTTTGGTTCAGATGGAAAGCTGATACTATTTTAGGCATACACTTGGGGTGTGGCCTAAGGGAAACCTTGTCTTTATGGAAGACTGTAAAAGGAGGATCAATCAGGAGAGCTTGAAGTTCTGAAACCTTCCTGGCAGAAGTGATTGCCACCAGAAATTTGTCTTCATAGACTATAAAGATAGCGAGGTCGTAGCCATAGGTTCAAAGGCATGGGTCCTGTCTGTTGATAATTAGTCACTCTGAACTAAAGAGTAGTGGAGGAATAAGCCTTTCAGACATATAAATCCGGTCTCTTAAATTCCTTATCCCAAAAGTGGCTTTGGAATAGGACTGACAAGACCACTCAATAGTGGCTGTGATGACCAAGAAATCAGGAACTGGTTAAAGAAAAAAATAATTGAAATCTTGATGCAGGACTTGATGTCATGTGTCCATTTACTTGGTAATAGAAAGTATAGAGGCTGGGATCTGCAAGAAGCTTTTCACTGGCTCCAGTAAGGCTTCATCGATGGGAAGGGCAACCCTTCCTGGGACAGATGCTGTTGAGTCTAAGTGCTCCTGCAGTATAGAGTGAGCAAGTGGTGCTGATGAAACTGAGTGTGCTTGGTAATGCCAAGTCTGTTGATGGAGCCAAAACCTGTGGTGTTGCCTTCAGTGGATCCAGTTGGAGCAAAGGAAATTCCAGTAGGAGAAGGTATAGAAGATCCCTTGCCAACAAGAAGACCTAAGGAGTGGACTTACTAGAAAACCTTTTAGGAAAAGTCTGAGACTTTGTGCATTTGCCAGCATTAGAATGCTTGGAGTGCTGATGGTAAGGGTGAAGTGTAACATTTCTCACCAGACTTGTGCCTTGAGTGATGGGCAGCTAGCAGGGTGTGCCTCATCCATTCTGCATCCTGCCTCATGGTTTGGGCTCAGTTCTGACACAAGCCACATCACCTCTTTCATGAGGTGAACTCTGAGGCAAAAATACTTCCACTTTTTAGTCTAGGTGAGAAGGATGAATGAATAGAGCATGTGTCCCCCACATGGCTCTCACCAAGACAAATGAAGTAGCCTCTGTGCCTAGCCGTGACAGAGCTAGTAGCCCTGCATGTGGCACACCGCTTAAAACCTGGGGATTTTTTCATAATAAATCCTCCAGATAATTACTAAAAGCATAATACTCTAAATTCTACTAACTATAACTATATATGCTAAAGAGCTCACTAACTTTGTGAAGCAAATGCTACAGAGAGCTCCAACTCTTGCTCCATGCGGTGAGAGGGAAGCAGCAAATCTGCCCCTTTTATGCCCTTGCCTGAAGACCACAAGATGAGCAGGGGGGCACACATGCCCCCAAGTGGTACTGCTGGCAAAAATCTTTGACTTGAGTGCATTGGGGAAACATATACCTACACTGGAATGTATATGTGCATGATGACTCAAAGGAAAAGTTTTGGTTAGTTTGCTAATTTAATCTTAAATTGGTTCTGTATTTCATTTACATCTTCTATTTGCTTGAGCATTGGCCTTGTAAGTAGCTGCTGAAGAGAGTGCTTTTAGGAAAAACAAAAAGAGGAGTTTTGCTACAGAATTGGAGGAGTAGAGAGAGAGAGAGAGAGAGAGAGCACCATATAGGTTGCATTGAGCTACCCAGACATGGCTGCATTAGGGTATGTGAGGCGGTGCGTCAATGCAAAAGTGCCCCCCTTCCGGCCAAACGGGGGCATGGCTCTGGCTCTCTCAGCTCAGCCTGGCTGTCAGTCCACCCCTGGTGTCCAGATATCTGGAAACTCTTTCCGTTCTCAGGTCTGACCCTGGTAGGGGAACCCAGGCCTTCCTACTCCACTGGGTTCCAGCTCAGGGGCCTCAAGCTACACAAGGACAGTCAGGGTTTGCTGACTCTAACAGTGCCCTGAGCTCCTTCCTATCTTGTCTCAGGCCTCTTTAGGCTCTTCAGTTTGTTGCTCTGTTCATCCCTTGCTGGGATGTTGTTTCTGGGTAGCTTTCTAGCAATCTGCCAACAGGAGTTATTTTCTCCTACCTGCTCCTCTGTTAGCCACCCTGCCTTTCTGGTTCCTAGCCCTTTTATCCTTCCAGTTGCTGTTAGACTGCCAATCAGCAGTGGCTGGCAGGGCCTGTATGAATCCTTTAGTTGCCAGGGTAGCATGCGGAACATACACCCTATGACAGGGTACTCCTCATCTTTGAATACACACATATGAGTTAAGATTCAGCTTAGTTTAGCTTTGATGCAACCAATAGAAAGTCACATTTTCTGCATTGCAGGAGTGCCTTACATTCAAGAATCACACTGCACTGTTATCCTTTTTTGCTTATTGTTTTTATGACTTATCTTACTCAGTTTTTAATTATGATATTAAAAATAAAGTGTCAGTAAATTGATTTTCTGGATGTCTGAACGCAAATCTGCACATCAGGAGTAGAGCCTGAATTAACATACTCAGAGAGCTAAAAGTGCTTTATAAAAGGTGACATACACATTTGAAAAAAATTGCTTGGTAGGAGATTAATATAAAAGTAGACACATGACCTTTAAGTCTTTGGAGGTCTAGATTCAATCAGCCTGATTCACAATAGATGACAGCTAACTCCTTGTTTGGAAAACAACAACACATTTTAGTCCCACCAGAACAGACAGGTAGATGCTGAGGAACATAATACCAGCAGAGAACAAAGAAACAGCAGCACTTATTAATATCCAAGAGACTTCACTTGGTGAGCAATGGTGAGATTAGGACAGCTTCAGCCACTGCAGGCACTAAAATGTCTGCCTGATTGAGCTCACTCCCTAACCGCTGTCACTCCCCTTCTCTGTCTGATCATGGTTTGCTCTTCACTGTTCCTTCTACCAGAGAGTCTAGAGAGCAGCTCAAAACTCTGTGTATATTCACTTGCAATAAGCATGATCCCTCTGATTATATTTTATACAGCCAGAATTCTTACAGCAGCACAGATCTGCAACTAGAGCTGTGCAAAACCTTCTTAACAAAATCTAAAACCATGTGAAGCTTACATTATTTCAGGTATCATGAGAAAAATAAAATTCACAGAAGTGGGATGTTCTATGGACTTTTCTAGATGAGGAAAATAGGTGATGTTTGAAAAGGTGTTAGTTTAATGTTTTTAAACACTACTTTGCATCTAGTATCAACACAGCTTAATACTAGAGCTGGTTGAAAAATAAATTTTTTTTTTTTTTTGGAAAAAGAGAGACACATTTTTCATAAATGTTCACAATTTTTTTCAGCTAGCTCTATTGAATATGTTAGATGGTCTTGATCAACCCTAGAGAGAGATACTAGGATTGACTATGGACAGCTAACAAGTTTTTAAAGATGTTAAACTATGTCTACAGTAGATGTAAAGTCCTGTTTAAAAATGATTAGTTAACATATTTTCAAACCTAGTGTATTCTTTTACTCTAGAAAGGGCCCATGAGAACTTCTCCTTCAAAATCCTCCTTAAAACTCTTATTTGCAGGATGCCTACAAAAAACTTGATAACAGTTAAGCCTCTGATGTTCTGAGACCACTACCTGTTACACACCAATTTTGTCTCATTGTTTCCTTGTACTCCTTTGTTTTTTGTCTTTTGTCTTATACTTAGATTGTAAGGTCTTTGGGGCAGGACCTGCCTTTTTTTCTGTGTTTGTACAACACAATGGAGTTCCTGGTCCATGACTGGGCTCCTAGGAGCAATAATAATAATAATAATAATAAATAATCCAGGCTTAAAGTACTCCCAAAGAATTGCCATCCCACAATAGGCAACAGCACTTCCCCCAATCATTCTCCTTGATGGGTCTTTGATTTTATCCTCTTCACTGTATATTCTACTTTAAAGACTTAAATCATCTGTCCCACTTCAAACCCTTGAACTTCTAAACTCTAACCCAACCCTTCACTTATTTTGCTCCCTCCCTTATTCCTTCCTGTCTCTTATCATCAATGCTCTGGTTACTTTCCCTCTGCATTCAAGCATATTCCTGTTTCACCGATCCTAAAGCTTTAATCTGTGATCTCTCACCCCTGTTATATCACCCCTCCTCCTCTTTGTCCCCAAGAAGTTCCTAGTGCCTTGACTTCCTCTCCTTGCCTTCTTTCTTTAAACCACAAGGGTCTGTTCTTGGTGCCCATACTGGTAACAACTGTTAGGTCCACAGAAGACCCCCACCACCTTGTAAGAGACACTAACAAGAAAGCAAAATACTTATTCTATTCACACAGTATCTAGTGTAAAGAAGCACTGTGGGTGGTCAATGAGGACCGGATAAATGGTTCAGAATTAATTAATTCCTCCCTCAGTTCTGTTGCATGAAACCTTCTTCCCGTGGAATCTTTCAAACAATATGTTTTTCACTCCAAACATCACACTTTACAAGTGCTTGCAATAAAACTGTATGAGCGAGAGAATGAGAGAGTCTGAATCCATGGCTGTGACCATCTATTTTTAAAATATTTGAGATTGTAAATCGTGGTTGTTTTAAAAGGCTCTAGTTGCAAATCTCCTAGAAAAGGCTTGGCAAACTTGAAACAGATATTCAGCCCAATCACTTTTGTCAGAAGCAAGCACAGAAGGCAGCTTTCAGTGCAATTCTGGCAAACACTCACAGCTTAACCATGATGATATACGAAAAACAAAAGAAACGGAAGAAAACCCCTTGCCTGTTATTACGGACAATGTATCAATTTTAGGGTCCTTTTTTTGGCAGAATGCTGAGTTTTATTTTTTTAAAGTAAGTTTTACTATATAAAATAAGACTGCTTTGTTATTCAAGCCAGAGCTTCTTTATGAATTTTAAGTCACTGACCTCTAGCACATACAGTAAACTTTGGAAGTTAGACAAGTAGTTTAAATAAAAGATTAGTTAGTCTTTTCATTCTTTAAATTATTACTTAATCTAGAATATATTTTTATAAAATGCATAAAATATTAACCAAAATGCAAAATTAATAACAAGCATATTCCTTTCCACAATTTTTTGTAATTGATTTTGGCCAAGGTAGTTCAGTTCTAATGCAGCATCTATTTGTTCACCGACGTCCTGTTCAATATATTTTATTATATTATATTATATTATTATTATTATATTTTATACAATTGCAATATATTTTCCATGTTGTATATTTCACAAACTATGAAGATTTGTTTTAACTTCATTATGTATGGGTCTTATTAGTACTGTATGCAATATAGATTGAAGTGAAAGAACAGAAATAATATGCAACAATAAACAAAATAAACATGATGTCACAGTAATGCAATATTTTCCAGATGTTAAAACTAAGACATACTGGAGATCTGTATACACAAAATCCATATTGACCCACAAACATTTCAAATCAGATTCTGGGTGAAATCTTCATCCCTTTGAAGTCAATGGGAATTTTGCCCTTGTCTTTAATGGGGGCAGGATTTCACTCTCTGTTCTAATTTATGACTGATACAGTTCCACATAAGTCATCTGATGCATGAGTTCTGTAAGATTCTGACCCTGAAAAGGGACTCAATGGAGAACATCAATGGGACTTTACATGGGCATGAGGGTCTGTTAGGGTGAATCTCCTTTCCAACTTAAATGAGGCAGAGATAAATGAAATTCCCTGATTCATCCCCGGTGTTGGCCAAGATTTCAGCCATCACATAAGTGGGAGCTCTGCCAGATCTTAAACCTCTGAAGGCTGAGCTAAGGAACCACGGACTCTAGCTAAGAGATGTAACACACTCTCTATTACATCCTCTGTGGATCTGACACAGAGAGGGAAACATCACACGCTCTGACCAATGACACAGACACATTTAAACGTTTCTTTCTCTTGGGCCCTCTCTTTATGCAGTAGGTCTATTATTTTCTCTTTTCCTCCCTGCAAACACATTACATAAGAAAGCTAAAATCAATATAGTGAAATTGTATAAACTATAAACAAAAAGGACCTCAATGAACAAAGAGACACTGCCTCACAACTGAGCTACTTTCACCAAATCAATTACAAAAAAAGCCTCAAATCCTCTGTGGATAGGGCACTGGGAAGGGGACAGGGACATGTAACAAACACTGACAAGCAGCTTACATATGTACCCAACATAATGAACTTTTAATTTTCAAAAGTTAAGCCTCACATAAAAAGCCATAGATTCTGATTAACTAGACAAATTTAATCTTTCAATATACCTTATTCAAATACCATTCTCCTGACCTTTTAATAAATGCCCCATGTGACACTACGTAATAACATGCAAGAGATATTCCAATATTATGTAGGCTATTATGTAGGCATTATAGGCTAATCTACTCCCAGGGAAAAATGGTAAGAATACCTGAGGTTGAAAGTTACCTAAGGACGTACATGACTGGGCTCAATATGTCCGCTTTAGGCATGGATTCTTACTGGAATAGACACCATCTGAGATGAAACCTTATGCAAAGCCCCCATTTAAAAGATTTTTTTTATGAAGATGAAGGAGGATGTATTGATAATGCATGCAAATAGTTAGAAGGAGTCAGGCATTGAAGCCACAAACAAGAGCAGTGATGAAAATTAAAGTTAACTATGACAAACTAGTCACTCACTAATTGATAGAACTTTTGTTGTTGTTGCTTTGCTTTGTTTAAAATAATTTCTCCTCAAATATATGGAGCAAGCTGTTCTACTGAAGACTCCCATTTATCTTTTTTGCTTTTAGCATGTTCAGTTAAATTTACCTCTGGAAAGGTTGCAGTCAAAACGAGAAAAGGAACGTGAGAAAATAATTCGGTACAACATGCCCTTTTATCTTGCTATGATTTGAGTCTGCATGGCTCTAGTTTTAAAGTTTGAAGAAAACAGCAGCAAATATTCAATAATTCATTCTCTGTAATGAAATCTTACTGATTATGGCTAAATAGAATATTTATTTTGAATAGAATGTGTCCTTAATGTTTTCTATGATAACATCAATGTGTCAAAAGACAACATTAGTTTCCACAAGATTGTGTTCTTTTCCAAATGTTTCAGAACATGCTGGTAGCTTCAGACCAAATCTTTCCAATTATCTTAATGGTTAGGTTCATGGTTTGAGAAGAATTGCCACCAAAATCTGACTTCATACACATTCATCTGGAATATGGTTGCATATATTAGATAAAATTAGTTCCCAAGCTCCTAGAGCTTGTTTATAGCTGGTGTCAAGCTCTTCCTCCTCTTAAACATGCTGTTATTATAGTCTGGGTAAATTGTGATAAGTGAACCAAAATCATTTTTGAGAGCTTGATGCAAAAAATAAAATAAAAAAGTAGACACTTTATCAAAGCTTATCTGAATTCATCTTATATTTTTGTATTTCTTTTTTTTCCTCTCTTCCTCTGGGCCCTGACACATCCTTCTCTCATCCTCCTAGATAGCTAATCTCAACATAGCATTGATAGACTGAGTCTCTCTGAGTCTATTTTGTAATCTTCAGCCATGGGACACTGTGTTGAAAATCCATTAGTTCTTCCAAGCTAAACATGGCCAGACCAAGTCAGCTCTTGGATGTGAGACATTTAGGAACTCTTCTAAAAAACTGTATGAGTGATTAGATATCACTCTGCCTTCTAAACCTAGAGTCTGTAATAAGGAATGAGATTGGGGGGGATGGTGACATCCCATATCTCATCCATAAATTCTCGAGCATTGGAGAGTTTAGGATTAGGATTGAAAAAATAAAAACTACTTACTTTTATAGTAATTAGAGGTCTTCACGACGTGCTGTCCATATATATGTATTACTGTATTTGTGGTACACATGCACCCCATGAACTCAAGATTGGAGTCTTTTAGCCAGCATGTCTATTGGAACAATGATGTGTCTTAAGTTTTCATGCTATCCTTGTGCAAAAGCCACTCACTTCCTTTGACACCTTAGAATACAAGTGTTTTATGACTTCCTAGGACTGGAAAAGGATGGTTGGTCATGGAATGCACATGGGCAACACATCTCAAAGAATTCCAGTTATGGTAAAGGCAAGTAACTTTTTTTTCTTCTTTGAGTGCCTGTCCATATATATATTCCACTCTGGATGACCCACAGTAGACTCCAAGCCCTACCTGATATATGGAGGTAGGGCTTGGTGTCTACTTCAACAAAGATAACAGCTTAGCTCTACTAAAAGGAGCATAAGACTGCAGTTCTTCTACCAAGGAATGATATTTAGAAAAAGTATGGACTGAACCAAATAATTGATATGCTGATGTCTAAAATGGGTACCTTTTGCAAGGAAGCTTCAGAAACTGTCTGAGTCCTAGTAACTCACTGATCTGAGAGTGAATCTAAATTAGCTGGATCATAACACATTTTAGTACAAATTCATACCCTCTTGGATAGTCTCTGAGATTATACCATTTGTCTCTTCAATCTTTCAGCAAATTCTGGGAAAGTCCTGAAGTGTTTGGTAAGAAGCAGTTTCCCTTTGAGAGATTTGCACGATGGTGAGATAAAGCGGGTCTATGAGGCACCCCTTCTGTTATGCACTTCTGTACCAGTCACAGACTGGTCACAGAGTTTGCTTATACACACCAGATGAGTTAAGATCTTTTAAATGCACAGCCAGCCATGCCTGAGGTTTGAATAAATAAGGTTTTTAAACACAGTGTCATATAGTGGCTGAACCATATAACACAGTTGAGCATTAAGTTACATCTCCCCCTTTTAAGTTCTACGTTCCTATCATTTGCAGTATTTATACAATCACTCTATCTTTGAAGTTCCTTACTTGTCAGTTTGTTAAGTGTATCACAACCATACTGGTTTTCTAAGCACAAGAATCAAATGTGTAACAGCCTTGTCTTCTGACTGTCCATTAGTTGCAACAAATGGCTGTGGTCGGTTTGGAATCATTCAGTATTCTTGTTCTTCATCTGCCATTTGTAAAGTTTGCTCTATTGATTGTTCTTTCTGAGAAACAAACAGTAGACGTTGATGGTTTCTGTTGAACTCTCCACTATCAGTCTCAATAGTATATCTGGGTGTTGAATTCTTTTTATTTATGACAGGTGGAGTTTTTCATGCTTTTTCTCCATCCAGTTTGACATTAACTTGGTCACCAGGTTCTAGACCTGGCAGTTCTCTGAGTGGCATCTGTTGTCAAAGTAGTCATTAAACCTTTTTATCTGATTTGGCTACTCTCTTTATGTCTGGCCACTTTGGAAATAGTTTTTTCCAAAGTTAGAACAGTAGTTCTGAGTTGTCTTTCTATCAGGAGCTGTGCAGGACTATAACCACTAGCTGTTATTGGTGTTGATCAATAACGCTGAAGGGCAAGGAATGGATATTCCTGCTGTAGGATCTTCTTGGCTGTCTGTAAAACTCTCTCAGCTTCTCCATTTACTTGTGGGTAATGTGGGATGCTAGTAATCTGATCAAAACCATATTTCATTCAGAATAACTAAAATTCTGCTGCAGTGATCTGTGACCATTGTCCATCACTAGTTGTGGAATACCAAAGTGAGCAAAAGTGCACTTCAATTTCTCGATAAGACTAGCATGTTACGTCTTTCAAATACATTATTTCTATATACCTGGAGAATTGTCCCTTGAGACCAGGTAATAATGTCCTCTGAATTTACATAAATATGCAGCTAATCTCTTCCAAAATCTGTTTGATGGGGTGTTATTTAAGGTTTTTGTGTTGTGTTGGTCTGTTAGTTCTTCAATATTCACATGCAGATACTTTATTCTTCATGTCCTTGCTGATGCCCAGCCCCACATTGACTGGTTGGCCCATTCAGAGCATTTAGTTAATCCTTTTGTGGATGAGGTTTAAGATTTCTCCTTTCATTTCATTTGGAATTGGGTTGCAATTTTCTTTAATCATGAGTCCATTTGACTTGTTTAATTGTCCATGCACTGCAGAATAGTCTCTTGTCACTTCCTTAGTCTCCTTTAGATACTTGGGACAGCTGTCCCTAATGTAACTTCTAACTTCCTGAAATTGTGTATCTGTTGGGGTTGCTTTTTATAGCTTGAGTCACTTTTCTGACACTGGCCTATATGTGTCCATAGCATCTATTATACCTCTACATCATCTTTTAGTTCACGGATAGTTGAGTGCAATTTTGGACTCCATGACAGTATCTGCTACTACCAGATTTTTCCCAGGAACATATTAGGAAGTTGGGTTAAATCACATTAACCTTAGCAATAGACTTTGGCATATCAGCAGTGCTTGATCAGGATCTTTCCGTTCATGAGTGTTACAAGTAGTTTATGGTCTATTATCATTGTAAATAAATCTAATCCCCACAAATATCTATTCAGCCTGTTTTGCTATTTGAATAGCTGTGGCTAGGGATAATCTCTCTTCAATTGTAGTTGCTGTGAAAGGTTTTTTATCTGTTAACCCCATAACCAGCTGGTCTCTGATATTTTCATGTTTTGCATTCCCCAAAATCAGTTTTCAGCCAATGTATGCAAAGCTCTTATAAAACATTAAACATTTTCCCCTGGTTCTTGAACTCTCTGGTGAACACACCTTCTTTCATAAACTGCATTTCTCTGAGGTATAAAGTATACATGAAACATAGCTAGAACCCTTTCACAGTCATCTTTGTTAATATCTTCAGTTAAATAAATGAATGTAAAGAAATGCTCTATCTGCTTCACCATAGTATAAATTAAATATGATATAAAGGTATTTCCAATTTCTTTGTGGAGTTTGTTTGCAATTTGAAATCTTCCAAATTACAGCTTCCAATCTGTCTATTGTTGTCAAACCTGAAGTTCTCTGGGGCATAGAAGAGTGGCATATAGATGAAATTATGCAACCATTGTTCTTTCTGCAACCTTTGTTGTTTTTTTCCTTCTGTTGATGTTCTTAGTTCACTCCTGATACCATGTCATGTACTTCTGTAACCAGATACAAACTGGATATTAGGAAATTTAGACTTGAAATTAGACAAAGGTTTCTAACCGTTAGGGGAGTGAAGTTCTGGAACAGCCTTCCGAGGGAAGTAGTGGGGGCAAATGACTTATCTGGCTTTAAGACTAAGCTTGATAAGTATATGGAGGGGAGGTTATGATGGGATAGTCTAATTTGAGCAACTGATTTGGATTATCGGCAGATAAGTCTGCTCAATGGTCTGTGGGAATGTTGGATGGGATGGGAACTGAGTTACTGCAGAGAATTCCTTTTTGGGTGCTGGCTGGTGAGTCTTGCCCAAATGCTCGGGGTTTAGCTGATCACCATATTTGGGGTCGGGAAGGAATTTTCCTCCGGAGCGGATTGGCAGAGGCCCCGGAGGTTTTTCGCCTTCCTCCGCAGCGTGGGGCATGGGTCGCTTGCTGATCGATTCCCTGCAGCTTGAGGTCTTCAAATCTTACTTTTGAGGATTTCAATAACTCAGTCATGGGTTCGGGGTTGTTATAAATGTGTATGGGTAGGGTTTTGTGGCCTGCCTTGTGCAGGAGGTCAGACTAGATGATCATATTGGTCCCTTCTGACCTATGAGTCTATGAGATATGGACTGGGTATAGAACTTGCTTTTACACACCAGATGTGTTCGTCATAAGATCCATTAATGCTCTGCCAGGTACGTCTGAGGTTCATTTAAATAAATTATTTTACATACAGTACCACATAGTATACCCAATGTAGCATTCCATTATACCTCCCATCTCCTTAAAGATTCAAGATTTGAGAAGGAATACCCAGTACCCCTGAAGATCTCAAACGGAGAGTTACATACTTGCAAGAAAAAAGTCCTCCTGACCTGGGCCTGTGTATGCAAAATCTCACAGTGTATCTAGTTGAACTATATGACCTACTGAGGTCCCTTCCAACCCTAATCTTCTATAATTCACAAGCCAGTCCCCAATTGTCAGCACAGCTGTCCTTGTTTTGAAGTTGAAAACAAAATATAAACAATTTAGGGTATTCTTTTTAAAAGCCTAGGATTTGATTATTCAATTCATTCTCTTAGTTACATTGAAAATTCCTTTTTACAAATTTAATTTGGACTGAGTTCACAGGAAATATCGCTGTTTTTATGGACACTGAAGAAATGGAAGCTTGTGATACAGGTTTATGAATGCTGCTAACATTTTCACATTGAGTTTGGCAAGACTTTGGGAACTTCATAATTTGGTCCATTCCTCATGGATCTTATGACAAACAGAATAGAGACAAACAGGGTGGAGACTTTGTCATTATTAGTTTCTTGGTATCTACCCAAGGATCTGCCTGAGTCAGAGGAAAAAGTTCTCCTTACACAGCCATACAAACTATTCTTTATTTTGAACATTAGTCCCATGCAGATCTGTGCCAATGAGGGCACCACCCCTTTAACTCTAATTATTATTATTAAGGATCAATAGCATTCTCATTGTTCTCAAATGGCAACGTGGTGCATAGAAAATGCCTTTTTCTCAAAATAGGCATTCACAATTACACCCACCTAATTTATATATATAAATACCATAACAACCCACACAAGTCAAGTATTTTCATTTGCACAGGGTCAGTTATGTATCTAGTTGGCATGCAGAATCAGGGACTTTCTTCATGAAATTTCACCTGAGGAAAATCAAGCTATAAAGACTTATTCCTATCCAGCTGTTATGATAATTGGTCCTATTCACAGATTGGTCAATTTATTAATCTAAGCAATAAACAAACAGGCACGTTTAAGTTTAAATGACCAGGATGCATAAAACTAAGGATCTCTTCTTTTCTGCAAGTAGTCCCTTCTTCCTATCATAATACCAACAAATGACTACATTGTATTTACATAGCAACTTTCATCCAACGATCTCAGCACTGGCACTAAACGCCTTTTTATATTTAGCCATATGCCTTTTTATAATTGGACAGTTAATGTATGTGCCATAAAATAAATGAAATGCTTGAATGGGAAGGGGCAGAGTTCATTGGCACTTGATCTAGTCTACCAAAAAGATATATGACATCTAGCTTAGAAGACACACTTTATAGTAACCTGAGGTTTAAAAAAGTATGTAACATGAGTTTGGCACTTCCCTCAGGTGTTCAAATACAGATTGTGACGTTGGATATGAACCACAAAAGGATGGATATTCTAGAGCTCAAGAAACAAATTCAGCACCTGATGCAAGAAATCAACTAGGCACAATAAGATCATATTTTTAAAATAAAAAACTACGATTCTTTTGGTGTCAACAATTGTAGGGTCATAAAATACTCAGACTAAGACAAGACTACCCCCTTAAAAAATGTGTGCTGGTGTTACTATTGCCAGCTTATGACTGTATGGAAACTGTGACCTGTCCGTGCCCAGGGTAGCCCACTGATAATGCCAAGGTCAGGGCAGGTTGTAAAAGGAGAGCAGATTCTCCCAGCACTGGTGGGTGACACTGAAGTCAGACTTCCCAACCAGCCACAAACAGTGCTTCTGATTCCCCCACACTGGTTATCAAGAAGCCACTATACAAATACACACAGCCCCCTTTATTGCATTTCAGTCTCTGGCTCCCAAACTGCCACTAGGTCCAGTAAAGAGACCAGTTATTTAAACTCTATGCTCTTTACTCAAAAGATTCCCTCTGATCCCAAAGGACCAGCCACAGTACCAGATCACTATAAATTTGGATCTTACCCAAAATACCACGCTGCCAGCCAATCCTTTAGTAACTAAAACTAAAGGTTTATAATAAAAGGAAAAACAAACAATAAGAGAAATGTTAAAAGGTTAAAGCAATCAGATACATACAAATGATTTGAAAGTCCATATATATCAAGTTTCTAGAAGAAATGTGGAGTTGCAGGCTTGTTTAGTCCCTCTGGTATACATCCAGTACCAGGATGGGTCTAAGTCCTTCAGTTCAGTTGCAAAATGAATTGATCCAGAGATGGGTAGGTGTGTGTCTGCAGCTGGACAGGAACAAAGACAAAATGATTTCTGTGGTTTGATCTTATATACCCTCTGCCTCTGGTTATGCGGCTTGTGGAACTTTACAGGAACCAAAATGGAGTCCAGAGTCACATGGGCCAATCCTGGTAACTCTTCAGGTATGCCCTTAGTTCCTTCCTGGGCCTTTTGCTTCTGTAAAGATCTTGATGGGCCATTAAGCGGGCTATTGTCCTGCCAACTCTCTGTCTGGGATGTGTCTTATAGAGCATAGTTTGAAATACAGGTATATCAAAGATATCCATAACTTCCCTCACATATATCACACATGAACACAAATATTATCTTCTTACTCAGCACATTATAACCTTTCTAAAAGTACCTGACATGGCATGTCTTATATGAATCATTATGATTTTGACATATTAATGTCAAATAACACAAATCCCCCCCACAAGCCAGTCAGCATGACACCCCAATACAAGACTGGTGTAGAAGGGAGTAATTGGAGCTCCTGAATATACCTCAAGGGCTCCCCCAATCTAGTCAGCATGACAGAGACATATGCATGTTTCTCAGCCTGGAGGATTTTTTCCAATAACTTAGTCTTCAAATATGTCATGAAGCACTTAGCCTTCACTTTGACCAAACAAGCAACTTTGATAGTTTCTACACTCATTTGATTTTTCTCTTGGCTACCAACACAGTTCTGAACACTGAACACTGAACACTATTACTGAATTGTTTGTTCCTGGTATTCTCAGAGCGAAGTCCTGTTGGGTTTACAAGTATGTCATAAACATTTTTAGTTAAAAAAACACACAGATAGTATTACTGACGAAATGGGAAAAAAATGTAAAAAATAAATTAAACTAGAAAAGGACCAAGAAAGGGAAAAACATAAATAGCTAATAAACAACTAAGGGGTGGCACAACTGCAAAGTTAGCATATAATTGACTTTGAGTAAATCCCTCTTTAACATTCCCAGAGGGGAGACGCTGGGATGAGCATACTCATGCTATGCTCACCCTGAAGGAATTCTGTAAGCAAGGAAAGAAAAAGGTCAGACTATTTTTTACTTAAAGCACAAATATATAATTTTATTATTAGAAATGTTTAGAAGCAGCCCTTTTACAAATATATTCCTGTTGTGTTCTACATCTACCGCTGGGAGAACATAAAGCACACTGGTGAAGAGTCTCCTACTTTATTTCAGGATGTGGGACTCTTATTCCTTGCCACAAATAAATCTACTATTCATGTTATACAACAAATGTGCACTTACTATTTTGAATTGTTGTTTTTCAAAGTCTTGTATCGTACTAGTTATTTTAAATGGAATGGGGCTTGAGTCTAATTGGCCTAAATGGAACAAAATTTCCACTCTAAAAATATTTATTCTCTCCATCCCTACCTCTGTACAGGAAAACACTATTATGAGTCTTAATTAGAAACATAGTTCTGGAGTGTGAAGGAACAGGACATAATGTTAGCCAGCTGAGGAACAGAGACAGGCTTCTTTGCAAACTCTACTATCTGATGAAACAACAGAAGTCCAGAAATAAATTATTCAAGGCCATGCTCAAAGTACTCAGCAACACTGACACAGGGCTTTAAAAAGCCTGGAATCTGTTTAGTAAATTTCTCCAACTAGTGCTTCTTGGGTTTTTGATGAGCTGCCTACATGTAAGCGAGAAAGAAACACATTATATGCTCTTGTTTATGATGGGGACAGCTGCCACCACTGCTATCATTAACCGTCTGTCAATATTTCCATCACTAATTCTTATTTTCAGGGGATGTCCAACAATAGTATTGATGTCATTGGAGTTGTGTACATGTAACTACCATATTTTCAGAATTTTATTTTCTTAGTATGTTTATACTCTTAGCCAAACTGTTATGTAACAGATCAATTATTAGAGATGCTCAATAATTTTTCCTGCATAAAATGTCAACTTTTCAGAGAAAAATAAAAAAATGAAACATTTTGCTTCAGAAATGCTACCATTTCTCATGGAAGTTGCAGTTTGGATGATTCCTGCTTCCAGTCTTCCCTACGGGCTGGGCTTCCTGTTGGGACTACACAACTCGTGATGCACCATGGTTTCCCCTCTTTGTGAGGAGAGGCGATGTATCATGGAACTCCCATGGCCATGATGCATCATGGGAGGTGAAGTCCAGCTGGGGAGCCTGATAAATAGAGGAGAATAGGGACATGAGGCTCCCTAACTGGAATTCCAAGAGTCTCTGGTAGCCCATAGAAATCAGAAATTTTATTTTTATTATTATTTGCTGGACACTGGAAGCTTTTCAGTTTTCATGCATTTGATGCTTTTAAACAATAAATAAAAAATGTAATGGAAAACAGAAACATTCTGCAATAGTTTTCTTTTGGGCATAAATCCAGTTTTCTGTGAAAAACTATTTTTGATCATCCCTCGCTAGACCTAGATGGGGATCCATAAGGGAACACCTTAACAAGGCAAAGTCACTCTGCAGATAATGAGATCATTTGAGTGGAATTTCATTGACTTCTGTTAACTCCATCCAGCCGTAAGAGTCCCCCTGAGTAGATCTTATTGCTGAATCTGAATCATAGTAAGAAATTGTCACTTTACGATATCAATGTCCAGAAGACAAAATTAAATGTAATGGCCTCAATTCCCTTTAATTTACATCAAAGGAATTACTACACTGAAGTCAGTAGAATTACCCCAGAAAAAACCTGATATAAAGGCAAGAAGAATCAGGTCCTACAAACTCTACATCAGTCATTTGATATATTTATCTATTTTTATTATATCAACATGATAGAGAGGTTGGAGAGTTTAAATGGCTATCTGAATTTGGTTGCCATATAAGTATTGAGACAAGTTCTAAAGTTATTGCAAGATCAGTGCCACTGAAAATAAATGTCTTAGCAGTTGTCCCAGCATATATATCTCTCTCAACATACATGAAGCACTAGCAAGACTAGAGAAATGTTATCTCAGTCATCTTCAATATTTCTCAGACCTACTACTTGTGTATTTAATTAAGTACTGAATATAGTAATGTAAAACTGCAGGTGCTCTTCTCTCTCCATCTCCCCATAGTTGCAGAGTGGGCATTTTGGAGAAGGGGGATAGAAAGGAAGGGATAGAGGAAGTTGTTACTTGAGAAAGGCTTTATTTCAAAAGGGACCTTACACTGTTGTTTTCATGAGCCTACTTAGGTGTGGGCTCATTTGGATCTTCTCTATCAAAGAATTCCACACCTGCTTTCCCAACACCAAATACATTGTGCTTCCTATTCTTTGTAGTCTTACACCAGGCCTCATTGGTAGCAATTGTTACTACAGTACGCAGTCGTCCTTATGGATTGCAAATGAAAAAGTGATGTCTAAGATAACTATGTCCAGCTGTTTAAGGGCCAACTAGATTAAGATCAGGATTTGAATTTGGATCAGAAATGAATGGGAGTCAATGAAGTTCACACCATACTGGTGTGATATGATCATGTCAGTCTGTTGTTTGAGAGCTACATGTTACATAATCAAAATTATTGGATTGCATCAGCATCACTGCTTACATATCTTCATATTCTCATAGACTTTAAGGCCAGAAGGGACCATCATGATAATCTAGTCTGACCTCCTGCACATTGCAAGCTATAGAATCTTGCTCAACCACTCCTGTAATAGACTCAGCCTCTGGCTGAGTTACTGAAGTCCTCAAATCATGATTTAGAGACTTCAAGTTACAGAGAATCCACCATTTACACTAGTTTAAACCTGCAAGTGACCTCTGCCCCGTGCTGCAGAGGAAGACAAAAAACAACAACCCCAGGGTCTCTGCCAATCTGACCTGGGGAAAAAAATTTCCCCAACCCCATATATAGCAATCAGTTAGACCCTGAGCATGTGGGCAAGAGCCAGCAGCCAAACAATTGGGAAAGAATTCTCTGTAGTAGCTCAGAACCCTCCCTATCTAGTATCCCATCACCAGCTGTTGGAGACATTTGCTACTAGCAGCCACAAATCAGGTACATGCCATTGTAGGCAGTCTCATCATACCATCTTCTCCATAAACTTGTCAAGCTCAGTCTTGAATCAGTTAGATTTTTTGCCCCCACTGCTCCCCTTGGAACGCTGTTCCAGAATTTCACTTTTCTGATGGTTGGAATCCATTATCTAATTTCAAGCCTAAACTTATTGATGACCAGTTTATATCCATTTTTTTCATATGATGGCTGATACCATGTCTCCTTTTGGTTCTTTTTTAAATTGTTGTGTTGCAATCATTAACACTATAGTAATCCCAAGCAGTTTTTTTTTTGGTGCCAAAAGAAAAACTCTGTTGATTTTAGGTCTCAAAGGAGCTGTAATAACAATGGTCAGTCAGGTTATAAATACCTTTCTTTTAATAAGTGACTAGATACTGATATAGAGCTGAAAGAGATCTGGTAATGTCTATAAGGAAGGGTTGTGAAATAGCAAAACATTTTAAATTAATTTATCTGCAATTTGATTTCAAATACATCTTTCAAAAGCACCTAAGTGATTTAGAAGCCTAAATTTCAGAGACTTAGGGACTTTGGAGTCTAAGTCTAATTGAAAGTCAATAGGATAGCATGAAATAATATGAGAAATTTGTAAAAATAGCACCAACTTTGAATTTACAGTAAAATTCAACAATGCTCAGTCTTTGCACATTTCAAATTTCATCTGTCAACATTTTAGGCATCTACTATAAAAAGAGCAAGTATATTTAAACACATATTTATGCCCCAGTTAGAAAAATTGCATAGAGCACATAAAAGGGATTGACAAACCTCATAGTTTTGCAAATGTCTCAGACTATGTTTTAGCCTGCTAAACCAATTTGAGTTGATCAACAATAAGTTTTTTCTGGAACTGAAAAACATTTTTTCCCAAGAATAAATCAATTTGAAAAAAATGTTAGTTCAGCTAAGGGGAAACCTTTGCTAAGGATTATAGATGCAATTCCTCCTACCCCATCCCTCTGAAAGCCAAGCTACCTCAGCTAGGAACACAGTACAGTATAAATACTGTTTTTATTTTTTCACTACATTTTAACTTATTTTCCCTCCATACTCTCTGTATATGCATTTTTTCCTGTTTGCTCTGGTTTTGAGCCTTTGATAGTCACTATGGGTTACTCATCAATGTAGAGATCAGATGGTTTTTCCATAAACTTTACCTTAGAGTCGGTTTGGCTTGAAGAAAATGTTGATTTGTTTAGCTGGAATTGATTCTCTAGAGCTCACAGAGGCTTGTTTGCTGCTTCTTTTATGGGATGCACATGATAGGGGTAGAATTATAAAAATAACCTCTGAGACTTTGATTGGAAAAACTCATACTCAGAAAAAGTTTTGTATTGAAAAACAGGTAGTAAGTTCAAAAAGAGGAAGGTTTACATAGAGGAAGAATACTATAAAGGAAACTCAGGAATTCAGACAGGGAAAGTTCTGCATTGAAAGAAGTATTAGATTAAACCCTTGATTAAGAAGCTGCAGTAACCACACTACTGAGCCCTGCCACAGACCCCTTTTTTCTCCTTTCCGCCCTCTGCTCCTTTACTCACAGTCTCTTCTAAGCATAATGCTAACTCAATATCATTTGAGTTCAATGAAGCTTTCAAACCCATTGTGTGAATGCCAGCCCATGGGATATAATGTACAGTATATACTATATGTGAATGTTTACAATACCAATATGATCTACTGTTTCGACTCTTGCACGCACTCATGTCAATTTTTATTTCATGTGTCAAATATGATTTTATTTAAAGCACAGGTTGGCTTCAGGCTACTATACAGAAACATGGAAATTCACAACAATTGGTGACATTCCGTTCGCAACTCACCTCTCTGTGGTGCTTCGGTTATGAATGAGTCTCAGAACAATGGATGAGACCAGGGGCCAGATTTTGTCCCTTAGTGTAACCAATTCACACTGGTCTGCCAGTGCAAATCAGCTGTGTGGCTGCCTTAATTGGCTACCCAAGGATTCTACTAAAGACTAAGAGAACCTTGGCATGGGCCTAGTCATGCTGCCTCTATTCCATTCCAGTTCCCACCTGCAGAATAGCAGATTTTGAAGCATACCAGGGAAAAAGGGCCTGGCTGAAGAACCGCTATATCAAGTTGATCTCCAGCTGCTTGTGGGCCCTCTACGTTGCATCTCAGGAATGGATCAATGCCTGGTGATGCAAATCAGATGCAGAATGAGGTGATTTAGAGCCACTGTTATACCTGTATCAGGTGCCAAAGAGCTAGTCCAGAGGATCTGACTTTATAGCTGAAACAAAAGCTAGGATTACCTCTGAAGTGCCTTGCTTTTGCTAGTTTTAGTAACACATGTAACATTATGTGAACGAGGTTTTGTTTGTCTAACTCTACAAACACACACTTCTCAATATTTTTCAAATGTCCTATTTAAATTCTGAGACTGGGACTTACTGTCTGATTTTTTAGAATCAAAAAGTAAAACCAGAGTAGCGATAACCAAGCCTTGATGGAATTCTTGCTTGCTGTATATCAAGCAGCTACAAACAAGAATTATTTATGCTTGGGCTGAATGCTCACTATAGTGTGTACCTTTTAATAATGAAAACTCCCGGCATGGTTAGCAATGATAATTTCAATGGTTTGTATTGTTTTATTCTGTATATGAAACAATGCAACAAACAATGAAAAAAGGCATCTTATGTTTTGTTTAAGGATTCTTGGTATTACAGCTGTTCCCTGTGTTTGCTCTTGTGGCAATGCAACCATCTTTCCTTCCTTATATTTTCAGATTTCAACATAGTCCCTATACTATATTCTTTACCCCCCCCAAAAAATGTCTGCCTTTGGAGTATGAAGACCTCTATTTATTAAGAGAGCTAATACAGCTGAGGCAGAAGCAGTACAACCATTCCCAAACTGTCCCACCCCCATGTGTCTCAAGCCTGACCTGGAGGGACCATCTAAAATGCTGGAAACGAGGTTCATTTTCCTTTCCCATTTAATCCTTGACATTTCTGAGAATGACCACAAAAATGTCAGTTAATGCCAATTGCGGTGGTGGCTTTGTAATGAGAACACAAATACCCTAGGAACAAGACAAACATCCAAAATCTTTTATCACTGATCACCCCTCAGACATCAAATACTAAAATAGCACTGAAAGATAGTGAAGGTGCGAATCAACTGCTGTGCTTGAACGATAGTGGCAGAAGGCATTCAACTTAAGTAAAGTGTGATGCCTCCAGCAGCCCAGAGGGCAGCATGCACTTCACCTGTAAATTCCCCAGCATTGTCCTGTGACACTAGCTAGTGTGCAGGGGAGGGACCTGACTAACATCCGTTAAACACCCCTTTTATGGCTCTGCAGTGCTGCCAGCAGCCTTCAACACTTCCCTCTTGTGATCAAGGAGCACAAGCAGATGCATTATGACTTCTGAGTGGCAATGCCCATGGGGAGACCTGGAGCCTTCTCCTCAACACCCCCTTGGATTCTGCACATAGGAAGCTATAATTTCCCCCTAAATTAGGAACTCTTCTCATGCACTTAGTCTGATGACTTTGGGAGGAAAATGCAATGTCATTTGCAGATGTAATGTATTGGTAAACAGCTTAAAGGCATGTTTTAAAGCTGATAGCAGCCAGTGACTTGCTGAAGACAGCATGTATAAATGTTGAATCCTCAGCATAGATGAGAGAGATTTTATATATATATATATATATACCTATCAATCTTAGAACAGCAGCAAAAAAGAGATGCCAAAGATATATCCTCATAAAGCTGCGTATGTGGGATGAATGTCTGATAGAAGCCTGCATGGAGGAACTTTGAAACATACATATCAAGATCTGACATCTTTCTCTTGAAAGGTTTGTTCAATTTACAGTATTTCTGTGCACGATGGCCCTGCACCTTGAGGATTATTGATTAGAAGTGTGTGAGTTACAACAATAGCTCTCACAATGACACCACAATGTTCTGCATCTTATTTTATATCCTCTTAACTTTGGGGCTCGAGGTTGGGGGTGGGGTAGGAGGAATGAGAAGAAATGTGGTATTAGAGCAGGAGAAGGGGTGACACGTGCTTCAGAGACTGAGCTCTAATTAGAGTCTTGATATTATTATATGTATAGGGACAATTCCTGACCTGACTGAAATGCACAGCAAGTAGGAGCTGGAAGCTCTGCATCACAGCCTAGCTCCATAGGAATGTGAAAGCCTGAGGAGGGCTGCCACATGATGGTTATGCAAAAAATTGACAACCTGTCATGCTGTTCATTTGGCTTTTTGAGAATGATGTGAGGGAGGCTCTACATGTGCTCAGAGCACCCATGCCCAGGGGCGACGGGGTCGTATAATTTTTTTTGGTGCCCTGCCCAGGAGCCCTGGGCCCATGTCATGTGGGAGTGGAGCAGGGGGAATGGGCGGGGCTGGGAGTGGTGCTGCTTGGGGCTGGAAGCGGCTTCTGGCCAGGGCGCTGGTCCCACGTTTGAGAGGGATGGGCAGAACTGGGGGGGATGGGCGGCGGCTGCCGCCATTCCCCACAGCTTGGGGCGAGGACCGGTGCTGAAGCAGCTCTTAGCCAGCTACTTAGTGAGGGAGGGAAGAGAGGGAGGCTGAATGGCCAAGGCACCCTGCACCTGCACTGTGCACCTCCATGGCTGGCCTCCCCAGCATCCCAGAAATATTGGAGGAGCCGGGCCCACCATACTCAATGTTGGTGGGGCCCAGGCACCATGGGCCCATGTAACTCGCAGCCTATGCCTGTGCCTCCTCAGAGGTGGCGGAAGTGTCTGCAGCTGACCATCAGGTTATGTCTACACCGCCACTTATGTCGGTATAACTTATGTCACTCAGGATTGTGAATTTTCCACTCCCCTGAGTGACATAAGTTATACCAATATAAGTGCTTGTGTGCACAGCAATATGTCGGTGGGAGGACTTCTCTGTCCCACACACCTTATGCTGCTTGCACGGGTGGAGTTTTTATGGCAGCAGGAGAGCTCTCTCTCATCAGGCTAGACCATCTTCACCAGATGCACTGCAGCAGCACAGCTGTATTGATGCTGCTGCAGCGCAGTATGTGTAGACATGGCCTCAGTAACCTGTGAAGAACATTAAAAGGCCACCTAGCAGGTCTGAAATGGAGCTTTCATCCAAGATGTAGATCTTTTCTCCTTGGACAACTAGGAATGGCACAGGCCCTATTTGACACACCCAAATCCCCTTCCTCTCATCCTCAGGGCACAAGCAGTGGCAGGATTGATGAAAGAATGGTCATACAGTGGGAAGATTATTTGTACTTGCTTGAAAACCACTTCAGCAGCTCACTATGATACTGCTGATTAGCTGTTCTGGACCTTTTTCCAGATGTGACTGAAAATGGTCAGCATGAGACAAGCTGGAGCAAAACTCCTTTGTTGTGCATGCAGGGTCAGTATTTGACCCCTTACTAATAAACACATATTTAAATTATTACACATACACTTCATTATCTAGGCCTCCATGTTTCTCTCACTGTGAAGAAATGGAGAGGCCACACTGAAATGAAATGGAGCTATGGGTTAGCATCACCCTGCCACAAAGCTCAATATGACTGATTGTGCTAGGGGCATCAGGGACTAGACTCACGGAGCAGTCAACCATTGCAGCATACTCCCAAGGGCAATTAATGCAAGCAGTTTCCATATTAACGCTTGCTGCACTGAATCTAAAGGAGAACTTAGGAGATGGAAAACACACTAAAAGCGTGGAGGGAACCGAAGGACAGTATAGCATATTGGCCAGCCATTTTGACAATGCTGGGAGAAAACCAAGAGATGCATGCATCTTGTTAAGGATCTATGGTGTCTGAATCCATCTAAGATCCTCACATAAGCAGCCATTGCATATATCCTTGTGGATTTTGAATCTTCTGTTTCCACACTGCATCTCCCTAACAAGTTTTCAGGTAAGTGTTCACCTCCTGCATATCTGTGTGCAGAAAAACATTGGGGTCCTAATCTTTACACAAGAGAAGAGAGTTTCACATATTGTGATCTATTAACCATTTTTGGTCTGCAAAGCATTTGCTTATTTATGGTCCACAAAGGGCTAATTGTTTCCAAATGAGAGAAATTGAACAGATGGCAGGGAGAAACATGATAAAGAGCAAACTGAGACAGTCATTCACCTCAGAAAGTATAAACACTTACTGCACTAAAGACACCCACCACATTTTCTGCTGGCATAACTCCACAGAATTCTGTGCAAGTTTTCAAAAAAACTGGCCTATAATATAATTTTGCTAATATTATTTTTCAGATAAGCAATTGCTGTAGTTTCCATGGCATTGTCACACAATTACAGTCCCTGTACCCCCTTCTACACCAATCGGCAGAGTTGGAAACAAACACAGGGAGAATGTGCAAGGCTTAAAAAGGTGTAGCAACAGGCAGACTCCCCTGAGGAGCTTGGAGCACCAGAAAGGATCATGTCTCTCTGAGGATGTTCTCTGGCCAAGAAAGATTCCATATGTCCACAGTGGCTTCCAGGCACAACGGACACTGAGAATAGCATTTGTAATTAGTTTGCATTCTTTAATCCTTTTGGGCTGTGTGATGTACAGGCCAATTCTTAATTTAATTCATATTTTAATTCTACTTCCAAATTTTAATCTAGTGCAGATGCTTTCACTGTTGTCTCTTATTTTTTCTTCTTCAGAAGGGTCTTTTACTTGAATATGATGTGTGCTAGCATTGGTACTGTGAAGTGGATAGTAGATGATGTGACATGAGAAAGACTAGCAGCATTTCTTTACATTACCAACCACTATTTTCCACTCATATTCAGATTCAGACAACCATAAATAGAGCTTTACCTCATAAACCAGTTCATTTTCATAATAACATAAAACCTATAATATTTCATGTTTTCTTTTATGAATTCCAAGTATAAGAAACTCTATAAGAGTTTGTGAGAACAGGTTGTTCAGTTTTGAGTCAGATCAGTTTATATCCCATGCATTTTGCTTTGAGATTCAAGTGTGAATGAAATCAAAATCTCAAAGCAAGGCTCAGGCTAATCCACCAAATTTCATATAGTTTTGATACAAAAAAAAATAAAATCTCTTAACTCCACTCAAAGCTGGAAATGATATGCTTTCTAATTCAACCCTCTTTGGGAGTCCTGAATATGAAATTTGGGAGTCCACATTTATAGCACATAGAAATGCATCTAATACTGCATCAAGAGCAAAATTAAGTCACGGTAATGGAAATGAGGATGTGAACACTATGAGATACACTAGTAGAATGTTTTAACTGAAGTAAATAGCTTATGCCATGGTAGAGAGAGTTCTTCACTATTGAGTAAGTAGTCTGAAAACTCCAGCTTCATCTCCGTTAACAAGAGGCCGTAGTTGTGACTGATCACAATGTTCGCCAGCAGTGTCTGGTTAATCTGTGTGAATAAACTTTGTGACAAATTACTGAGCTGGACCATTGCTTTTAGAGAATATAAATTTTAAATCACATAAGTTTTGTACTTTGGAGTACTGTTGCAAACATTTTTCAAATATCTAAAGATAAAACTAGCAGAAATAGGTTTACCCAAACTGAACCAACCATGACCCAACTATAGCCAAACTCCAGAGCTTCCCTGGGTTTTTCAAATTCTGTTGTTACTTCAGACAAGTCTGTTGGGGGTTGGGGCACTACACTAGGTAATTCAGGTTAATGGAAGGCCATGAGTGCCAATGAAGTTTTCCTGTGCTAGGCTCTACCCCCCGTCTGCCCCACTTCTCTCATCTTCTGAATCACACTGACACCGTTTCGCTACCGTAAGCTAAATTAAATTGTCTTGTATTGGAATTATTTGGGTTTGCTTATCAGTATAAGATACAGTGCAGGTGCTATGTAACTGCTTGAAGGAAGGAAAGGGAGGGGGGAAGAGCCCCCTGTTGAAATTAAGTAAGGTATAAATAAATTTGTGGCTTGCGGCTTTGGTGCGCTTGATTTGAGACAGACAGTCTCCCTGCGCCATTTGGGATCCTGAATAAACTATCTCTATAAGGATTTCTCAGTCTCGGTGTCTGATTGGGCCAATTGCGCACCGGGCTTGAACTCAAACTGCTGGGGCCTCGGCTAAGGGTCCTCCAGGACCACCACCAAGTCTGAATCAAAACTTTTCATTTAGACACCCTTCAACTTTGGGGCTAGTTGTATTCTAAATGCAAATTCAGATGCAAATTTTGCAAATGGCTGCCATCTTTTTAATGAGCCAAATCAAAACTTTGGATCCAAACATTTCTGCACTTTGGGATGTTTAGAACCTGGAGCTGAATTTTGCAGCTAATACTATCTCCTGCACATGCCTATCACAACATGTGGTATATTTTATTCAGTGCACTAAATGCTACAAACTATGTGAGTGAAACCAGACAATCACTATGCTCTCAAATGGCCTTGCAGAGGAAAATGATAAAAGACAAAAACACCTTGTCACCTGTGGGTGAACACTTTCCACAAAATGATCACTCTATATCCAACCTATCAGCCCTCATCCTCAAAGGTAACCTGTACACTTTCCAAAGATGAGCCCTGGAGCTTAAATTGATAACTCTGATAGACACAAAATTATCGACTGAACAGAGACACTGGATTTATGGCATATGACAACAATCTGTAAACCACTAACCCCCCTTTTTTTCCCTATAACTGCAGAAGTGTTAACAAGTCATTCTACCTTGAATGGTTCCATAGAATATGTGCTAACTGCTTATGTTAAACAATCTTTTCCATCTTGCATTTTGCTGTGTAGCTCAGAGTACCTTTCTCTCACCCAAAGAAAAGTTCTGTGTGGATCAAGAGCTTGTCTTTCTCACCAACAGAAGGCAGTCTAATAAAAGATATTACCTCGCCCACTGTGTCTCTCTAATATCCTGGGGAACAACTATACTGCATAGTCTCTCCAATAAATCTGTCTGAGAGAAATTCAGGTGGGAAAGATTTGATGGTGATACGATTAGTCCCTGAAAAGAACTGCATCACAACTAACAAACAATGGTTTATCATGAACTAACTTGTGCAGCTAAACAGAACTTGTAACACTGTCTGCAATGGTACCGTCTACTGACTTGCAATAATATTACAGAAGAAAACATGGCTTGTGAGGCTCAAGCAGCAGAATGACTCCAAATGATATCCATGGGCTTTGGTCAGGGCCTAAACCACTATGAAACCTGTTGGATTTGGTGGTAAGGGACCTCTGACTGCTAGGTAAGAACCAAGGGCTGGTGAAATGACCTTCACAGCTTTGAAAAAACTTGGGAATGAGAAGCCAGGGATTTAGACTCATAAGATCTACCACCCCATGACTTTGTAAATAATTTTTATATTAAGGGAGACAAATCATCTTTACTGATAGATGTGATTCACACAAGGGTCAAAATATGGTATATTCCAATAAGAATCAAATGAAAATTCAAACAGTAAGCTTTCTGAATGAATATTCCTGAATAGTTTTAATAATGTATAGCACTTATATACTGGTTTATAAACATTCACTAATTTATCCCTTAATACAAAGGTAGGTACTTGTGTCCAGTGTTGAAGTTGAATGAATCACTTTATTTCATCCTTTGGGGGATTTTAAAATAGCTGTTCAACCGAAATCTAATAGGGAACTTAGATAGTATCCTTTTACATGGTTAATTGTCAGTGCTACAAAAGCCCATTTACTCAAACTATGTAAGTGTTTGTCTGTGTGTTCCTGCTCACAGATATTACCTTAGATTTATTGAGTCCACATTAAATGTTTGCCAAATAAACTACCTTTTGGATTTTTAGTTCTCTCCAAACACATTTAGAAATCCAGTGAGGTTTGTGAAAAAAAGTAATTGTGGTAGCTGTCAGTGCAGGTATAGTTTCATTTTGATCTATTTTGTACTGAAGGATCCGGTACCTGAGTTTTGGTAGGTCTGCTTTCAACCTGATTAAACATAAAAGATATGGCCTGGGGAAAGAAGTGTGTGTTATGATGTCAAGTTACTGGTCTAAATTCTTCCTTGGTGAATCTCTGTTGCAGTCACAGTTACAACAGGAACGTGTTTGGCCCACTGATATCATATAATCAAATAAGATAATATTTGATTGTGTTTGGATGCAAACTTGAAATCTTACTGCAAATGGTAAAAATATTTGAAAAGAAAAATATGTCTACCAGACAGTTTTACATTAGGGAACTCAAATGTGCTCCACAGGTCTTGGCATGCAAAATAAAAATTCCACAAAATGTAATAATAATTCAACATATCTGTTTCCCTTAGGGGTTTCCCAACAATCAGTATCCATGCATTGTGGGTGTGGATATGTGTTTAGCTTAGTATACTCTCCACCTGGGCCTTGATTTTTCTCTCCCTCGGTTATTACTTATTCTACTTCGCAATAGGGTCTGAAGCATGAATTAATTTCTTATTCAGGATTCTTTTATTTTAACCATTTATGAAAAAAACTGCTTATGAGAGCGTTCAGGGGAAGCTGGTAATATGAAATCTATACAATCTTCAATAATATATGTAGCCTGCCAAAGTTTCAGCAACCACATGGCCATTCACTGGAAAGTTGGGTACAGTTAAAGTAAATTATGACATTTATGATTTAAGAATGCATCTAAAAGTGAAAATTTATGCCAGAGCACTAGAATATTTAGTATAAATGAAAGGTACAGATATCCTCTTGCCTGCACAGAAGGTGGGGTAGGTGCCTCCCTGTCCCTGTCTCTGGACATCGCAGAGAGGTTCCAAAGGTTAGGGATGTTCTCATGAAGAATGGTGGACTGGGAGTTTGTGAAATGTTCCTGTCGGGAATCATTGTATGTTGTATTACCTTCTTTTCTGGAGCCTTCAGGGAGCCTCTGGGATATGGAGGGTGTTTTGTTGCACTGCCTCTGAAACAGCCCAAGAAGGAGATTATGACCTCTCCCCATTGTTCTAAGAGGGAATAAACTTCCTGAGGCTGCATTGCCAAGCCCATTTGTGGACTGGGGGAATAGGTAAATCCATGGTTTCCCTGACCTTTTGTGCCAAATAGTGCGGCTGGAATTATGTTGACTCCAAAAAAGAGTGTTTCAAATTTTCTCCTAAACTATGTGCTCTAGTACAGCTGGGGAACCCCAAGACATAGCTTCATGGCTATGCTCTGAGGCAGAAGGTCTTCTGGCTTTCCCCTGGGACTATATGCCTAAAGGCACAATCTCTCTCTCAGCAATTGTGACTTTATTATTTAAAAGAATTTAGTAACAATACAAACATCTGATGTAAAAGTCCCACGTGGATAATTATACAAGCATACATTTGATTTCTATTTCTATTATAGTACATATGACAAAGCAATTCATGAGTGTCAGTGAATACCTTTATTTATATCTTTGTTTATTTTATTTCTTTTGATTTATGCTGTATTTGGCCCAGGCTCTACACCTATAAATCCACAAGGATCTTAAGCCTCTAAACCTATAACTGTTAGACTTTTATTAAGTGGAGGCTACGAAGAATTAAATTTAAAAGTACATAGTGTGCTTCTACAGTAATATATCTTTTGTTACCAGATTTGCCCGTCACTTTGAGGTATGCTTGTTTATTAGGGTTACCTTCCTGGAAGAGGGGGTGTGATTCTATTAATGTGCTGCTTGTGTTACTTGTGTGTTCATATGGTTACAAGTCCCCTCCCAATGGAGCTATCCTGCAGGACCTAAGGATTTCAGATTCAGATAAATCCCCCCCAGATACACACACCCATTCCAGATTAACTGAGTGCGTCTGAGCAGACCGGGCTATCAGCACTCTCAGCTGACCCCTTATACGTCCCTGAACTCAGCAGGCTGGGTGACACAGCACTGTCAGCTGTCACCCTCATGTGCCCCTTGCACCGCACCAGAATGGAGCACACTTATGAGCAGGCTGGGTCCAAACAGCACTTTTCAGCTGTTCCCCTTATGTGCCCCTGGACTCAATCAGGCTGTGTCAAAAAGCACTTTCAGCTGTCACCCTTATGCGCCTCTGGACTCCGTAGGCTAGGCAGAGCAGCACTTTTCAGCTACCCCTTTATATGCCTCTTTGCAACACAATGGTTCTAGCAGTAACCCCCTTGATAAGCAAACCCCATAGGATTTTGGGCACTCCAGGGATCTTTGGCTTAGGTAAAAGAAGCGTTGCTGCAGAGCAAGGTAGGGAAGCCAAGAACACAAAGGAGTAAATGCATTTAGAGAGAGAGAAACTGGCAGCCAGCTTGATTACAATAGTTAGTTTATTGCCAGGTGTATAAAACTTATGATACTAATAGTGATGCCATACAAGGAGAGAAAAACAATCTAACACTTACAATACAACAAAATTACAGTAGGGGTACTGGAGAAGGCTAGCCCAGGTTTGATTACAAAAGTAGAAAGTTATACCTGGATTAGAGAGAGAGAGAGAGAGAAAATTAGAAAAATGGGCGGAGGGGGAAATCTCACCACTCCTTGCAGCTCAGAAGTTCCCAGGAGACAGGCTGTTCATCTTAGGGTCAGGAACACTTGAGGGAGAGGCAAAACCCACAACAGGATCTGTCAGGAAAGCATTTGGGCCCAGGCATCAGAAGAGGAGAGCAAGAGAGAGATTTGAACTTGGGTAGGGGTATTTTGTAGAACCAGGTTTGTTTGTGGGTAAACAATGTCTCAATGAAGTACCCCAGGGTGGTTTTCTCTATGCTGGACAATAGGAGCTGATCACTCCCAGCTATGGTCAATGTTCCTTTGGGGAGCTCACAATGCAACCAGGCAGATTCAGTGTTTTGCATATCAATAGTAGAATGGTCTGATAACTGCGGAGCAGGATGGGTGTAGGTGTGAGTTCATTTACATCAAGAGCAGAGATCTCCCATAATGCAGTGTGTCCTTGCCTCACCAATCCCAGAATTCAGTGCGATTCCTGCTTTGGAGCTTGGTTCTCCATTCTTCATGCTAATTCTTGTTCCATCTTCGATGTAAATGAGGCTCCAGTTCTCCATTCCATGTGCTAATTGAGATGCTTCTTTTTACATCTTCTATGTAGATGAGGCATGAGGAGTTGTCTTAATCCTATCACCCTTGTTGGGAGGGTTTTAGGTGTGTCTCGCACAGCCTTTTCATAGCTTTTGTTTCTGGTTCAAGCAGAGGCTGGGGGGGATTCAGGTGAGCCAGAGAGAGAATAGGGTTTTTCACAGAGCTGCCAGGTAACATTTTGTTTAGCAGAAAGTACCTTGAAAAATCCTATATTGTGTTCAGATAGATATGCTAATATTTGTATGGTTTCCTATGCATTCAAAATAATCTGATTGATGATGGGCTGGAAGAAATCTCTTGTATCGATGATTGCACTGAACCAGTGCTGGTCTCCTTTACCAGCTAGCCAGGGAACCAGTACAGCATCATCCTCTATATAAAACCGCTCATCAACTCTAAGAAAATAAACTGAACAAAATGGATGAATACATGCAGAATGTGAGCAAGGGAATGAGCAAACTACTCTGGGTAAATTAAGAACTGATCTAAATCATTGCCTAACTTGAACCAAATCCAAACCCCAATAGAACAGCATGCCTGTTTCTTAGTCATTCTAAATAGTAACTTACTATAGTGCCTAGTTGTTAGGCAACCAGGAAAAATATTAATATTCACATTTTCTGACTTTGCAGTCTAAATATGTGATCTTCTCTGTTACATGGTGGTTGATTTAGCCTCTGTTTCAATCCATTTGTGTGTACTGTGGTGGCTGTTAGCAAGCTTTTCATGCCCTTTTCTGGTACACCTTAGAGTATCAGTTTTGAGTGCCACAAGTGTGTTTATGAGCATATTTGTAAAGGCTGTTTGTAATTGGCTTTTACTGTGTGTATATTTTAGGAGGCAATATATTGTGGTTTCAGATAATTTAAGCTATAATGAGGGAAAATGTGTCTCAGTAATATTGCAGCTGCTCTCATTCTCATTGCATTTGTAAGTATCTCTTTCATTAACTTTAGTTCACATAAACTGTTAATTTCATTGTACAGTTTTATCTTTTGTTAGGTTTTAATTCTAGCTTTTTTCTGACTGCAAATCCCAACAACCAATAATAGGAAATACCAGGCCAGATTTCACTATCAATGCCAGTCTTTTGCCCTGGATGTGCACACGCCATGGTATGTTTCTAAATAACTATAATTATATTTGAATGGCACAGGTCCAATCTGCCCTATTGAGTTTTGCTATTGACTTCAGCAAAAGCCGAATAAGGGCCAAAGAGAATAGGCCATTCCCCCCATTTTGAGAATTTTGCAGGATTACATTATCATTCAGCTCAGCTGAGCCCTGGCATATGCAGGTCACTTCAGGATTCTTTCATGTTTGGAACCAGATGGAAAAATGCCTTCTACAATCAACAAAAGGCTTGCTTGCAAAATATTTTTCTACAACTGTAACTAATTTGCTTTCTACAAACTTTAACGGTGTCCAAAAATGATTACAAATATTTTGCCATGTGATTGCTTTCATAGTTCACAGAGTATGCAGGGTCACAGAAATCCACTTTATTTTGGTATACTCAAAATCAGCTTGAACTGAATGCTGAGAGTTGGATAATATAACTGATATATCATTCAGTGTTCATCTGGAATAACTTTATGGTTGTTCAGTCCACTAATGATATCAGAAAATCAGAATCATTTACTAGTAACTGGATTTCTTCGAGTGGGTTTTCTCTTCTTCAGATACAATTATCAGTTTAATCCTTGCATTTCGTTGTGTGAGGACTGCTGTGGAAACTCCACAATGTTTTAATCTCTAGAAGAACCACTTTATATTGATAATTCTGGAAAAAATCTGCAGAAAATCAGCATCTATGCTATATATTCAAGAATCAGAGTAATCAAGTGACGAGGACACTCAGCGGGGAGTCAGAAGATCTGGTTCTGTAGCCAGCTTGGCAACTGATTTGCTGTCTGACACTGGCAATTCACCGCACCTGCCAGTGCCTGTTTCTCCGTTCACCCTTTATCTGTCTTGGCTATTTATATTGCAAACTCCATGTGGCAGCGATTGTCTCATTGTTCCCCTTGCAGAGAGTCTGGCATAAGCTTCCCATTCCAATCCTGCCAAAAAGAACTCTTAATGGGAAGGAGGGAGCATTTTTGGAGCAGGCCAGGGACCTGGCAGAGTGGAGGCCTGATATACAGATCCTCCATTGGCATCATAGAAGAAGCTCCTGTGATGTTCTAACTGATGCGAAGACCAGGATGCGACAGAATTAGGGAGACATAACTGGCTCTCTGGTGAAACTGCACCCCCCCACAATGGTCCAAGTGGGGCTCAGACATAGACAATTGAGCCTAAAGTTCCTAATTCACAAGATATCCTAAAGAGAAATTAATTAAAAGTATGTAAATTGCCTTGAGATTCTCTAATTAAAGTAATTACAGAAGTGAAACGTATTATTACCATGATGATGTTACATTGAATTGGCAGATTGTGAACTTCCAGAAAGCACTAGGATGTTGTTTTAAATGCCAGTGACAAGACCTCAGCATTTTTTTTCAAAACACATTGCAAGAAAACACTGCACCTGAGTTGCTTTCATTAGCTGTTTTCCTCCGAGATAAGAATATCTTTGAATGTTAGCACACTACTCCCAATAGCTCTCCCAAATAGCTCAGTAGTATTGTAAAAGCAGAGCTCATTATCATCCCTCCACTGTAGACGTTACAAGACCTCCCTCTAGTATCAGCAATGCTCTATGGCTACATCTACACTGACGGTGGCAAATTCACCGCCATCTGATTGATTTTTCTGGTTCGATTGAGAGGCAGTGAAGACATGCTCAATCTAACCGCAAGTCAATTTAATAAAACCATTTCCCCAAAAAACATTGCACTGCATCTATGGGTACGCATTTCCTGTTGTGCAGTGCAGTGGGGACGGTGTGCTAAACAGAAGTTATGAAGTCGATGGGAGTTACACAAGCTACTCTGTGTAGCTTGCATAACTCCCGTCAACTGCCGCTGAATTTTGCTGGCAGTGTAGACCAGGCCTATGCCAACATCTCCATTTTCATTATGTAACCTTTTAGTTAAGACTTTAGTATAGGTTTACAAAGATTAATAGAAGCTTTTTGTGGTTGTGAAATTAATCTGCCATTACTGTTTATGCCGTTTGCTTTTTTTGTAAGCAACAGCCCACATGAGAAAATATGAAGAATTCATGCTGTGGAGCATGATCTCAATATATGGATCATTATCATCAAGGTTTGCATTTGCAATCTGTGTTTGGCTTGATCAGCCAGTTGTCCATGATTGCATCCTCGTCCTTTGACATATTAGGTTGTGTGGGCTAGTAGGGATTTTTAACATGTGATAAAAAAACCCAAATTTGAAATAAAAAAAACCCAAAACATATCATCCCTTCCTTCCTGCATTCTGAATCGCAACCAAAATCCTACTTATCATTATAAGTGAGGTCTAACATATCAGCCCTCATAAAAATAGGGATTTGAAGATCAACAATGATCATTATGAGAGAGAGGATCATTACGCTTGAATTCCTTTCAACATCAAGTAGTGATCATTAATAGCAGGCTCTAACATGGCAGATTTAGGAAAAGATTCCTACCAAGACAAGTTAAAAATGCAAAACTGGGTGTTTTTCATGTTGATCAGATATTGAATCACTCCAAATCTTCTTTTCATCATTTTAACACTCTTAAAAGCATTTTTTTCTACAAACAGTAAATATGGCAGTTAACATAGCACAAGTAGCAGAGAAATACTTGGTCTCATTGGTCCACTCATACTGAGATGGATGAAACATTTTGAAACATTAAAAAGAGGACCCACATAAACCTTCACCCAGTTCAAACTTTCATCTGAATCTTGAACCAAACTCATTTTTGAAATTGGAAAAAAGTCCAGTTGACCTATTTTCTTTTAGTTTTATATAAATGAATATTATATATAATGTGTTCCTCTAACCACTTCATTCCTATGATTTAAATCCAGAGTCTATATAAGAAAATTAGACCTCACCCTTGAGTCTGCAGTACTTTGAAAGAAATATGCACTTACACTCTGTGTAGAGCTTGTTAATTCTGAAGAGTCTACAGTCCAAGTGCTCCGTTGCTGGAGTGAACAGAACAACGGTACAGATTCCTCCTTCACAAAACAAATGCACCCATACAAATTATTCCTGTAAGCATTATCCACTCTGTAAAAACTGACATTCTTTTCTTATTATTATTTAAATGTTTTCATTTTTATTAAATTACTAATTTGTTTCTAAATAAATATAGTACCTACTGGAAACTTAACATAACATTCACAGTCCTTAGTAAAGAACATGTGGGTAGCTGCCTCTTCCTAGATTCAGATGTCTCCTGAGCATTGGGATAGTTGAGTGATAGTGCTTCTTGTGTTTAATATAAAGGAGATATAGATCTATGTGTTTCCTATATACTGGTGACATTTGAACCCATGATATCTCACTATCTCAGACGATGAAACATAGATGTACTGATACTAATTCCAAACTTTGGGAAATTTCAATCTAGATTTCCAGCTCTCTAATTAGGAAGTGTCTGTGTGAGGTTCTAGTTTGTGTCCATTTCTACTTTAACAAGGAATACCTCCTATAGGAAGGATCTTCTATACAATTTATGTCTTTATTGAATAGTGACAATATGACCAAAGGTCCTTCTTACCAGAGTATAAAGAGTGCTCTAACAAACAATCTAAAGTCCGACCCATGAGTGATAGATACATCTTGCTTCCCCTTATAAAAATCAGGTCACCACAGAAACTTATTTTTAACAAATTACAGGAAGGAAGCCAAGTGCAAGATATCATTCACTTAGAATCAGTTAATGCCAAAATATATTAGATCAATCCAGACATTTCAAAGGAAATTCCTTAAAATGAAGGTCACTGGATTATTGTATTGGATGAGGGAGTAACAAAGTCAGAGACATTTCTGAACTTTTCAGTCTCTATGAGATTCTAAAGGCCAAGTTTTCAGAACTGTGTATTTTGCATTTCATAACACAAACAAGCACTTCTGTGTACAATCACTTGTTTTGAGAGCGCAGATTAGGGAGTCAGTGTTGCACACGACTGTCATTTGCCCATTGTGATTGTGTAGGGTGGTCTGGGACACAAGGAACCAGTTTACTACCCCATGCAGGCTATTTGGATTGTGGTCAACAGCAAGGAGCCAAGAGCAATATCTATGGCTCACTGTTCCTCCTTTCACATAGGTTGGCAGTCAGGAATGGGGAAATGGTGGAGCCTTGACTCCACACACCTCCACCCCAAAACATACTGGTCTGTGAGTCATTGCAGAAGAGGAATAATCTCTGTTTAGTAAAGGCTGGCATAGGGTTCTTCCCCTGCACCAAAAGGAAAATCAGCAACAAACATGCGATTCACTCATTTACAATTTGTTCCTTGGTCTTCTTATGAAACAGAGAAGTTATACCCTGTCCCATACTCCAAATTGATTATACTGTTGTAACTTATCCATGTAATAACTTGGCCCTAATTGATATACTTAGCTCCACTTGCTAATATTTGATGTGGGATAATATCAGGTCATAAATATATCTATTTAGTTGATACTTGTTTTACTTTAGTATGAACCTAAAACCATTTCAGCTTTGTTATTCGGGTCTAATGGTTATTGCATTGAACGGAAGTGGCGAAAGGTTGTGTTCAGAGGAAACTTGTATGGATTTCTGGCATTTAATTGTGTTAATTTCCTACTTAACTTCTGAGATAAAAGGAACCCAAGAAATAGAAGTCTATTTGAGATGATTGCTCTAAATAGCTGTGCTATGTGTGGTTCTGGAGCATTGTAATTTGTTTCCATCCTTAGTAGATATTTCAGAATATTATGGACCAATGGAAACTGTTCCTTTTGTGTAAGGAATCTGGATGGAGCTGAGAGTTAGTTATACCAATGGAAACATAGTATTTAATGATTATATTCTTTCTCTTTAAACTCTGTTTATGCCTAAGGATGTTAATTTATATTCTCTCCACACAGGATTCAACAGAGCCCTGACAAAAGACTATCTCCTATTTAAAATGTAATGGTATTAACATAGCCTGTAAACAAGAGACCCATTTGAACGAGAATGCCTCAAGTTATAAGGGATGGGTGGACGAAGCTTTTAGCTCCTTAATCAAGAAGAAAACAGCTCAGTTGTGCTCATAAACTTATTCTAGGAGAAAAAAATGAGCACATATGTTTCCCACAGACTATAGCATCCTGGTGTAGAAATACTTCACAACATATCTAGGGAGCCATTAGATATGCTGTGAAGAATTTCTACACCAGGATGCTACTTTTTTGTAGTGATTAATTTTATTTTTCTATGCTAGCTCTAGTCTACCTGTAAAAAATACCAACATAGTCTACAGTATCTGAGGCAAAAACATTTGCTCTACAATCTGTATCAGAAAAATGGATTGATTTGTTCAATGTTCTTTTCTTGTGACAATAGTTATCATCATAAAACCTGATCCAACAGCTCCTAAGACTCAATCAGATATAATGCCTTAAGAAAATAAATAGATGTTACAAATAGGTAAATCTATCCAAAATGGAAGAATTACTGGAAGGGGTTAAAATGACATTTCCATCAATTTATCCTGGATGCAAACAGATCCAGCTGGCTTAGGATTGTTAGACAAGGTTGAGTCATCATGGCCTTCAAATAAACGGCTTGAAGAAAGATGGTTTGAAGGGTAAAAGCACGGGTACTAGGATCACTTTGTAGTCTGTCTCCATGTAGTATGGTTGCCTTCAAGTATTGTTGGATCCCTTCCAAAAACAAAACAGTACAACAGCTGGTCCTAATTATCTTAAATACAGTGTGACCACATGCACAAATGGCCAGCTTTTCTACTTGGCTCTGTGGCTTAATGAATTAGTTATTTAATAATTTGACAGGAGTGCTTGTGTTGTGTTTAGCCATGTGCTTCTGTTTAAATCGTAGCTTTGGAACTGTGTTCATATACTCTTGCAGTGATTACTGACTAGTACTGTAGTTTATTTACATACGTTGACAGTACATAACAGATATTCTTATTTCCTCAAATGTACTGAGAGCTGGAAATACTTTCTTTTCTTTTTTTTTTTGGGTGGGGGTAGGGGGATAAATGGTTATTTTCCTTATCAACATGATTTTCTCTGTATAACATTGTCAGGAAACAGGATAGCTTGTCAATTTTTTCAAGTGTCAGAAATCAGATAAAAAACATGATTCTTTTCTGAAAGAGGTGTTTAAATACTACTTACTCTTAAACAGCCATTAAATTAAAGGGCCATATTTTCAGGGTCTTCTGTTGAGCTGCATGAAAAATCACATTTACATGTGCAAATTAACATTTACTTATTGAAACTGGGAAGGGAGACGCTTAATGCCCAGATTTACACATGTACATATTGAGGTGTGCACAAATTGGTGCATGTACAAACATTGTATGTGCACACTAAGGCTGGCTGAAAAGTCAACCAAAAATAAAAAAAAAGCTATATAAGGAATCAGAATGTTCACCTCTTTCCCATCAGTGCTTGTCCCCTAATAAGTCACCGAGAGGATTTCGTTACCTAGCAACCAAGACCTGCTAATTTACTTTGCAAGGCTGTGAATTCCAGCTGATTGTATAAGGATAAGGATTGAACGCTGCAGTTCTGAACAAAATCTGAGAAACTGTGTTGAG
Source organism: Mesoclemmys tuberculata (assembly GCA_007922155.1). NCBI lineage: Eukaryota > Metazoa > Chordata > Testudines > Chelidae > Mesoclemmys > Mesoclemmys tuberculata. The sequence goes on along the minus strand of ML675624.1, from coordinate 8,595,046 downwards.
ATACATTTCTTTAAATTAGTTTTTTTGTTCAATTTTATAATTTAAACATATGAAAAGGAGTTGTTGATTTGGATTCTTTCTGTCCTGTATGTAGCTGACATCTAGCTTGACATGAGTAATTAACACATGGAGGGAGGCCCCAGTTTTTGGAATATAGAATTAGGGAGGTAAATAAATCATTAGGTTGAAAACAAAACGTTTATACTAAATAAGATGAGTAAATAGGTCATTAGGCTAAGAAGACAGAAAGTCTGAGCCAAATAAGATAAGGAGAACATCCAGGAAACTGTTTACAATGAACTAGATAACAAAGGACAAAATAAGTTAGGAATGTAGTGATGAGGTAAAGAGGAAATTGAACCGTGGAAAGCATATAGACAATATAGGCTGCACAGGGATTGGTTCCTGAAAAGAAACCAATCCAATCCAAAATTGTGGGATGCAATGAGATGTGTAATGTATATAAAGGGCAAGGCTGTCTGTGTAACTTTGGAGCTGTGATGTACCCTTTGCATTTCCCCCTACCCTTCCACGTTTGAGTCTGATCAACTCAATGTAGCATTGCGTTATGCCAAAAAAAGGATACTTGGGTAATGAAGGCTGGTGTACAACCAAGTTCTTGGGAAGCCAGGTGTAAAAAGGTCTCGGAGGGAATCCCAGTACCGTATAACAAAAAAGTTTTACTTTATCTATGAAGAATCTCTGCAGCATGAGTGCTGAGCTCCAAAGGGACTGCTATGGAAGTGAAAACAGACTCTCTTCCAACAAAGATGGATTTACATGCACCTCATGAATATTGCAAAAGCAATTCTGAGACTTCCATAGGGCTGGTGCTCTATTCCCCAAATACGTTCATGAAGCTGGCAAAGCACAACTAAAGTGCTTCGTCACCAATCCTGGGACAGCTAGAGTGCTGTTGTGACTTAATTTAAAGTGGAGGTGAAGAGGGACTTCTAGTGGTTTGAAAATATGCAGCTCAGATGCAACATGGTTTTATCCTCTAGTGGCTCGAGGCCTGCAAAGAATGAAGTCTGAGTAAATAATGTCAGTTATTGGAGAACCTCTTTTATCTTAAGTGGAAAAAACTGTTGATTGGAATCCAATGGTTCCAATTTAAAATTCAAGCAGATTTCTCAGATAGTCCTAGGCATTCATTAAATTACAGGGTTGGATTGCATCAAATATATCTCTGTTTGAATATTCTCTTATTTATAAATAGCTGGAAAATTATACAGTGAGATGAAGAAGCTGCATTCAAATAAATTATTACAAATCAATACACTACATGTGGTTAAAAAATACAGGTCTTTTGCTTCCCAATGAGCAATGTCCCAAATGTGATCACAGTTTCAAGTGTATGTTGTTAAAAGATAGGTAAAAAGAACTTACTTTACTGTGTATTCATCCAAATTACACTTATGCTATCCCCATGCTATATTGTGTTTACAGACAAAGGACTTGGATCCAGAAAACTGGTGCTGTGAGTAAAAATTAAGGGAAATCAGGAATTTACTAAATGAACATTTTGATTTAATTATGCTACAGTGCTGGGTAAACAGTTCATTGTTTGACATCCTCTTTTCCTGCTTAATTTGAAAATAACATACAACTTTCTCCATCACCCTATTATTTCAGTGCTGCATTCATCAGCAGATAGGCTTCTGTATATTATGAAATTAAGTGTTCAGATCAAATAAGAACCAATCCAAATATGTGACAGGGCACTGATCACAGGACATCTGCATATGAACCAGAACCCTGTTTCAAAGTAATAGCTGACCAGCTGAGTCAACTAACCAAGACAGCTAGGAGCTGACATGTCCTGTAAGAGGAAGACTGTTCAGACACAGATGGCAATGCTGGGTCCAGAGAAGGATCTGGGAGGAGCTCCAGGCACCAGTCAGGCAGAAGGTCTGGTGGAAGATGCCTGCAGGGTAGTGCTGGATGGGAAAAGATTTCCCTATCCTATGATAATTTTCAAGATGTCTAAACATTTCACCATTATAAAACAGGATGAAACTGAAATATATGGGAGGAAAAAGTCCCACCCCACAATAGCCTGGTAGTTAGGGCACTCATGTGGGAAATGGGAGATCCAGATTTAGATCCCTGCTCTGAACCAAATTATTGGTTAATCTTGTCTCTCTCTCTCCCCCCACCCTCTCATTTCTGGCCAGAAATTCTGAACTGGACTTGACAAAAGTTTCCTCAAAATTTATACATCCCTGCAAAAAGTTTTGATTTCAACAAACTTGCATTTTCTGATGGAAAAAATGTTTCATCAAAAAATTCTCAACCAGCTTTACTGCAAAGAGTAGGGGTAGAAGCCTTAATTGGAATATGTTTTTAAAAGACCAAGCTGCAGGTCCCAAGTTCTAAGGAGTTAAAGAGTCAACGAGATATTGGCATTGAGTTCAGATGATACTGAACTGTTTTTTAAATTAAAAATACATCCTGAAGAACGGAATAGAAATTCTGCTGCTCTTGAAAGTTTTACTGAATGTACTGGCAAGTGAGTTTGTCCATTAACTTACACAAATTTTCACAGAACCCTTTGAGGTTCTAAAAGTTTGAAAACTGCTTGTAAAACTAACTTCATTTTTGAGCGTCTCTAGTTCTTGGGCAAAATTCATCCCAAATTTAATTCCATCAAACTCAAGGGAGTTGCAGTAAACATGAATTTGGCTTCTTTATTCCTACTAGAAGCAGAATTGGAAATTTATGGTACTTTGTGTAAGTCATTTTGTGTAATACTCAGAGGCAGACTTTATGCAGGAAGTGCTAGAAATCTCATGAGTCACAATATTTAGGGTACAACATTACAGCCCAAATTGTTTCATAGGTTTTCACATTGAAGAAGTAAATGTTGTCATCAGCAAACAAGTATTTGTTTCTTTAAAACTGAAGAAAACAATTAAATACATTCCTGCTAAATATAGCAGCAGTATGCTCAGAACTTCTCTGTCAGCAGTAAAAACAAATAACTGTCCTAATAACAGGCTTTAGGCAGGTTTTCATATTTCCGGCCTTCGCAATAAATGACATCTGTAAGCCAGATGCAGTGAATGTAAGTCTTTATACTTCCTGTATTGCCCAGAAGAAAATAAATACTGATCATTCTGACCTGAGAACAACTGTAGATTTATTGTCTGAAAATTACATCATTTTCCAGAATATGTGCTGCTAAAACAATGTGAGTCTTATTTCATTTTTCTGAAGTGATTTTGTTCCACATTCCCAAGAAACTAAAACTTATGTTTGAACCTTTATGGCAAGATTGGCAATTGTCAAAGCTAGCTAGATGAAACAAGAAAATGCTACGAGAAAACTACACGACTTTACTGATGGCCTTCCAAAAACGTCCAGTACTACCATAGAAGCAGGGATTCTGGCAGGATTAAAAAGGTATTATAGGTTTAATGCAATCTCCTGAGCAACAGAAGAAACTGCTTTCTGTAGACTGAGCTCCTTGCAATGGATATATTTTTAATCTGAGCTGAAATTCTGTTTTAAGGAAATGTTTATGAAATGTTACCCATAAAGACCATAGCAATTAATGAGTTAATGTAATGTCCACTCCGGAATGTGGCATATTCATTTGCCAGGAATTGAAAGTTCATGACTTTGCTTTTCATTACATAGGAAACTCATGAGATCTACTTTCTATCTGTCTTTGTGAGCTTTCCTCTGTGGGTAAGAATTAAAATATTTCTTTTCCACAACTTCTGTCACAATAACATTGTCTTCAAAGATTAGTATATAAAATGCATCTGATTATAACAATGTTGCATATAAATAAGATTTACTAGAACACCTCAGTCAATATTGGGCTTGGTTCTGCATTCTCCTGTACCTTGTTTAGTTACTTACACCCATGCAAAACATATGCAAAGTGGGGGTAAAATGCTACTGAAACAAAATGGCGGGCCTCAGGGATGGGAGTAACCTACAACCCACTAAGTGCTGTAGCTATTTACTGCCCTCAAACAGTGCTACAGGAAGTTTTCAGTCCTTCTGGAGTAGTGCAGCAATGCATTGCCCATCACTCAGAGCTGTACATAAAGGATGTGATCCAAAGATTATTGAAGTCTTTGGGAGTAGGGCTGATCAGGAATTTTCTGACAGAACATTTTTCTTTCTGAAAACACCAGTTCATCAAAAGCTAAATGTGTTGATTTTGATGACATTTTGTTTCAGGGAAAAAAGGAGGAAAAACATTCACTTTCAGAATGAAAATCCTATGGTGTCCCTTAGTGTCAGCATTCAATGTGGCAGGTGTTCTTCCACTCTAGCAGCTGGTTCTTCACCAGTCTGCCACTTGCATGGTCTAGCCTTTCAGCCAAATAAGCTCTCAGTCCAATCCCCTTCTGAGGTTAAAAGAAAATGAACTAATGCTGAACCCAAAACAACCACCTGGGCATTAAAGTCCATAATATAAATACTGGTATTTCATAGAGATCCCAGGTCAATATTGTCAAGGAGAGGGCCCTGACCTGGTGAGTTATTTGAGTTAGGCCAGAGGTAGCCTTCCTTCCCTGTCTTGGCTTCATCCCGAATTGGCACTTAGTAGAAGCAGCCAGGACTTTTTATCTAGCCTGCTGGCCCTGGATTTCTCTTGCTCCTGCCCTTCTAGGTGCTGGAGGATTAACTCTCACTGGTTCTGCCCACAGATGTTCTAGGAAACTCTTGGAGGTCTGTACTTGTTGTTCTTCCCTTCCAACAGAACATCTTCTTAGGGCAGGGTGAACCAAAACCATTGCAGCCTTCAGCAAGAGGCAGCAAACACTTGATATACTCTGTCATAGGAATGATTTGATTTTTCATTTCAAAACAAAAAATAATTTAACTTTTTTATTATATATTATACAAGTTCACTGATGTTTTAAAATATCAAAATAAAAAAAAAAGTTTTGACATTATCCAAATAAAATGCTTTGCTCAATCTACAACAGAGGTTTTTTTGGAAAGGGAGGAGGGGAATTTCCTTTTGCTGGAAATTTTAAATTGTTTTGTTCTCATTCCATTCTGGAAAAGGAAATACATTTCAAACACTTGACATTTCCAGCAAAACGGCATATCCAGTTCCCACTGAGCTGTACGGAGGAGTCTTTCTATTGACTATCACTCGAAAATTGCCCTGTTTTGTTCATTCCGTCTACAGCTCCTGGCACTAGCCACTGTTGGATGACAAGATATTGGGCTAGATGGGCCACTGGTATGACACAGTATGGCAATTTTTATGTTCTTATGTCTTCAAAGGGCTTTGCATCATACCCAGTTTAGTGCAGCACGTCATACATTGCTTACTTTGCTGAAATAAAACAAATATTCTATTCTGCTGAAGATCCACGGTAATCATAAAGATTGGTAATCTAATGTTACATTCCTTCCTCACAAGCTAATACTTGCTTGGGTGGATATTAAATAATGCTGAATGTAATGGAATTCTGATAAAATTACATTTTACAAGCTCATGAATACCAGGTCACCTAATCATGATTACCCAGATCAGCAGCATAAATGTACCAATCACAACAATCCAATCACAAAATGCCAGGTGTTTTTGGAAAGAAGTCAAGCTATAACATGTGGTCCATTATGCCATGGAAATGCCCATTTTTTCATGCCTGGCATAAATTGTGAGCTGCTGTGGAAGTCTGAACCCTTGCCTCCCAAGTCAGTCCTCTAATCACTCAACCATCTTTCCTCCCTGCTATTGTCAGCAACGTAGGACCCAATCTCTCCTGGCACTTAGGTTTTGTGCTGTGAGTAATTTCATCCCAAAACAATAAAATCAGTAAAATTTAGAGACAAATAATTCCCAGTTTCAATTTAAATATTGCATGAATGCAGTCATTTTGATTCATCCTAATTTATATTCATCGAAATATCATTTGAAGAATAAAGGCAAGTACTGATTACTGAGAGATTTTTGATCCAGATTGAATCAGATCCTAATATTCCCAAAGTACGGAGGGTTCAGATTTGATTCTATTACACAGTCAGTTCTGAGCTGCAAAGTTTGGAACCAAACTTTTCCGAAAATGCAGATGGTTTTGGATCTGAATTTCTGGGACAAGCCCAGCTATAATACCAGAGACTTAAAATAACTCCAGACAACGACAATGGCTGACCATGGCAGTAACTATAATTATGTACAGCTCTACCACCCACTTCCTCTCTGTCTGTCTAACCTGCCTCCCAGCAAACTCCCTGAGCGAGCATGTCTGCCCCTCTCCTACTGAGGCTTTCTCAATATCCAGATTTATATCTGTCATTCCGTGAGTACCAAAGTCTGATAACCTGATAACCTAACACATTAAAACAAAATGTGGATTTATCATATTCTTTGTATGACCACTACTACACCAAAGAAAAGGGGGCAGCAGGAAGGGTAATGATTCTTAATGATTTCCTAGTATCTTTTTATCAGCTGTTTTTTTGGTGTATTCTCAAATTACATAAATTCCATATATCCATCATCAAATCCGGGTAATGAACATCTAGCCATTTCTTATGATAGAAAAGAATTTGTCTGCCAAAATAATTTTCAGGTAGAATTCTTTTTATGTGTGAAAAGAGCAAGAAATTAAGTTCTGTCAGTATTCCAGCAGCACCCTGGCTGTCATGGAGATGATTAGTGCCAAAAATTTAAAAATGTCCCATATTTATTGCTGGGTTATTAGTGATAGTTGTGTCAGCAGCAGCACTGCTGCAGTAAGCAGTGCTTCACGTCTCTCCACAAAATTGGGTTTAAAGGATGCACAGCATTTTCCTCTGTAGTTCTACTGCCTATTTCTCTCCACAAATCTGCTTGTCTCAAAATACAGCCTCAGCTACAGAATAATAAAGGACAGATCCTCAGCTGACGTATACTGGCAGAGGTTCCGTGAAGATCTAGCTGAGGATCTGCCCATCTCTATAGTTTTTGCTTGATGCAGCAACTGTGACAAGTAGCAAGACACTGTAATTATCTGCCAGACCGCCTGGTTTTTCCATTCACCAGTATAGGATGACGAATCTGACTTGCTTTTCCCCCATAACTCCTATTGCATCATCTGGAATTTATTAGCAATATTTTTGAAATTTCTCCCTACTCAGCTCAACTAGGAATCAGTCATCAGTCTGATACTGAGTGAACCTCCCGTACAGTATTTCAAAATAAATATATACTGTATAAAGAGTAAATGGGGATCCATGGCCCAGAGCAGGAACCACTGATTTTGAGAAATGGAATTATAAAGGAAAAACAGATTTCTTATTTAAGTAAGTTTTTAATCTTTTTCCTTGCAATGATGGCCTGGAAACTCAAGCTAATCTAATGGTTGAAAGGAAATGGCTTTTTGACCCCTCTTCTGCCACAAGATGTCAGGGAGAAGGGGACCTAAGAATGCTCTGCAAATACAATACATTTTTGTTGTAAAATGAGTCAGGTAAGGTTGGGATGTATCCCAAAGAATCATTTCACTAGTCTCCTCTTCCCTCCAAAAAAAATCCTTTATCTCACAGATGTGTGATTTTTGCTGGAAGGAACTAATTATGTTTTGTTTTTGGCTTAAAAGCTATATCTGCGAATTCACATAAACAGGTTCAGCGCTCTGTTCAATACATTCAAATATCTCACACTTTTAAAATTGTTTAAAGGCCCAATTCAGTCATTATTATCTTTCAGAGAGACCCATGAAAGCTCTTCTTTACTTAATACTCTGCTTTACTGTCTAAGGCATTTCATATTTCCTTTCCCTAGGAACATCTATGACAATCTGATTCCTGAAAATTATATCAGAGGACTCACTAACCATATATATAGGGAGCTAAAGGCTTCTTCTTGGCTGACTGAACAGCAGATAGCCCAGGAACTGGGTTAAAGGGATGAGAGTCTAAATTTTTTGAGCTATTCCTGACTGATAGTGAAGATTATCTTATGCCAGGGCTATAGGAAATCCTGCATACCTGCGTGTGTCCACAGGGCTGGGTGCTGTTAAGTAGCAGCACAGCAGGTGGAGGAGCTCATTAGCATATACTCTCTTAGCAGATAGCGCTGAAGTTTACTACCATTAAACTGTTTTTGTGTGGCTTCAGTAATAAACTGGACTTTCTGAGGTGGCCTTGTATAGAGCCAGCATCTGGGAGACGCTGGCCTTCTGGAGTTTGTTCTTACTTCTGCTCATTCTGGTCCACAGGACTTTCATGTCCAATGTTATAATCCTCAATAGCCCCCTGTTTTAGGGGATTATATCACATTCATTCTGAATATAAATTTCACTGTTATCTGACCAAGCCGGTCCACTTCTGCTTTTACTCACTGTAATTTTCTAAAAAAGAGATAATACAAAGTAATCACTGTTAAAGACTTTGATATATTTATAGGGCTATTGTTTATAAAAATATACCCCCAAACGTATTGGGATTTAGTCTTAGGCCCACCTCAGTCTACATCGATGGGAAAATATCAGAATGTTCAGATTTAGTTCAAAGAAGCAGGTCACTCATCCCTTGTAAATATAACTCATGATTGCAAAATAAATAAATAAATCTGCCAATATTCATGTGCATTTCAAAATGAATTTTTTGCAGCTTTGCTTGTGCCTCCTCTCCCTACCACTCTTCCTTTGCACATCTGAGCGACAGAGACTGAGTTTTGCTCACACAAATTCTCAAAGGAATGTAAATTTTAATATCCAATGCCAACAAAATTGATATGTTTTAAATGAAATGGGCTACTGCTTTCAACAGCCATTCAAAAGACCCAGGCACAGAAGAAATTAAAGCCAGACATTGATGTCACAGCACGCATCATAATCAGGGTGGTGCCTGCACATGCAGTTATCTTGTGTGAAAGATCAGAGAAAATTACACTGAAACTCAACACACAATACATTTTACAGTAGTCCATTTTTTCTAGTAATGAATCATCTGATGTGTCCTCCATGGCTCTGAAATGAAACATTTAATATTTTCTAAGATTTCCTAGACTGCTGCACAGTTACCTGTCCCCATAGATTCAAAGCCCCAGTTATTTCTCTATGTCTTCCTGGGATTATGAATTTCACTCAGCCAACTAGAAATAGGAGCAAAACCCACATAAACTTGTGACCAATCACATCTAATAAACACAGTTCAAATATTAACACTGAATAGCAATTGAACATTTTGTAATCAATCCATAGATTAAAACTTTCTTGCAAAAATTAATTGACCACATTCAAGTAAATTTATTCAAGGAAACTATACGTTGCTTGCAAACATTCCGCTAGCAGGATATGGTCCTGATCCTGCAATATGTTGAATATTTGGAGAAAGCTACACCTGCATGGAATCCCTTTAGCTCTGCCCATGCACAGAAAACTGCAGGAATGGGGCCATGGAGATGAAATTCACCAAGTAAATTATTTACTCATCTCTAGACAGGATACATATAACTTTTTAAGTTTGTTACAATATGTATATTGTACATCCTGCTTTTAATTTATCTAAATACAATGTCTGTTTTGTAAACATCAAAGCTAACAAAATTGCCTTTTGAATTAATCTAAGATCCTCATATTTACTCGGCACTTTCTTCCTTTTATTTGTCAGCTAAACATCTGAGGAATGACCCTTACCCTGCTGTTTCTACTTAATATCAAAAGCTGTTATAGGAAAAAAAAATGTTTAACATTTACCACATTCTTTCACTAAGAGCCAGCAATTAACACGGGGTCTGGAGTCAGGAAACTCCAAAATGACTTTCATTGCAACCTGTCTGGGTGGCAAGCAGGAAATGAAATGGCGTTTTCTATTCTTGTCACATATAGTTGCAGGATTTACTAGAAGAGGATCTTGTTCCAGTTAGAGTAAGATTATACTGAAAGCTGCTGATCTATTTTCAGAAGAATTGTTACAATCCATGAGAGGAATAGGTCCAGGTAATAGAATTTTAACAGAAATGAATCTGTTACTAGCAAGGAAAAAATTGCTACAGCCAGCCAGACCTGAGGTGCCATACTTGCAATTTCGACCGTGGTGTACGAAATTGTGACTAAGAAGACAGGAAATATAGAGGAAGAATGTTCTTTTAATCCAAAACTCAAGCCCCCTGTGATTTGCCCCATGTTGGTCTTTTGCAGATAGTTCTGATTAAGCAGTTATTAGACCAGGTGATGAACCTCTCTTTCAAGTTGCTTCATGCTAAAACTTTACTCTAGCTCAGCTAATACAAACAATGAGAAGGAAATTAGATATTTCATGCTATTCTGATACGCTTTGCAGGAACCATTTTACCCTCTGGGACTAGACTTGAAGATTGAGACATTGTGGAAGATACAAAAAGGCCCAAGCAGTGTAACTGCATGGGATCATCAGTACCAAGATTATTAGTTAAAAGTTAAGGTCACCTGGGATATGTCTGCACTGCAGCTGGGAGTGTTCCTCCAAGCCCAGGCAAACAGACTCACATTTTGGTTCTTTGACCTTCATGTATTTTGTTGTTTTGGATTCATAGGAGACCACTACTGTCCAAAACACAATATCTTATCAAAATGAAAGTATTCCTATGCTACAAAGCTTGACGTAACATTTTGGTTTTGTTTGGCCAGTACTTAAAATGTGAGGTCCAGCAGAAAAAGCCTAAGGTAGATCATCAATACATTGTCTATCTATTGACCTACCTTAGGTCTCTTTAAAATAGATAAACTTTGTGTGCATTTAACTTTGTATATCTGACCTCCAAAACACAGATTTTCCCCACACACACTGGCTAATAGGGCTCAATTATCCTGTTCAGTGCAAAGGAGAAAAGATCAAAATTTACTCTTCAGGTTCTGGAAAAACAGACACATGACAATGCCCAAAATGTGCTACTTAGCAAGGTAAGCAGCAATGACAGTGTTACTACTGCACACAAGTAAAAGAAAACTCAGGTTAAGGGGGTGTGGCCAACTGGCAAAGGAAAAAGAAGAATTGGCTAAAATCCAAACCACAGTGAGGACTAGGGTTGTCTGAGCAAACCATTAAACATTTTAAGACAAGGGGATTTGGTACATTTTAATTTGCTTTTGACTGTCTTGGCATATTACACTTAGTTTGACTATAGCTTGACCTTAAAAAAAAAAAAAAAAAAAAAGAGAGAGTTCAAAAGATGGACTGCATAAAACCTAATACCATAGTTAATCCCCAAATGTGTGTAACATGAAAGTTAAAGATCACAAAAGACAAAAGCTTCCAGGCCCCAAAAGCTGCCCTCCACTGCTGTGTAGCTGATAAAATGTCCACACCCTGTTGAGTGGACATAGGCCATGTAAACAGATGTTCCTGAAGAGAAAGGGAAATGTTGAATAGCTGAATTGTTCTGTTATAGCTCTGCTCAGATTGACAGCTAAAGATTTTAAGAGTGGTTGCCATGACCAACAAACCCAGCCACTCTTTGAGCTCAGCTAAATCCAAGAGAAACATTCAACTTCATGTTTTTGCCCATGAGACAACTTGAATTTATTAGCTATATGCTGAGTTATTTGAGGTTAGACATAAACGTAAGTACAGATGTTGAAAGAATATTCAGACTGGAGTGGATTCAGGGGCTTTATTAACGTTCTTACTGAAATTTTCTTATTATTATTACTTTTTAAAATAGCATTGCGCTTGCTAACAGCCTTTTAAAACTTGAAAGTTTAACTGTATCTTGACTTGTAGTGAGCACAGCAGCAACTCTCATCTGAGACACAAGGAATAAAACAGCATGTTGTATAGCCATCCACTGTTCCCACACTTCTCGGAACCTCTAAAACGTTGTAATAAAATAAGGTGTTGCCCTGATGTTTAAAACATTTGCATCTTTGTTCCTTCTAAAATGAGGTAATCTTTCACATTAAAATAATAGTTCTTTTCTTTTTCTTTTTTGAGAATACTTATTTTGCAGACACTATGTTTTATAATATAGTCAAATGAAAAGTGTACAAGTATCTTACCTGTGAGAGCTAACTGCTTGACCACTACTGCAAACTCAGGTGTTTTGGACCATTATTGTAGAATATTATCATACTTTTTTTTTTAGTTGCTTGTTTAACTCAGACAGTCTTTGGGAAAGAGTCTGAATAATGTCCACTACATTATTTTTGCCAGATAATGGTTACCATGACTGTATAGAACAGATCTCTGGGGAAAAAAATAAACTATAAGTTGCTTTTCAAATATGAGCATTGAAGACTCCACTAGTTTAAAAAAATGAATATGTTTAATCTGTTCATGGGTAAAGAATTAAGGAGATGAATTGGAACAGCTGAGAAACCAATCACAGTGCTGTGCGCCTTTTTCTGTTTGCTTTTCACATAGGCAATCTGCTAAGGCATGGCTGACACAGCTCCTGTTGATACACTTCTATCTCGTGATACACATATCAAAAACGCATAGATAAGATGGTCGATCTTGTGCCTTCCTTGTTCTGCCACACGCTTTTACTTCAAACCACATGTCATTAATAGAGCTAATGGGATTTTGGCATGGAACCAAAGGGGAAGGAGGGAAAGAAGGAGGTGGGAGATGGATAGGAGCATGCCTTTCTTTACTCTAAAGCAGTGTCAGGTCTATCAGCCTTCTCTTTAGTACTTCCTGACAGGGCTGGAGGCACTTCTCTGTACATGAATGTGTCTCATGCATTCATGAGCCTCTTTGACACCACTGAATCTTTTGTTAAAGATTGAAAATGCAGATCATTGCCCCAGCCTTCTCTCAGCTGCCATATGGCATTGTGGAAAGGGGCCCACAAAGGAAGGAGAGAAAAAAAAATCCCCAACAACCTAGAAATCAGGCTACCAGCAGATGAAATTGATTTATTTTAACTATTAGAGAGTGGAGGCCTTTTGGAACATAAAACCCCTCATAGAGCAGGCAGACAGGCTGCTCATATGACAGCTCTGGTATATGTTAAAAAACCAACATGGCAGAAAATAGAAACACCATTGTTTTGCTTAACTACTGTATCAAATTTCTATGAAATGGAATGCTCCATCTGAAGCAAACCAACTGCCGAGGTTGCTAGTTGCCTTTTTTTTTTTAAGTTTATAAAAGGTAAAAGCCATAAATTACAGAATAGCACAGGATCAACAGTCTAGCAACACTGTTATATTTTTCTAACTTCTCTACAATAATCTTCGGTTTATGTTTCATTTTTGCTGAACTAAACATTTACTAAATAAGGCAGACACTTTACAAAATCACTCGCACATTGATAGTTGTTTGCATAAACTATCTTTTGAATGACTACAAATGATGGGAGAAAGGTGCAACATTCTGGAGGTAACAAGCTCAGTTTTGGGTAAGGAGTCTTATAAGCTTCTAAACTGTGTGAACAATCTCAGATGAAGAGTTCAGCTAAATCTGAGCAAGCCACAATAAAAAAGAAAGGAATGTCCAGTGGTTAGGTTAGGGTATTCCCTTGAGGTGTGGGAAACTGAGGTTCAACTCTTGACGCCACCACAGTCTGTCTGTAAGACTGAGAAAATGCACTTGCGGCTATCTTTGAAAAAAGGATGTAGGTGCTTAAATCCCAGAATCAGGCCCCACTGGGATTCACAGAACCCCTGCTCAGCTGCTGCTGAAGCCTGTAGCTGTCTAAATTCTCGAGGTAAAAGTTTCCTGGGCACCTATGCTGCTGCCTCTAAGCTTGCATCTGGTTGCCTCAGAGCAGGTGTCTGGGCACCTAAATCCCAGTGAGATGTGGAAAATAGGTGTTCTTTGCCTGTAACTTGCCAGCAGGGCCCAATCTGGTAGGGGAGCTAGGAGCACACTGAGTGGATTAGGCCCGAGGGATGGGAGAGAGAGGAAGACTTGTCTCACAAATGTTCCATTATGAATAAATAATTTTTAAAAAGTCATTGGAGCAAGGGGACGGGAGTCTGGGTCTCCCAGCTCTCCCATGGATGTGCTAACTACCAAGTAACAGCATCAGTCTCAGGCTTGTTTTCTGTTTCTCTCTGGCCCAAGGAAACTTTCATTACTTAATGCACGGTGGAACAGCTTCAAAAAGAGAGACAGAGAGCCACACATCAGAATTTCCTATAGCCCAGTGGTCAAAGTACTCGCCTGCCAGATGACAGAGCCCTGTCCAAATCCCTTCTCCTCATAAGGTGGAGGAGGGACTGGAGCCAGGGCCCTTCCACATCCTAGGTGAGTACTTTTAACTACTGGGCTAAAAATTATGAGGGAGCTCATCTCCTTACTCCCCTTGCTTCTTGTTAAAATCATAGGCACCTAATGCCAAGAGAGGGTTGGCAGCTGAGGTTTTGAAGCAGTGTGAAGTGCCTCTCTGCAGCCCAGACTTAGGTGCCAATCTCCAAGAGAGGGGAGGGGCTTAGCACACACCCTTCCTGTTGGGTAGGTTAGGTGAGGAGCTTCCTAGCACGTGGCTTTCTTAAATCCCTTCAGAGGCATCTCTCTCTCCACATTCATTGTATAGGGAGTCTAGGCATCAAACCAGGCTTTGTGAATCACTGGTTTTCTGGGCACCTAAAGGTTAAGTAGAGTGATGCTCAGCATCACCATGCTTAAATTTCTTTGTGAGTCTAGTCCTTGGTCTTTCTGTGCCTTCATTCCCATCTGTAAAACAGAGACAATTGCAATTCCCTGCCTCACAGAGTTGCTTTAAACTTAAATTTTTCTAAGGCTTTTTAGTGGGGGTAGGTGAAGAGGGTATGTTGCTCAGATGTCTAAGAATTTTGATGGGAAAGGGAGACTGTCCAACTTCCTGGATGAACAAGTGGCCCCAAATGCAGGTTCCTTAAACTTTTACCAGATGGGCTGACCTCGAAAAACACATTATTGTTGCTATACATTTCTGTATTACAGTAGTGCCAAGAATCTTGCACTGCGGTTGAACAATGGAGTCATATTATTCATAAGGCAGAAGAATTCAGTCAGCTGCCAAGTATTCATGACATTTTGCACTTATCATAAAAGATGCATGGATCTTAGCACAAACGATGTCTAAAATTTCAGAGTAGAAGTGGGATATTCACTATTCTGTTGTTTAAAAAGCTTCCATCATTTAATCAGGAAGCAGAAACAATACTATGTGACTAATAAAAATAGCAAATAATTAATAGTTCAAGTGAATGCTGGATGAAGAATCCATAGATAGAAAATTATTTATCCAAACTATTCAGCAACTGCTTACAATTAACAAAGTGTTTCAAAGAAAATCAGGTTCTGTTCATGCACAAATTTGCTGCAAATATTATTTATAAAAAAAAAGTCTACTGATACTGGCATTTACACTTTTTCATACATTCACTTCTATACAGATAAACAAAATATCATTAATTCTAAATATTCTCCTCTTCCATGCTTGTACAAGGGGGGGAACGGAAGGAGATAGAAAGATCAAGGAAGGTTAGATGGTCGGAGTGTTTCAGATTCTGGTAAGGAGAAGAAACTATCTCTGCCTCTACAATGACAATCTCTCTAGACAGCTATGGTTTTCAGGATATATGAAACTTGTGAGAGCGGGAGATAGAGCTCTCTCCACAGCCTGCCCAAGTCCATGGAACTCACTTCTGAAGGAAGCAAGAATGGCCACAAATCTCACCGCTTTCAGAGCAGAGTGTAACACTCATGTCTTCAACTTAGCTTTCCCACAGACACAATACAAACAACAATGAAAGGGAAAAAGGGAGAAGGAAGAGAAGTAAAAAAAATTCACTACTACTGCCTTAAGGGAAGTAGGCAGAGACACTAGACCCTGTGTGTGCATCTACAGTATAGTGATGATCATTTTGTTAGGCACTTAGATACTATTGTGATAAATGGGTATAAATGCATAGTCAGATAAACAGAAAGTCAAATAAAGAGGGAGAAAGCATGAGTGGGGTGGGGTGAAATCAGATGTGATCTGTGTTTGCATCAGATCAACCTAGTTTATCCTGTGACGTGGCAAACCAGACCCTGTTATCAGATTAAGTCTTCCAAAGCTCCTACATTTTAGCATTTTACAAAAGGTATTAGTAGTATCACAAAAGGCTAAAAGGTACAGGCTCCGTAGTACTGTATTTAACTCCTTGCTGCATACAGGAGAGAGATCATTCAAACTCTTTCCCTGTGGCTTTTCTTCTCTGTCAAAGACATTCACTGAAGAACAACTTGCTTATGTCTAATAAGTGAAAAAGTGCAGTGTAAAGGCAGGATGTTCTCTAGTGAAACCAGGACCCAAAATAATGGCAGGTTTAGCATACAACACAATTATTTTGGTCAGTTAAAACTAGAGGAGACTGAAGAGCTTTGGAAAGTCTTGACAAAACTAACTCAATGGTCAGCACAGCGGCAGATGAAATTCACTGTTTATAATTGAAAGATAATGCACACTTAGAGGGATCATTTGAAATACTCATACACATTGCTGGGGTCTAAATTAACAGAAACCAGTAGGAAATTGGACTGGGGTACTATTGCGGTTGGCTCATTGAGAACTCTGTTCAGGGCACAGTGGCAGTCAAAAATGTTAGGCCGAATAAACAGATAGCTGGACCCTATGTCAGCTAAGAATAGGACTGATACACATGTGATACGGGAGAAACCTGAGCAAGTGGTAGACCTGGTTGTTTCATTGCCTAGGTACAATTACTCCAGGCAGTGTGCAGAGTGCCTATTTTTCTTTTAAAAATGGGTACTATGCACCTGAACTTGGAAGCAGGGAGGTCTGCTCAGACTCTCAGCCGCTGTCATTTTCCATTACACCCTTTCTTTTCCATTATGGCACGAACTCAAGATATACATAGAGTGGATTGGAGGCAGTGCTAGTTGGAAACTGGAGGTGCGGGAGGACTCTCAAAACAATTCACAAATACTTTTTTCTGGCATTTTCCCCCTTCAATATTTTTGAAGTTTTCCACCCAGATCTAGTTGAGCCTGTGTACCCAGTGTGGAAATGTGTTCAGAATGTGGACTGAGATTCTTGCACCCATTGTGTATTGTTTTACACTTGCTACGTCGTGCAAGTCTTACTGGTATTTCACATCATAAAGGTGATATTAGCCTGCAATGTGACAAGTGCCTGGAGAAAAACGTACAAACTCAAAGCTTAAGGGAAAAGCGAGGAGGCCACATATGAGAAATGTCAAGCAGAAGAATTTGTTTAGAGGAAGCTAATATATAGGTTAAAATATTATCATGTTCCAAAAAGTAATTTTCCCATGTGATATAGGGTTTTATATTTTATGCTTTGAATGTATTGTGCTGGGCTCAAATTTGACTTAACAAAGAGACAAAACTTCCTGAACACCTTGGTTACTAAATCTAGGTATGAAAAAATACGGTACCTGATCGACTGATGCAGTTAGACAGCTGACAGATTGTACATTAGTAACAGAGCACAAAAATGTGATTTGTCCTTTATGTCTGGTGCAACTGTCAGATAAAAAGATTAACCATAAATGGCCCACTCATTCTAGGCATGTGTTTGAATTAGCCATGATTTTATCCCCTTCTTTTCACTTCACTGACAGGGGGATTTGTGGTCATAACTATAATCTGCTCTAAGAATCTTGGCTTTCAAGCTTTTGAGAGTTCTGCAATTTAATAGACCTGGAAAAATTGATCGAATGGAACAGGATAATAGATTCCAATACTGACTGAACCTTTGAGGAGTATTAGAGAGTTCTTAATGCTTCTCTTATTCCTTTTTGATCACTCTCATTTGCCTTGTGAAATATAAAAATGTCTTGGAAAGGAGTGTATTGAAAGTAGCAGGAAGTAACAGAGAGACCATAATGTGTGATAAAATTGGAGATATCTGTATTTATGAAATAAAAAGGTCACACACGTAAGCGTAACAAACTATTCCCTCATCATCCCATCTGACATAAGCAAAGACTGAAGCCACTACATTCAGAATTAAAAGCTTGGGCCTTTATGACTTGAGATAAAGGAGGAACTCTACCAGGTTGCAGCAGACTATTTCACTCTTGTACAAACTAGCCACTAGAAAGGGAGAGAGACAACATAATGCATTGGTAGGTTACACACAAAACTATTAGGCATAATATTCCTTTCCTATTTGTATACCATGGGAGGATCTTTGAAATTTCTGACCTAATTATTCCTTTATGCTATTGATTAGTTCTTGTATGTATGAAGTTATGGATAGGTGCACTATTAACTTCTGTTTATAGAAAGCTTCCTTATATGTTCCAAATAGTAGCAAAGATTAAAAATATTGCCAACAATTCCATCCGATTAGATTCAAACTCTTGAAAGTTAAAACTATTGACCGATCTTTGATTTGTCATCTGCTTACTTAAATTTTGAATGTAAATATAACACATGTATTTCTTATATTCTTTTTTGCTTATGCTTCTTAACTAGTTGTATAAAATTGTTCAATAGATGAAATTTAGATTCTATGCTAACTCATTCAGAAGTGTTTTGTTGAAAAAAAAATGAAGATAAACATTTCATCCACAATAAGGATGTTTTGAATGACAAAGCATTTTAGAACGCTGTGTAAAAAAAAATGAGTAAGTCACATATACAACGCACACAAAAACTGGCCTTTAATTTTATGATACATAAAAAATAACTTTTTCTCTACACAAAAATTTTATCGCACCAGAAAATGGAGGCATATTTGAACACAGCTCAGTTCATTCCAGTCTTTCAATGTTAATGATTCATTTAGAGAAACTTGCAACTAAAAATAGGGAAAAGTATTACTTTCTGAGAATCTGGCCTAGCATGGCACTGTCTGTGCACTTGAAATATTTAATGGCAGTTTGGTTTTGCTGTTATATTTTAGAGAAAATTCTAAAGTAACTTTTCTTTAGCGTTACATATTGACAGCTAAGAGATTCAACTTTTTTAATCCTCTGCTCCTGCTTATATTTTATTTTGTTCTCAATTTCAAAATCTGTTCAGAGCACAATAGAAGTGCCTAGCAGTAAACAAATGTATGAAAGTACATTAATGTAATGTTAGCACTATAGTTTTAACAACACAGATGTCAGCAGCTGAAGAAAAACTGAAGTTCTGAATAATCTTTGCTTGGTACCATTGCACATATTGTGTCAATTCTCTGCTAGTGTAATGTCAGGGAACTTGCAGCAATTTATACCAGCCAAAAATTCAACCCATAGGACTCAGTTTTGCTTATAACTATGCCCCGAATTTCCCCTGCCCACTACGAGAGAATGTGTGTATGTGTTGCCAGCTCTCCCAAATTTATGAAGTAAGATGTCTGATGGTGTGGAGCTGCCAGCTTCTCCCTAAATTCAAATGAATTAAGTCTGTATTTCCTGGCCTATCTGCTCCTCCTTCAGCTTCAGGGGTTTTTCACCCTTTTCACCTTTCCAAGACCTGATGTTTCAGAGGTGGAAAGAGGAGCGAGAGTTGGCTGATACATTTTTCACAGAAGATGGAAAACGAGGGAACAAGGCTACCCCAAGCTCTTGGCTCTTTCTGCTCCCTCCTCACACACACCTCCTGTGAGAATAGTATTGGCTGCACCGTCTCCTCCCCCCTTCTCCCCAGTAACTCCTGTTGACTACTGAGGGGCAGGGGGAAGCCTGTTAACTAGTGAGGGACAGGGGTAGAATTCCACCTGCTTTCTGCAGCAGTTCAGTGTAACTTGTTTTCCCCAGAAGGTGGGGAAGAGGTAGAAGCAACATATGAGAGAAGGTTTAACTGGGTGGACTGAAATTCTTGAGAGGGCTGGAGCTTCCAAAGTCATGGATAGAACATGAGGGTGACAGACTTTACCATTTACTGAAAGGTGACCTATAGTTCCTTGTAGTGAGCTTGAGGAGCTTTCAGATGAAAGATGAGACGGTAGGGGAACAGAAAGAGAAGAGGATCGAGGCAGATCTAACCGCAGGTGGAAAAGAGGAGATATAAATGTAAGAGGCTCTTCTACCTCACCTTAGAATTTGAATAATGAGTTTATTTATCATAAGGAAACTAAGGATCAATAGATGTGACATGCTGAAATATTCCACTTTTAAAGAATAAAAATGATATTTTAAAATAGCAAAAACAAAAAGCAAAGCCAGCTTGGCAAAAAGGGATATCTGGCCCCTGCATTTAGGATCCATGATCAACTACAGTTTAGCAGAATTCTCTCTTTGGCACCTGTAAAGAGGTGACAAGAAGCTTTCTGAATAGGAACCTGGAGTTAAACCTGCTTCATGATGCCAGAAAGATGCTATATTTGAAAAGATGTGGCCAATTTCTCACTACCCCTGTACTCTAAAGCCATTGGCTCCCAGAACTGGAAAGGAGAAGGGAGAATCTACACATGGCAACAGAGAGACAGAAAATGCTATAATGCTACAGAACCCTTTCTTGTCACAAGCAGAATGAAAACTTTTTGCATCTGTTCAGTGATGTAAGCTAAGGAGTGAGATCATTGGTCTTCTTTTCCTTTATGCTGCTTTTCTTTGAGAATCACAGTGGCAGCATGGAGAGTAGGGAGGACCAGACCTCTCTTTCTTCTGCAATAGGTTCCAGTTCCTCCTGGGAGATTCCCAGGCATTTCCAGGCCAGCCAGAAGATATAATCCTTCCAGCGTGTCCTGGATCACCCTGCTGGCCTCCTCCCAGTGGGATGTACCCCATATAGTTCCAAAGGAAGCCTACCGGGGGCATCCTTATCAGGTGCCCAAACTACCTCAGTTGACTCCTCTCAATCCATAGGAGTAGTGGCTCTACTCCAAGGCTCTCCTGAATAGCCAAGCCTCTCACCCTATTTCATAGTCAGCCTAGCCACCCTGAGAAGAAACCTCATTTCTGCCACTTGAACCTGTAATCTCGTCCTTTCAGTCATTACCCATAGTTCATGACCATAGATGAGGATAGGGACATAGACTTAGCTGTAAACAGAAAGCTTCAACCAAAAACTTAGCACCACGATGGACCTGTACAACACCCGCATCACTTCTGTCATTGCACTAATCCACTGGTCAATCTCATGCTCCCGTTACCATCGCTTGTGAACAAAACCCCTTGATACCTAAACTCTTCCACTAAAGGCAGCTGCTTCCCCTTCACCTGAAGAGAACATGCCACTTTCTTCTGGGAAAGAACCATGACTTCTGATTTGGAGGTGCTGATTCTTGTCCCAGCTGCTTCATACTCAGCAGTGAAGTGTTCAAGTGAATGGCAGAGATCACAGCACGAAGAATCAAGGACAACATCTGCAAACAGCAGAAATGCCACCTCCAAGTCATCGTGCTGGATACACTCCCCAAGTTGGCTGCTGCTTGATATCCTGCCTATGAAGATTATGAACAGGAGTGGTGACAGAATGCACCCTTGGTGAAATCCAACACCACCTTGAACAAACTTAATTTAATACCAATATTGTGAGATCATTGGTGATTATTTTAACTGTTGAAGACCGCTGGTTGGCATACAAGTTTTGTGTTCCTGGAGGGAAGTTCCATCAATTATTTTGGTCCCCAGCTGCCATGGAGTTCAGGGAATAGGTATGCTAGCCTTTAGGTATAAAACCTAATCGAATTGAGCCTGTTCAGATGTGGAGAGGTCACAATATGTCGACCAAGTGCTTAGATTCTAAAAGAAAATAGAGTCTGCAGCACTTTGTGATATGTGGATCATGTATCAGTGAAACCAAAGATATCAGACAAAAACCTACTTTCCACCACACCTCCATTGGTGGCTAAGTGATTATGTTGTAGTGTGTCTAAACAGCAATCAATCTGGGGCAGAAGTTTCAAATCTGGCTGTCTAAACTAGACCTTCAAAATCAGAGAAGAACCATTGTGCGTACAAAGCCAAATTTGCACTCACACAATGAGTAACTGTGCATACGTGAATGTTAACTTGTACAAAGTTATCCACAAGTAAAATTCACTGCAATCTAGACCCACATATACAATTAATTATTGGTTGAAAACAAGACAGGTCTTTGAATTCTGTTGATCTGAAAATCCCTCTCAGATATTTTATACATACTCAGTCAGTAGCTGGAAGAATTTCTGCAGCTATATGTTTGTAGTAATTGACTTGAATACATTAGGGGTTTTGATATAAATATGGATATATTTTAATATTGAAAATGAAAGCAGGTGCTGTTTTGTTTTGGATTACATGCCACTGTTCTGAAGAACTCCAATGGCAAGATCCTCCAGTCTGGCTGAAAGATGTTTAGGGCCAGATTGAAGAAAGGGAGTTAAAATGACTTTTATGTCATTTTTGCAGGTGATCCACGGGTCCAACTGTACTGGATCTGAGCAGACCAAGAGCTACTATAATTTATGGTGGATTCCCATCATAGCAAAATAGGGAATCAATAGAGTACAGGCCTGTGAGAGCAGCATCCCCCTTCCACTGGATACATACCCCTGGATGTGTAGTCAGAAGTGGGGTAGCATAAGAACTGCTATGTTACCTGAGGATTCCAAACCACAGAGGGAATCCTCAAGGGACCATTTAATCTGGATTTCCAGTGCTGGAGGGGTTGAGGCTTATCCCTAAGGTTGGGTCCTGTAAACACAGGATTGTATCCTATGCTGCTTAAAGGTTTTAGTAGCAATATCACAAACAAGTGGCATTTCGAATATCTACCTTTCTTTCGCCTGAGACTGATTGTTCAGTATTTTCTATCAACCAAAGATGCAGCACTGACTGTGTCTATTTTTTTGAATATGTATAATGCCACATGGATGAAAGGATAAAACAAAAGCAAAAACCACATTACTGTTTAGTAAATTGTACAGCACAGTAAAACTGGCAAGCTATTATCTAGAGAGAAGTCTGACACATCATCCTCTTGGTAGAAGAACATTCTGATAAATATATTCTTTGCACATATTAAAAGTTCAGGGTCTCCTATTCTGTTTGCTGAATTGCCTTATGTCATCTGCATACCCACAGCCTCATATTTGCTTTCTATTTTCATATCTATGGGAACGGAATCTGCTTTTCAGTGTTCTGTGAATATCCCTCCTGCTGCTGTCGGCTGTGACTTAGGCCTGGGTTTCCACAACCCTTTTTATTTTTAAATGATGCTGAACCACAGTTAGCGCACTTGGCAATCTTGAGATTCCAGCACAGTTCACTGTAAGGTGGAAGGGGGGGACCGGGACTTCTCATTGATCCTGTTTTCAACTAATTTTCACCAAACGCTGATGGATTTGCAAATTCATGGGGGATGATTCTGAACCCATTTATTTTGGTATAAATCAGAAGTAACTCCACTCAAATCAGAGAGTGGCTGTATAGGAGATCAGAATCAGGTTTGTTATCTTTTGCATAGGCAAATGCACGCTGAAATTGAATAATTTTTCCATTTTTATAATCTTGTCAAGACTGCTGTGCTTTTATGACTTCTCCTAGCTAGTTACTCTGGTTATAAACAGGTAGTAAACCCTCACTCACTTTTTCCATCAGAGGCAGAGATGCTTTTGTTTACTCCCAGTCCGCTAATAATAAGTGCAACTATCTACTAGGTTCTTAATGCACAGTGCTTTCTTACCTTGTCACTAAGAGCTAAATCCCTTGTACAGAAGTTCAGAACAAGTACTGCATTTTCAGTGAATCACTGTTGTTCTTTGTTAGTGTCAAGGAGGAGAAATGAGTACTCTGTTTTAGATATACTCAAGGAAGATTATAGCTTCAGAATTGCTGTCTCCAGCTGTCTTCCATTTATAATCTATTTTGTTCTTTACTATTTGTATGTTCTGAATGTTTTGTTCCCTTGCTTTACATTTTAAACATGATGCAGATAGCTTACGGCATGATGTTAGATACAGGGCTTTAAACTGACAAATTTGTTCTTTTTATATCTTCTCCAAGTCTTTCATTTGTTTTCATGTTTACCTTTGCAAGTAGTCATGATTGTTGTAGAGATCAGTGAGAAAAGTTTTCCAAGGCAAGAGTCACCAGTTTATGTTTTGTGTTTGATTTGTTTAGTTACTAAACAATTCACAAGCCAGGAAGCTTGGCGTCAGTTTAGTCATGTCCTAAGCTTAGATGGAAAACAATGATGCGTTAACATTACAAAATTTGGTGTTGTCCAAATTTAACTAATAAATCTGATCTGAAACACCAGTCAAGAAAAAGGTCATAGTGTGATCGAGTACAGAAAATTAAAGCCACCAGTGCTATAACTGTCAGCAGTTAGTAAAACAAACGGAGCACTAGGATGACACTGTGCATAGGTCTGGTGAGATCACAGACAATCTGGACTTTTCAGGTTCAGGCTCTAGTAGAGACAGCACTGACCAAATCCCTGGATCCAAACAGCCCTTATCTTTGGATCTGAATTCAGACCTAAATTTATGACTCAGTGCTATCTCTAGTCAGAATTCTTCTTCGTGGAATGTGATGATGAAACAATGTACAATACTCCATGTGTGGTCACAATGAACTCAGTGGGGCTTGGGACATCGCCCAGGAAGCGATCAGAATAATCTAGGGTTGATCCCATACTGAGAAATGGGAACTAAAACAGTAAAGTATCTCCAAATATAGAATTAGGAGATGTTTAGAAAAATAAGATGTATGGGCTGGATTCTCCAGTTCACCATGTTCATTTTGCATTTATGTGGCACCACGTGAAACTAAAGCAGCTAGAGGGCAACACTGGAGAATTTCCCGTGTAGAAAAACTGGTGCAAACCTGGGAGAGATGGCTCTGCTGCCTAAGCCTCCTCTGCTAGAACCTCCAGCAGTGTCAGAGGTGGGGAGGGAATGAGCATGGGACAGCATGCATGCTGTGAAGCATGTAGCTTTAATTTATTCAGGAGTCGGGCAATTGAAAATCAGGAGCTGCAGCTAGCTCCCTCCCTCAGAGAACCTTCATCTCTACTGTTCCTGAGCCTTATACTTAGGAGGAAGAGAAGTGAGGATTAAAACTGTGGAAAATTTGTTACAATTCATTAAAATTTGCCTGCCTGGGGGTTTTGTTTCAAACTGACATCTCAGGACAAGCCTTTTGAACAAGTTTGGGCTGATTTATGGTTTCATGTCAAAGCCATGCAAATGTTTTCCAGCAGTCTCATGTAAATCTGAATTAAAAAACTTTGGTTTTGATTCATTTCAAATTTTGTGTTTGTCCCCAACATACAATGTCATGTGACTCAAAACTGTAAAGGTTCAGATATACCACTGATCAGCCCAGCTCCCAAAGGAAACAAGATAAACCTCTATATAAAATTCTGAAACAGATAGAGAAAGTGGATTCCATAACAGTATTTGTGCAACTAAACAGGCTGATAAGCGTGAGGACCCAGATGAAGCGTAATTCACAATGTCCTGGGCACTAAAAGGGTTTAGGCAAAACTTATTTACACCAAGGGTAATTAATGTGTCCTCAGAGTGTCTACTGCTCTTTAGACCAGATGTAAAACAGCTGTCTGGAAGTCTCAAAGGACTCAGAAATGTGCACATCAGGATTTCTGGAGTATAAATAAAAGGACCAATTCACTAAGAACAGAGAAAATGGAAAAGAGATGACGCTCAGCTGCTTGTTTCAATAACTGTAGGAAAATGGCAACTGAAAATCAGAGGCTCTTCTTTAATAGTAATTTCAGGATGTAGTAAAATCAAATCACTCTTTGTCTGCAACCTTGTAGTGGGTCTGCAAAGAGCCTTTGGCCCATTGCTTAGGTAGCCACATTAAGACATGTAGTGTCTTGTTTCAACAAAGAGTAAGCTCAGATGAACTCGTACTATGCTGGGATACAGAGATCCCAGCATTAGATCAACTCAAGTGAACAGTTATTGGGAAATGTTGACAGAGGCCTAAAGTTAAGCAATTAAATCCATATTGAGGAATATAAATAAAGGGCTTGATATTCAGTGGTGCTTAGAACCCCTGGATATAGATATTGGTGCTTAACTTTAGGCCCCTGAGTTGAAGATGTCTGCGTACTATAAAAACAGAAGAAATCCGATAATAGCAAAATAAAGAAAGGAGGAGAGAGAAGACTCTTGGTTGATGCTACTTATGTCATGGTTCACAGAGCTGCTACCCTTGTGATTCCCTTTTTGTAAAAGAAATATGCATAACAATTAAGAGCATCTGTGCTATCAGGAAACATATATAGACACATATGAATAGGATTTCTAACTTTTAAACCTCTGCACTGTAAATAGGTATTGATTCACTCCTCCTCCCCCACCTTTTTGGGAAATATTTAGATCAATAGTCTTGCTTCTATGTACTGTTCAGTGGGGGAGCTGGAGAGGGGGGAAAGAAGGGAGGAGTTGGCTATTTAGATATTTAATAGAGGTTAGTATTGAATAGGAGAATCCCAAGAATCCTAACTGGTTTCTAAACTATTTTTTGTGAGGAAAGATGCAGATTTTTCTGTATGGATGTAGCTTTTAGAGACCACGACTATGGGCAGGGAGGATTAATATCTGTTTGAGAACTAGGACCAGCTGGTGCTACCGACTGGTATTTTTTACTTTTCCTTTGGGGTGGTGATTTTGAGGAAGTAGGGGGGTAAGGATGCTAAGCACTGAAGACAAGAAACAGAAGAAGTTGTGACCAGAAAGACTGAGAATTGGTTACAGCAGCAGTCCACCAGCTGCCATTACAATGAGTATTGTGTACATTTGCATGGTGTAGGCTCTAATTCAGTTTTACAGTCAAAAAAGAATAGGAGGCAATTGCCACAGCATCCACCACCAAACATGATAAATAACCTGTTATTGGGATCATGTATTTAACTCAGTCAAGAGATTTGAACTGGAAAAAAGCTGACAGAAGAGCCAGGATCAAACCTAAGCAACCACACTCATGCAATGCAAAAAAGACAAAGGAAAATACTTTTTGGGGTTGGTAACACTGATACTATGAAAACAGTAATATATATTTTTGTTTGTGTTAAATTTTGCTGTCAGTGAAGCTGAAATCTGCATCACAGTGGAATTGAAGATATAAATAAATCACCCATTTTGTTGGGAATTATGCCCGGTCTTCTGGAATGCCCTAATGTTTATAATAATAAAAACATTTCAGTTTGGCAATGTTCAGAGAATTTAAAATAGTCATTAAAGGTAAAATTTGCAAAAGGGCATAAGTGATTTGGCAGCCTAAAATCCCCCAAAAGTAATTTAAACACTTTGGGGCTATGTAATTTCTGCAAATGTGTTAGTTGGCACCTTATTTACAAACAATTAATTGAAATAAAATTCAAGCTGTTTTGATTAGACATATGGGTCACATGGTATATTTTTGTTCTGAGTAGATGAGTATAACTCTTGGAATCAAGATTCTAGAGTAATATTCATGTTTATCATTGTAAATTTTGTTTTCTGCAAATCTTACTTCATATGCTGCTCAGTGAGCTTTCCTGCCATTAAACATCTTCCCTAGAATATTCTCAGAAATCAGACATTAAAAAGGTTGCAAACCCATTTAAAGCATATTAAAAGGAATGGATGTAGACAACATTTTGAAGTATTTGTCCAGCTCTAGTTCTCAGTCACTAGTTAGTGTCTGCTGTGCCAGATGAGACGGTTCTCCCCCCTCCCCCACCCAGCTTTGTTGATATCCATTGATTCTGAATTGATAGGTATTGCAATATGGGCACAGCAAGATTCTCAATTATACCAGAAAGACAGAACTATTTCAATGTACTGCATGGAAGAGCAGCATGAACACAGCAAAAACTGATTATGAATTTTTCCCCCTTGTTTTTTCTTATGGTGGGAATAGGTCATCTTGTAAAAATGTTTGACATTTGGACCTCTGTTTAAGTTACATTGACTTCAACATTTATTTTCCATCCCAGAAAAACCCAGACTGTGAGTATTTGTATTTTTCTCCATTGTCTGTTCATAGGAGGATGTGTGTGTGTGTGTGTGCGTGCACGTGTGTGCATCATTGGCTGGGTATAAGGGAGACATCTACTGGCGGAACATGGAGATATTTCTTGAGCAGATTTATTCTCTGCTCGTATTAGGAGATCTTTCTCAGGCCCGACCTACACTTACCTTCCGGATTCGGTGGCAGTCGATGGGAGATACATAGGTGACGTAAATCACTTGCATATCTCCCATCGACTTCGCTTCGTCTGCTCCGTGCGCTGTCCACACTGTGCTGCACTGAAGGGAACAGCGTTCTCCTCGATGCAGCGCTACGCCACTTATTGGGGTGGTTTTCTTGCATCGATTGCTGGATCAACTGAGTGGGTCTACAAAGACCACTCAATCAATCCAGAGCAATCAATCTGACGGCGGCAAATTTGCCGCCAGCAGTGTGGACCCAGCCTCAGATACGTTTCATTCTGGTTTAAAGAGACAGGAGAGGAAACAGTGAAATACAGTTTGGTAAATCCATTTGTTTCTATTAGGTTGCTAATTTTCTAGAATTACAGTCCATAGTAAGGAAAAGAATACATACAACAAAAATAGAATGAGAAATAAAACAATATCTCTTCTTTTTACTGGCAAACAACTGAACTGGCTAGCTTCACAGTTGATGACAACTCTTCCACTTTTTCTAATGGCAGTAACAGTCCTTTTGCCAATTTAACTTACCTCAATATTATGCAATCAATGTAAATAAATAATGCTATAAAAGGAAGAAAATGCAATTTAACTCTGGTAGGTAGATATGATCAAACATAGAATCATGGAATATTATAGTTGGAAGGGACCTCAGGAGGTCATCTAGTCCAACCCCCTGCTCAAAGCAGGACTAACCTCAGCTAAATAATCCAAGCCAGGGTTTTGTCAAGCCTCATCTTAAAAACCTCTAAAGATGGAGATGCCACCACCTCCCTAGCTAACCCTTTCCAATTCTCCACCACCCTCCTAGTGAAAATTGTTTTCCTAATGTCCAACCTCCCCCACTGCAACTTGAGACCGTTGCTCCTTGTTCTGTCATCTGTCACCACTGAAAACAGCTTAGCTCCATCCTCCCTGGAGCCCCCTTTCAGGTAGTTAAAGGCTGCTATCAAATCCCCCCTCATTCTTCTCTTCTGCAGACTAAACAGGCCTAGTTCTTTCAGCCTCTCCTCATAAGTCTTGTGCTCCATCCCCCTTATGATTTTTGTTGCCCTCCACTGGACTCTCTCCAACTTGTCCACATCCTTTTTGTAGTGGAGGGCCCAAAACTGGACACAATATTCCAAATGTGGCCTCACCAATGCCAAATAGAGGGGAATAATCACTGCTGACTCATATCCAGCTTCTTATCCACTGTAACCCCCGGATTCTTTTCTGCAGAACTGCTGGCTAACTCGTCTGTCCCCAGTCTGTAGCTGTGCATGGGATTCTTCCATCCTAAGTGCAGAACTCTGCACTTGTCCTTGTTGAGCCTCATCAGATTTCTTTTGGCCCAATCCTCCAATTTGTGTTGGTCCTTCTGTATCCTATCCCTCCCTTCCAGGGTATCTACCACTCCCCGTAGCTTAGTGTCATCTGCAAACTTGCTGAGAGTACAATCTACCCCATCCTCCAGATCATCAATGAAGATGTTGAACAAAACCAGCCCCAAGACCGACCCCATGGGCACTCCACTCATGACCGGCTGCCAGCTAGACATGGAGCCATTGATCGCTACTCGTTGACCCCTATGCTCTAGCCACTTCTCTATCCATTTTGTAGTCCATTCATCCAATCCATACTTCTTTAACTTGCTGATAAGACTATAGAGACTGTATCAAAAGCTTTGATAAAGTCAAGGTATATCACATCCACCTCTTTCCCCACATCCACAGAGCCAGTCACCTCTTCATAGAAAGCAATCACGTTGGTCAGACATGACTTGCTCTTGGTGAATCCATATATGCCAGAAAATGGGTTCTAGGCTAAAATTAAAAGTGAAGAAACAATACCTAACTGGCAGTTAGCTAATTAGATTTTGGATGAATAGCTACAGCTAGCTGGAATACAGAATTTTCATTCAGTGGGAAATTCCACCATTTAAACAACATTGTTCCAAAATGGAACAAAACCCTAAAATTTAAAAATTTCCCGCTGAACAAAAAATTTGAATGTTTTCATTTTAGAACCATTGAAAAGTTTGAGTAATATTGAGTAGTTTTGTTCTGATGATGTCAAAACATTATCTATAATTATGATTAAAATTAATTTTAATATAATATAATATAAAAGTCAAAAACAAAATAAATCAGTTGAAATGAGATATTTTGACATTATCAAATCAAGTCTAAGCGATTTTTTGATTCTCTCAATCAAAAAATTAATCTAAAACATGTTCCCATGAAACATTTTAATTTTGATAAAACTCAATTTTCTGAGAAAACTGTTTTGACCAGCTCTAAAAATAATATTTAAGAAGGTGAGATATTCTTTTCCCAATCCCATTTTAAATTTGTTTTACCTAATTGTAAGCTATTTGGTGCAGTGACCTATCTTCTGCACGTGTTGTATACAACACCTAGGGTAGCACAATGCTTCATGAGATAAATGAAATAACCCTGACACCTCTTAGTGCTTTGTAATGTGCACCACACATTTCACTTATGAATACACAATGCCTGTGCTGCCATTCTTTCATCCCTACAAAACCAGCATCTATACAAAAACTGATTGGCACTTTAGAAATACTAAAGTTGTTTGAATACTGTTAATTGAATACATTAACTGGCAATTTTTGATGTTTATCAAATACATCCAGTGTGTTTTGTCGGTTGTGGTATTCAGCAATCTCTATAGCTCATTGAAGAGTATTCATTGACTATATTTGACAATGACAATATTAATGGAATAATTTGAATAGATTTTCTAGTAATTAACGAGCTCTGATTAATAGACAAGCTGACAGACAAAATAAATCAGAGAGTCCACATTTCAAAAATCTGGTTTAGTTCTACACTGTAGAATCTTACATTATATTTGTTTCTAGTAGTGTCCACAATATGTTAAGTAATACAAACACAAAAAAAGAAAGAACCTACTTTTCAAGGAACTAAAACTGAAAAAAAAACTTTAGTATACATATTATATTATATAAATATATATTTTATTAATGTTAATAAAAGAGCTGATGATAAACAAGTGTAAATTTAAATGCTTAAGGTAAGATTATCTCTAAAACCATTATGTCTGTCTCCTCATTGCCATGTTACTGTTCCTTTCCACAAGAAATAAGTACAAAATAATTGTTTAATTTGCTACATTAATGCAGTTTGGCAGAAAGTTTCTGAGCCACAAATAAGACAGTTTGAAAATAGTTTTTGCACTCTGATATGTTCTCTCATTTGCATGGGGTGTAAAAATAACCAACATGTTAACTATATTTATAGAGGTAGTGTATGCCCTTGACCAAACTCACACAACAATAAAAGAGCCTGGATAAATTTCCCAAAACAAAGTTCTCATAGTTCAAACCAGTGGCTTATCTGCCCATGTTTGATCTGATTCTCTCTCCTGTTGGCTCTGCAGCTGTCTCACAGATTTCTCTCTATCCCTTTCCTTTAGGAATGGGGAGCTACAATGACATTTTTTATTATCCTTATGGAATTTTTCCTGTATGATTTAAAGTAAAAAAAGGGGGCATCATTGTAAAAAACAAAACATGTCTGATCAGTCATATGAATGTTATCCAAGGCCATTCATGTTATAAAGTGTGGTCAAATCTTTGAAGAGTGAGGGCCTAAAGTCGGACAGCTCAATCCATGAGTAGGTTGCTAAAAAAAAGTGCCCTGTTCTTCAGGCCAGTAACCAGAAAATGGAAGCTGCTGGTGCTCATCTGTGGCAGGGAGGATGGGCAGGGAATAGGCCACTTTTAGTCCCTGAAAAGTGATCCTGGGGGAGTAGACCCTTTCATCCTCTGTACAACAGTATTGGCCCTGGTGTTTGCACCAACTGAATACTACTCTGTGGTCTGAGGGTGCAGCCGCCACACTCAGCTAGTCAATATGGAGTTAAATTCAGTCACTTGTGTAATAAGTGGCTGCTTGAGTTAAGCACCAACCTCCAGTTTGAATGGGCTAGCAGTGCTCATAGCTCTACTAACCCTTCAATGTCATGCCATTATTGTTAAGTCTTCCAAGAGTGCTGTGACAGATGAAACCAATTTATCACATCTCTAGTTAACTGATGTCTCGCTCCCAGTAGAATGCAACACGCACCACCAACCCAAAAGTTCTGTTTTTATTCAGGAGAGGAATCCCTCTCCCGCAGACTGGGATGTGACACCTTAGCTGATCTCCTTTTGCTACAGCAGCTCATGTACTTCTGGATGAAAGCGCTATTGGCCTTTTACTATGTACAGACACTCAGCACTACCAGGAAGCTGAAAACTATGTCTTTACAGAGTGGACGCATTTGTGAAAGAGAGAGTCTACCACTTTGTAAATTCAGAAGTCCATCACTGAACCGGTGTCCTTGTTCACTTAAAGTCTCTGCTTAGTCAACTCCAGAGTAGATGGGGGGTACTTCTGGCAAGGACTCCTGCTCCCATTTGCAGCCCAAATTTAATCCGTGCTCTCACGGAGGTAGAGTCATGTGAGTCCCCATATGTAGGGGCCTGCTGCTGCTCCTTTGATACAAATCTTTAGGGTCACTGAATGGCCAGCTTGGTTACCAATAAGCCCAACAAGAAAAGATAGGACAAGTGCAAGCTGCTTCTGAAGGCTTGCTGCTGGGTCATAGATCTGTTCCTCTGGAGGCAGGGATCCTAAATGAGATCTATCAATTTTTGTAGTTTCTATTCCATAAAGCAGGCAAAAGCACAGGTCAGCAGTAATGAAAAAGTCATTTTTATCTGTTGGCTGCCTGATGGTACACATGATCTCAGACTGGTTCCTACTTGATATGTGCCCAAACAACAAAAATATCACCATAATTGTCACTAATTAGCAATCTTGTTGGGAGTTTCAGTAAAGAAGCAAACCACTGAACTGTCTTTTTGCCCACAAAGATGGTCTTTCCAGGTACAGGAAGAAACACATTGCAAGATTGACGTGGGGGAAGCTTGCTTGGCTGCTATCTGTGCTGTATATATTATATTGTTTGAATAACCAGAGGATTCTAGACGCTAAGGGCTGTCAATCCATCACCTTTCATGGACTACTTCAATTAAAAAAATAACTAAAACCAGACAGTGATAACTATTGACATTACTCCTACCATCTGTGCTGGTAGGGAAAGAATCTATGAGTATATATCTTGGGCTTGTGCTTTTGGGCCCAATTTGATGCAGTTGAAAAAGGCACATTTTGGTTGGTGAAGTCCAAAGAGAAACCTCTTTAGGCAAACCAAGACACTATTGGGAAGCAAAGTAAACCATGAAAGATACTGAAAGTGAAACTTCAGTTGTCATTCATAATCTAGTCTTTCTTTTCTAGCCTTTCTGTGGAGCACTGATATGCTTGTTCAGTGATTTTGTGTTAGTGATTTAATAACATCTGAACATAAGGTTTTTTCAGTCTCTCTCTTACCTCAGATCTATAGCTATGGAATTTGGGTGATCGCACATTGAAATGTGTAATTTCCTGTGGCATGCAAATGCCTTAATAAACCCCACACACTGAAATAGCCAGTGAGCTTGATGTCACAAGAGTAGGTGATGTATTCTAGTATGTTTGACATCCCCATGGCATCATTTGCAGAAAGGAGGAATTTATTAAAGAAAGAGTCAATATCATATTTAAGCCATGGGCCCATGAGAGATGCCTCTGCTTACACCAGGGCTGAATTTGTCCTTCAGAATTTCGAGCAGGAGACCATATGCATTACAGCCAAAATGCACCACAAAAGTGTCATCAAGTGAAAACGGCTGGATTCATTTTTAATTATGGTCAGTGGTCAGTACATTTAGCCCTCCACACTGCCCTCAAATCACAGTGGAACTCACACTGATGTCAAAGAGAGGTTTACACAAAGACCAAGGGTAGAATCTAGCTTTTTCTAGTAATAATCATATTGATTGAACAATCAATATGGAGAAGATAAAGAAATTAGTAATTATGTATCTGTCTTAGTCTAACAAAGTACATTC
The DNA here is from genome assembly GCA_007922155.1 of Mesoclemmys tuberculata. NCBI lineage: Eukaryota > Metazoa > Chordata > Testudines > Chelidae > Mesoclemmys > Mesoclemmys tuberculata. The sequence goes on along the minus strand of ML675624.1, from coordinate 8,561,141 downwards.
CCCTTCCGAATAATGAGTTGCAATATCAAATCACACTTGTCAGGGCACTCCTATTCACTGTTACCTAAAGGAAAGATTCAAATCAAATGAACATAGTCTACTAAGGATCCCTGTGCCAGCCAGAGTGTCCACAGTTGATGTATTGTACCATCAATGCAGTGAAGTTCCTTGATCTAACTTAATCCTGTAAATCCACAAATCTTTGGGCAGTCCGACAGGCAGCTGCACCACATGATCACATGGTGTGTATCTCTTTGTACATTCCTGGCAAGTTTCAGACCCTGGTGTACTGGGTGTTTTTGTCCATCCTGGTGATGTGGCTAAAGAGTATGCAGTGCCCCTTTTGAACATAATGAGCGATTAAAGGAAGGCCAGATCTTTGTGATATTATGACATTTTATAGAGAGTCAAACTACTTTATGCTCAGGATTTGGTGCTGGCAGTGCATATGCAATTCCTCTAGCTTTTTCAAGTCTTCCTGTAAGAGGGATCAGGTTTCTGTCCCCTAGAGAACTAGAGGTCGTACACAGGTTTGATAGATCCTGAACTTCGTCTCAGAGCAAAGACTTTTTTTGTGTCTATAAGCAAGACCTGGACTTCATACAGGAAGCAGCAAGACCTATTCAACTGATGAACATCCAATTTGCTATGACCACTTGAACTCTGCTTGCAGCTTGGGTAGATTAAGTCATGAGCCCTCTCCACGGTATTTGACCCCACCAGCACTGGGGATTCTGGTGGCCTAGCTTAGATGTTCTAGATCTTGGTCTTTTGCCATGAGATGTTCAACACTATAGTGCAGGCAACATCTTGGAAATTGCGAATGAAATTCTGGCTTCTCTAAAGCAAGACAGCATTGTTGCCATAGTCTTGGTTGGTAAACACTTTTTGACCAACCTTTATTCTGACATATGGATCAGCAAGTCAAAGTATCCAGTCAAGAGCTCAACAGAATAGTACCAGGGAGAAAATACATCCTTGCCACATACCTGAGGTGGTGTAGAAATAGGGTAAAAGTCATGATCAATGCCCACTCTTGCATTGGTACCAGTGTGAAGATTTCTGCTAAATCTAGTGCACACATTTGGAATGCCAACTCCTTTCAGTGAGAGCCAAAGTGTTTACTTGTCAAACAAATCAAAACCTGCTTTGATTTTGATGTATGTTACATGAAGCAATCAGTTCAATTCTCACTGCAGCTCAGCCAGATCCTGGAGGGTAAAGATAACATCAATTGTCGACTGTTCAACAGTGAAACCTGATTGCTGTTGACAATATCATTTATTAAGAAATGGCTGCATCCCACCAAACAGAATGGGAGCAAAGCTCTTTCCAGGGACTGATAACAGTAAGATTGGCCTATAGCTGTCACATTCAGTGTGAGATCTCTTGCCTTGTACAGGAACACTCTGACACCATCTTTCTATTCTGTGGGTACTTTGCCTGTTGCCTACACTTCTAAGAAGAGTTTATGCAGCCCAATGCTCAATGGTTTCAAAGCAGCTTTGAGCAACTCAGTTGGATTACCATTAGGTCCACCAGTATGTCCATTCTGTAATTTTTGGATAGTCTTTCATACTTGGAAGAGACAGAGGACTAGTGCTTGTCCCTGAGTCTGTAGCAGTATGGATTGGCAGGTTACTCAGTCAGCAGAAGGTCTGTGGTTCAGAACGCTTTTATAATGTGTCTTCCATCTGTCTAGGTCCTCATCCATCAGTGCACAGGAAGAGCATTCAGGTTTCATAATGAGAATGTTAGAAAGCTGCTTATGGCTGCTAGCCAAACACATGCTGGCTCTGTAGGCAGGAGACAGATTGTTGTGCTTTAGGCCTTCCTCTGCTTTGTCAGCCAGGGAGTTGATGTACATCTCATGGTTGTGTTTTCTCATGGCATGGAAAATGCCTTTCAGCCATTTACATTCTTTGAAATCTTCCTGATCTCATGCTTCTACCTTTTTCACTAATAGATTAAAGGCCTCTTCAGAAAGCCATCATTTCTTGTGGAACCATTTGAAGATGATTGTTCTAGTGGTGGCATGTAATATAGCTTACATATGCCACTCCGGGTGACCTTCATGTCATTGAAAGAGTATGCATGTGATCCTTGTTGGCCTGTGTGTATTTCATGGCTTCAACAGGATCCTCAGATGCTAGACATTGTATTGCTGGTGTTAAGTTGGAAGATGCAGTGAGAGCTGAGCAACAACTAGTATATGATCAGAGTTTGCTGGTGGTTCTGCACTGTCACAAACTGGTGAAATTTCACTATGAATCCATTTCTGATGAGGATGAGGTCAATTTCCTTCATAGGATGCCCAATTTTTGAAATCCAGGTCCAGCGATGGTTAAGGCATCTAACCAGGAGCCCATAAACAGACAAGCTACTGGCAGCACACAGTGTTAAAAGCTGTCTTGTGTTGCCATTTGGGGAACTGTTTCATACCCAGTTTGATTGCAGCCAATCATGGTATTGAAATATTTGAGTACTAGCACTGTGTCCTGTGGCAGAGTTGACTGGAGTTTTGCTGCTATCTGGTGGTAGAGTGTGTCCTTCTTTGATGAGTCTTCTATTGATACCTAAACCACAATGACTGATGTGTCCATGATGTTGTTGGAGCTGAGCATAGAGTTAGCATGAAAAGATGCAGTTCCATGTGCTTCAAGTATGTGCTAGAGTCTGGGTAACAACTGCCACACATTGTGCTTTTTTTAATCACTGGAGTGAAGGAAGGTTTCTCCTTCCATAGCATTGCTGTGGGTGTAGATAGAGCCACAGAGAATATGCAGAGCTATACAGTCCATAATTAACAAACAAACAAAATATTCCAAATTTAGTTAATTCTGTACCCTGCATGGCTATCATCTTCTATAGCAATAATTGGAAACTGAGTGCACATCATACCAAATTGTACTAAAATGATTAGTGTTTCCTTCAGAAGAAAGATCAGTCTAGTGCTTAGAGTGCTAGCCTGGTACTTGGGAGACCCAGGTTTCCTGCTCCTTTGTTGACTTCCTGTGTGGACTTGGGCAGGTCTCTAGATTCTGTGCCTCCATTCTCCATCTGTCAAACAGAGATAATAACACTTTCCTGTCTCACAGGGATGTTGTGAGGATAAATACATTATAGATTATGAAGTGCTCGGATACTACGGTAACAGTACGTAAAATAGATAGTTATCTACAAATATATTCTGTGCATAGAATGACAGAATTTTAGTTAGTTTAATGAGTATGCAATTTGATTTTGCATATACACCAAATATAGTAGACAGACTATTATTTTGCAGTGCAATAATTATTCCTAAAACACATCTAGTAAGTACATACTATACTCACATTAAAAAAAAAACTAAAAAAAACTTAGACCTAGTTATGCAATGTTCTTGAGATTCACCTAATTCTGCATGTTTGTGATTATTCATTGACATAGCCAATTAGTTAAATTTACATTTTGGTTGAATAGGTTTAATTGTTTAGCTTTTCCTCTAATATATAATAGAGGAGGTGCAAAAGTGGAACTGCTTCCCACTGCAATAGTATTTCATTACACATGGACTGAAATCAATGTCAGAAATGGAAAGTCTATAAAGAAGTAACCTTGTTTCCTTTTGTTCATATTTTATTATTTTTAACATCAAAAATGTTTGCTAGGTACTTTAGAGAATGAATAAAAAGATGTGGCCCCAACACCAAAAGATTACAAACTAATTAAAAATTCATGCGAGCTTTTATCTGCCTGTGCTGTACCTTGGTGGCAAATGATTTGTAGTTTTCATTTGAGACATTAATCATTATATTTATTTTAAAATGGTACAAATGTTTCTGAGGTACAAGGTGAGATTGAAGTTGTAGAAAAGAGGCAGTCACTTCTTGTCTACTGAGATTTTTGGTGATCCCATACTGACTTTAAACCAATGTAATTTCATTGTCCTCTTCAGTTTTCTTGACTGAAACCAGTGAGTGATGAGTTAGGCCAAAGACACTAAGTGAAAATCCCCAAACCAGTGCCCAGCCTGAATAGCAACTGCCAGGCCATGCTTTGGACAGATGTGCAGAAGGCAAGAATCCTCTCTGCCATGTCAAACAGCCATTGAAGAGCTGCTTCATGGAAGCAGCCTGAAATAGCCTTCAGGCCCATTCCCTATGGTGGATTCTATCCAGGGAACCAGTGACTCTGAAAAATAATTTTGGGGTCATGGTGAATAATCAGCTAAACATGAGCACCAAGTGGGATGCTGTTGCCAAAAGGGTTAATGCAATTCCGGGATGCATAAATGGAAACCTTGTGTCAGGGTAAAGAAGTTATTTTACTTCTGTATTTGCAATGGTGCAACTGCTGCTAGAATAGTGTGAACAGTTCTGGTGTCCACAATTCAAGAAGTATGTGGATAAATTGGAGAGGGTTCAAAGAAGAGCCACAAGAATGATTAGAGGATTAGAAAACATGTCTTATAGTGATACACACAAAGAGCTCAATCTATTTAGTTTAACAAGGAGAAGCTCCTAAGGAGGTGACTTGCTTACAGTCTATATAAATAGACTTGGGGAACAAATACTAACGAGCTCTTCAGTCTGGCAGATAAAGTTATAACAATTCAATGTCTGGAAATGGAAGCTAGACAAATTCAGACTGAAAATAAAGTGTATATTTTTTAGAAACAGGGAGAAATTAATCAGTCTCTGGAACAATTTACCAAGTGTCATGGTCAATTCTCCATCACTGACTATTTTTAAATCAAGATTGGATTTTTTCTAAAAGATATTCACTAGGAATTATTTTGGGGAAGCTCTATGGCCTGTGTTATACAGGAGGTAAGACTAGATAATCACAATGGTCTTTTCTGTCTTTGGAATCTATATTGAAGCATATATGGCTTAATTTATTACACTCCAATGCAGACCCTTATCAAAATCAGCAACTTTCACATTAAATGGATGTAATAAATACATCATGCTCTGTAACTCAAACAGTATTTAAGATATTTTAGCTAGTAAATAACTGTATTTTGAAGTTTAAATTACACAGTGCACATTTATCAACGCTAACAGAGCCTTAAAACTCTGTTGAAACTCACTTTGGTCCATTAACAATGCAAAGAAAAGCTAGCGCTGAGGAAAAGCCAAGGGATAACCAAATTCTCTTTTTACACAGCCAATGAAGTTATGCAGTGGATAGGCTGTTTAATGTTTACTTGCTTTGCCTGTTGCTTTTCTACTTTGAAGTGGTTGTTAGTAAGTGCTAATGTCTCATAAAAAGCATGCAGTAGCTGATTTGGGAGCCCACAGGGGGCTGAAAGCATATATGACCCAAATAAAGATATCAATGACGTCAAAACTGCAGATGATGGTAGAGTCATTAGGTTTTGATTTCACAAAGCAATTCTCTCCAGTTAGGTTACTTATAGTCACTAAAAGGCCATTTTCACACAAAGAGAAGACTGGTCTGCTACCACCTCCACTAAGAACATATCAGTAAAACACCACTTAGCATCTGTTAGAGCAGGAGCTGCTGAGAATCAAGTTCCATAATATTTTTACTTGTAGCCCCCTATTTTCAGTCATTTTCCAACATTGTCACCATTTAGGATGAAATGTTACCCACTTGGTTTATGCCGAAAGGTGATTTCTCCCTGCACTCCCAATTCCAAAAAGAAAGAAACAAAAGCCTGAGACAGCCATAAATACAGGTTTGTGTGCACACAAATGTGTTTTCTGGGGAATCCCCAATAAAATTCTTGTCCTCCCCTTTTGAAAATCAAACACACACTCAACAGCTGAAGGGGTAAACAGTAGCGTTTTGGCATTAAAAAATAGCCTTTGTGTTGAAGGGCCTTTGGATGTGCCAGTGAATAGTGTTTGTGAGTTTGTAGAAGTAAGAGATTATAAAAATAACATGAAGTGTGCAAGTAATACACAGGTAAGATGTGCTTAAGTAGCCTACTGTAGAGGAGTACATGAAAGAGATTTTCAGATACACACATGAATGTTAAGCACCTAATTCTCATTGACTTTCAATGGCAGTTAAGCATGTTGGTAAGTGTTCACGTGGTTGGGGCCTTAGTTGTGTTCTGAAAAGTATAGGGAAGCAGGTGCCCAGGGCCTGAGGCAAGTGCCCCATAAGAGGTCTTCCTTTTCTGTGCAATAAGTTTCCCTCCATGCAAGATCATCGTCTATATTTTCTCTTTTTATATATTTGATTCCACTCACTATCCCTTGCCTTTTTCCTCCAACCTCTTATCAAGATGACATCTCTATTATTTAACAAATAGAGAACTTTAAGCAACATAGACATAGCATTGGTTTATTAATACAATAGTCTTTATTTTCTTCTGTGACCTCCACCTCCACCAAAAACCTTCTGTTGTGACTGTGGGCAGCTCTGAGGGTAAAACTCATCTGGAAACTAAGAGATGCACTAATCTTAATGTGCACTTTCACCATCTCCTCATTGTCACTATAATAGATTATTTTCTTTTCAGATAAAACAGACTAGCTGGTGCCGAAACACCTAATACTTAAACATCAGTTAATATTACTAGGTGTAAGCAGTTGAATGGTATCAATGGAAGCATTTATCCAGGGTATTCCAGCTCTGAGTACTTTTTGTAGGTTCGTTTCAAATTACACAAGTGAACATAATTCCATCATGTATCTTGGGGCAACTATCTAGTAGATCATACTGTTAGGATTTTTCTTAATATTTTTTCTGAATTTTCTGTTGCTCGATTTATCCCTTTAATGCCGGGATTTATCCTACTAGACCACCGTTCACAGTTCCTCCCTTTAGTTGGTGGTAAAATTGCCTTCATATTCTTTACACAGTTCTGCCTTGTGTTTCAATGATGACCCACAACATCCTAATCTAGCTCTGTTCAGTTCTGAAACTGAAATTGCCAGTCAGATGAGATGGCTTTGTATTGTGGATATATAGCCTCCATAAGATAGAGGCAGTAGATACCAAACACTTCACTGATAATTTATGGGTCCAATCTATTATCATTACTACTTGTATTATGGGTAGCAGCTAGCAGCCTCAGTCACAAATGATTAGCCATTGCACCAGGTGCTATACAAAGAACAAAAAGACAGTTCTTCCTCCAAACAGCTTGTAATCCAAGTAAAAAACAAGAGAGAACATATGAAGAGAGACAGGCAGATGTAGGAACACAAGGAAACAATACTGGTCAGCATGACAGGCTGTGGTCACAATTCACCAAAAACCTAACGGTTGTCAAGTTTTTTGTAGGAATCACAGCAAAGTTTTAAGGAGGGATTTGAAGAACAACAGTGAAGTGGCTTTGTGGATGTTTTCAAGGAGCTCCTCCCAACTGTGAGGGGCAGCAGGGGGTGAAAAAACAAAGGCATTTGTTTGAACATTTAAACAGCTGGAAGACAAAAATTGACTGGAGACAGGAACAGGGCACTATGGGATTTGTGAAGGCCAGAGAAGTTGAGGTAATCCTGATGCAACGTGAAGAGCTTGAACATGAGTATTAGCTTTGTGAATGGTTAGGAAAGTCTGTATTTAAGAAATATTAGGCAGAAAGAATTGTCAAGATTCTATTTCACCAGCACCTATGATTACTACCTTTTAATGTTTTTGTTTGTTTGTTTTTTCCTGCTTCTTACCCTCTCTCTCTTTAATATTGTAGAAAATAGAAAGCAGGAATAATGCAGAATGGCAACCAGTGTAGTCACAACTCTGCCTTTAATGGACATTTTTGTGACCTTTAATTGCATGTCTTTGGAACAACTGTCAGCCTGCTGGGCCCATGTGGGTTAAATTAAGAGAAGCATTATTGCACATATCCAGGAAATGTTTTTTGCCCTTTTTATTCATTGAAAAATACCACACAGTCTCAGAATAATAGCAAATAAAGTGAGAGGGAACAGGAAATGAAAAACTTTTATTGCTATAGAAATGGCAGTCAACTACTTTTACTTTTTCAAAAATGGTATATGATCCTTTTTTTTGCTTTGGCAAGAGAAAACAAACCTCTTTATTTCTGCATATAGCAGGAATTTATCCATGGATTGCCACTGACACTTATCTCTGCAGGAAAACTCAGGTTATACTTTTCAATTAATCAGTTTTATGTATGCCATGCAGAGACATTTATTGTTGCTGTCAAGCAAGCATAAAGTTTAATAATACAGATGAAAAAACTCATATTAATTTTGATAAATTACCACATAAGCTATAAGTTAGCCTATGCTTTTTACAAACACATCTCCTCCCATTTGATGGTTCAGATGCTTAAATCTTTAAACATATTTAGAAAAAATTGCAAAAATACTATCCAGAATTGACAGAACTAAAATATTGGTGCCAATTTATACTCTTCACCTTATGAAGGTAAAATATAAAGTACATATACTGAAAAAAAAAGTCAGCATCTATATTAGTTACCATATAGTGGTATCAAAGATGCCCAGCTATTTCCTTTTCTAAAGAGAGGGAAGAGTATTTCAAATGTAACACTGTTATAACTGTGGGCAAATGCTGACTTTTTAAATGGAATCCATTTTATGAGTATGTAGTCAATGTAAAAAATTGTATCAGACTGAGAGAATTATGTGCAAATAGTATTTTGCCTTTTGTGTGGGAGTGGTAGGAGAGGACGTGGTATATAGTTCTATAACATTTAATTCTGAAACAAAATGGGCCTGACAACAACCAACCTACCCTAATGAAAAATCATGAGTAACTCCACTGAAGTCAATTAAACTTTATAAGGACACAACTGATATAGTATGATGTCATAATAAGGCCTGGGCTATATTTTTCATTAGTATGACCATCTCTGATTTATAACTATTGTAAAAATATAAACAGTATTTCTTCTTGATTCTAGAGGCTTACCTAACTGCAGGTCTTATTCTAATTGCTGAAGGGCACAATATTACAACTTAAACAGCCATTACCCATGAAGTTTTAATGCAGCTGTTTGTCTTTTGACTCTTGATGTCAGTAATACCAAGGGATTGTTCTAAAGAGACCTGATCAGAATTCTCAGATTAAATGATTTTCTAACTGAAAGTGCAGAACAGTTTAAAATGAAGGGTTACAATGTGGTACTCTCCATGGGAAAAGGATGTAGGATGGGATAAGGGCAAAGTTGGTGGGGTCCAGGCGGACATTGTTTGTCCCTCCAACAGTCTTGTAGAGCTTGAGTTTCTATTACCCTTCCTGTAGGCCTGTGTGATGAGGAACCACCCCTTTACATGGGGGTGATTTAGAGGGGCAAATATGTCCAGGAATAACTATTAGCATGACTCCGACAAAGTAGTGATGTCAAGAAGCAGCAGCAGGAAGAGGGACCACAAGCTGCTGCAGGAGCTTTAAACTTAAGCTTTAAACAGCCTTAAACTATCAATCATTTTTCAATATGGTCTCAAATCTAACAAGATTTGGGCATATTAGCAAGAGGGAATTTTGTTTCCTGCTTAGAAAGATGTTGCATCATACAACCCGTTTGCCAAGAGGCAGCAGCTTTGTGAGGGGCCGCAGTGAGGCTTTTTCCTGTTAGAATATAACTGGTGAGACAAACTCAAAGGCACATCCTTTCCTCTAGGTTATAGCCTAGGAATCCTGTTTTAGGCCACTAAAGACTGTTCCTTCAAGCCCTTCACCACTTCCCTGGGCTGCTCCTACCTTTACCCTGGTCATTGGTATCTTCACCTGACCTGCAAACTGCCATTAACACCTTAGGTTTTGATACATCTGGGCATCTTCCCAGCCAGCTATGGAGGTACTTCCCCAAAGCCACTCTCAGCCCCTCTGGCGGAAGCTGGGCTGTATTTAAAACACTGCCTCTTTCTCTCATTTTAAGGCAGTCAGTATTTTCCTTGTTCAGACAGAGTGGATCTTCCATGGTCCAGGGACAGGAACTTAGGTAGCTAAGTCACTCATCAGGGCAGGAATTCCACCCAGCTCTCCTCTTTGGAGCTGGGATTTAAGCCAGCTGCAGGGCTTTGGCCACTTTGGTTTTCAGCTGGCCCCTTTTCCTCAATTACCCCTTCAGTTAGCAGGGTTCAGCAGGCAGCCTCGTCTTGCCAGTGTGCCCTGCTCTGAGGGAGGAGGCATAATATATGCTGGTGCCACCTAAAGGTCATCCCTACTGGTTGGGAGAAGAAAAGCCCATTCTTCAAGACTCCTGATCCTGGACAGTAATGAGATTCCTCCCAAACGCTACTGATTCCCAGGGGCATTTCCTCTCCCCCAATATTTCTTGGGTCTTTGTAGATCAGACTTCCCAAAATCTTAAAGGGGTCACACCATATGATGGGGATGGGCTGCCCACTGGGTACTATCACTCTGAAGGGGCAGATCACCCGGTCACACACACTCACTCTTAAAGGAATAACATGCAATTCTACAAACAGTCCTCAATATACCACATACAAGAAATTAGAATAATAAACAATCCCTTTAAGTAGCTGATCATTCATACCTAGTGTAAGTTTCCACCACTGTTATTCTTCTACAAAGTAGCCTGCAATTTGGCAAAAGTATATGCAATTTGTAAGTGGCATTGCATGCTAATGAAAGATATTTGGTTTTATAGCAGAATTCGAAGGTGAAACTTATCTTTCAATAAGAACTGAACAATAGCTAAAATAGGGCTGACTCAATGAATAGAGCAAATTTCACCAAATATGTATTAAAATAATAGTATTTGACTCGCTCTATTCTTGATATTTCCATGATAAGCAGATAAAAGTAAAGCCAATACTTTTGGCATTCTTAATAAAAGCAGGATGCCCAAATTACAAATGTGGCCTTAATATGATTTATTTGTAGTCAGTCTATCAGGTCAATCACCGTATATTGGTGGTATGGTCAAATGTCCAATTAACAAATGTTTGCTTGTATGTATTACATTCCTGTATCATTAGCTAAGTTATTGGGCAGACAACTATGCCTGGTTTGGATCAGATTAGTTTTAGTCCATAAAACTAAACAGGTATTTATCAATCAAATAGACAACATGACCTAATTAAGTTTTTATTATACTGCAGAAAGGAAGTCTAGGAATGAAATTCTAATTATTATTGAGCATGCCAAAGTAATGAAAAGTTATTTTTCCTTCAAGAAACTGAAAGACAACACACTGAGCTAATTTCAGGTTTCCAAAGAAATGGAGTGAAATGGGAAACATGTGGCATTAAGTGATGAATACAAAGCATGATGAAATCTCACCACATCTCCTATCTAAACAAAGAGCTAACTATAAATCTTTCAGGTTAAAAAAAAGGGACAAATTCAGGAAATATATCAAGTAAAGCATTTATTGCATTTCTTAATAGTAGACCATGAAATTTCAGCTAGGCTGGGCCTACTTATAAAATTTAAGCTACCAAATATTAATAAGATGCATATTGCATAGTATGTGAAATGGTGGCTGGAGTCCCTTTTGAAAAGGGGTGATTGTTTCTCATTGCAACACACCCATGCTGTTTTTCCATTCTCAAAGTATGTCTGGTATTTCATTAAGATAACTGTTTATTAATTGCCTCTCTTGACTGGACCATGTTCCCTAATGAACTTATCCTCTGGGAGTAACTCATCTATGCAGTAAACAGAAATGTGTTAAATGCAGGGCATGCCAGACCTCCATGGCTCCAGACCTCTCAAAATACCTTATGATCAAAGCCCATGGCTGGATGCCACCCCCGGTATTGCTCAATTTAATCACAACAACCCCAATACCCCTTTGTTTGAAGGGTAGAACACTGAAACCAAACAACAAATCCAGGTGGCTAGCGCCTTTTAACTAAGTAAAACACATGGGTCTCTCCCTCTTGTATTGTTTTCTGGAATTCCTGTGTTTAAATGTAAATTATCAAAATGCCTTGAAAAACATTGAATTTAAGAATATAAAAGAGAAGCAATGGAACTGCAAAAAGAAACACTCTTGACAAGAAACTGACAAGACCTGCCATCTTGCCCAGCTGTCTTCTGAGACCACGGATCCAGGCTCTCAGGGAAAGCTGCTAAGAAACCATCGCCGCCTCTTGCCTGCATTGGTGAGGATAATTACTTTTGCAGCTAAAATATACTGGACTTTTGCTTTGGGGGCTCATTTTATGTTTATAAATATAGTAATTAAAGCCTTTCTGTCATTATCGAACAAGAGTTGTGTCAATACCTGAGCACACTAATAGCAGATCCCAATCTGTGAGTTAATAGATAAAAGGGAATGTTATTCAATCTCCGCATATGATGGAGAATTTTTTTATAAGGGTTTTTTTAAAATTTTTTATTTTACCTTTTTCAGAGGAGACCTTGGTTATTTGTGTTTTACTGTATTAAAAAGAAGTTTTGCCCACAAAGTGGGAACTATAGTTAGTCAATTTGTGAAATTAATAATGCTTGCTTATAGAAAATGAGTTTTTTAGAAAAACTAGAAAGTTGAACAATGTAAAGTTAAGCAAAACTTGATAACTTCCAACAAACCTAACATCAAATTACAGATCAGAAAGATTGTGTATTATTAGACACTATCATGTAAAAAGAAAAAAATTGCAAAAGAGAAATATAAAGCAGTAGCAACCAAGTCAACGATGTAGGATATCCATAAGCAAAGCCTGACAAAGTTGGGCCAGCCAGATTCTGGCCTTGGGTAATTCACGCACAATAAACAACAGAGTAAGCAGGACTGAACATGTCTATCTAAGGCCAAAATTTGGCCAAATGTATCCTTATTTATATGGTATACAGTGTGTGTGTGTGTGTGTGTGTAAAGATTTTTAACATCTCTCTTCAAATATATAAGTGATCACTGCACAACTGTGCTCTTGCTTTTAAATGGCAAAACATTTATCAGTTATCTGTCTAAAAGGTATCATAGTTCAGTCTCAGAGTTTACTCTCTCCCAATTCACTGGACAAAGTCTAATATTGTATTTTATATATTAATAAAGGTTACAATTTATGTATTGCTATAATATCACAAAGGTTCTCACCTATCTCTCATCTACTCTTCCTGGTTTTGTTCAATCAGTAAGTGAAAACACTTAAGAATACCAAGATTATATATATATATTCACTTCTGTGTGTAGTCATGAACAGTGAGTCTCACATATATTTGAAATAATACCCCCAGAACAACCTTCCAACTGTAATGATGCTAGACATTTCATTGAGCAACCCAGTGGACTTCTCATTGTCCAAGATGAGAACTGTGTTCAAAAAGGTTCTCCGTATTCATGATAGAAAAATATAACCAGCAAAACGGTCTTAAATACTTTAGGAAAAACAATTTTCCTTTTCCTCTTCCAAAGCCCATGTCTCCATTTCAAGTCAGGGACACATCATCATTAATACTAATAAAGCTTCCTGCCACCCTTGCAACTCCACATCAACTTCCAACCTCTACCCCAATTTCTTATTTTAATTTTGATTTAGAAAAAGTACAAAATAATTAATCTTGTTTTTCTATTTGACTTGCAGCCTTTCACACCACTTTCCACAGAATAGATTCATTGCTAAATAGCCCACAGTACTCCATGTTCAAGTGATAAAAATAAGAAGTTAACATTTATTGTATACTGTATACAGTGCTTTATAACTTCAAGCAACTAATGGTGCCTTAGTTTAATAAAATCTAAATTAGAGGGGTTTTTAATTTCTTTTATATTTTCTATGATAGAAAAGGATAAAATGGGTGGGTGTCCTTTGTCCTTCAACATAATCACATTCCCTCATTAACATTGTAGTTCATTCATGCAGAAATGAAATTATTACATTTTTAAATGGTCTCTGACAGTCATTACTACCGAAAGCTTCAGGTGAAGGGGCAAGAAACACCATAAGAGTTATGGAATAAACTGAAGATGCTTCCTATCTCCAGGCAGTGGTTTTGCCTTGAAGCATGGTGTCTTTTAACCCTTTTACATTTATCACATCTAGACACGACCTTTCCAAAAATTCAGGAAGATTGAAACAATAGTTTGTTTCAGCCAAATGAAGAAAGTGAATCCAATCACAGAGTTTAGACTTCATAGACTCATAGACTCATAGGTCAGAAGGGACCAATATGATCATCTAGTCTGACCTTCAGCACAAGGCAGGCCACAAAACCCTACCCATACACATTTATAACAACCCCGAACCCATGACTGAGTTATTGAAATCCTCAAAAGTGAGATTTGAAGACCTCAAGCTGCAGGGAATCGATCAGCAAGCGACCCATGCCCCATGCTGCGGAGGAAGGCGAAAAACCTCCGGGGCCTCTGCCAATCCGCTCCGGAGGAAAATTCCTTCCCGACCCCAAATATGGCGATCAGCTAAACCCCGAGCATGTGGGCAAGACTCACCAGCCAGCACCCAAAAAGGAATTCTCTGCAGTAACTCAGTTCCCATCCCATCCAACATTCCCACAGACCATTGAGCAGACTTATCTGCCGATAATCCAAATCAATCTGACCTTCCCAAAACTCAGGGAGACTGGTATCCAGAATTATAGTTGAAGGGACCTAACAAAAAATATTGCATTTCAATTTAATTTCCATTAAGGATAAACAACATACCATTTACAATAGAAACCTGGGGTCAGGTTTGGGATTTGAAAAAGTTTGCTTAACTTTTTTGGGATTTGAAAAAGTTTGCTTAACTGTATTTCAAATCAAATTCTAATATAATTTGAATCTGTACTCTCTGGTCTGGTTGGGACTGGAGGCTGAAGAGCTGAAATACCACTTTTCTCCTAGTATTTGTGCCATAAGTAGTAACAGAAAGTACTGGAACGCTTGCACTACAGTCTGGTTTCATGACATTTCTAACCTTCCCAGTACAATCCTACAAGTTTCAGAAACTAAACTAAGCATCCTATTTTTTTGGATACCTATACAAACCAAAGTTGTCATACCTAATTTAAACAACATACAGATTTCTCCAAGTAAACCTGTGTCATATTAGAAGATAGATATATGTTATGTTTGTAGAAATTCTTCAAATTTTTATTTTTCCAGGAAACACAGCTGCTTTTTAATAGTATGTTAGGAAAATAAACATCATAATTATTATGAACCCAGGGAATTTCTCATAGGAATTCAGAGCAATGATTGCTTCAGAATCCTTCACTTTCCATAATTCCCATGATTTTCATTATTTTTTAAAAAAAATCATGCCCTGTAACAAGGGATTTTAGGATCTTTAAGATATAAAGTAGCTGGAATAGGATTTTAGAAAGCTTTAAACATGAGCATGAAACCAACACACGCAAAACACCACAGCATTTTCAAGGGGAAATACCTCTAAGACCCTATGTCAGACTGAGATAACTCCAAATTTTCTAAAACCTAAAGCACAAATTGGCTTTGCTTTCCTGTCCCAACTTTATAATGTATCCAATATCCTGTATTTCTTAATGAACACATGACAAATTAATTTTATGTTTCAAATCACAAAGGTGGTGAGATTTGGCATAGATCTATACATTCCCCCATGTGGATAAAATTCGCAGATACTCCCAACTCTGTTGGAGGGAGACTTGTATCACATATGAACTCACACAGGAATTGCCTCAGAGTATTTTGTAAAGTCATTTTAGAACTTATCTGCTTTTCATCAAGCTTTACCAAAGGCCTTAAATCTTTCATACCATGGTTACTTGCAAACTCAAAGATGCTGCAATCATGTTCCCATGTGTCACTTTGATTATCTAGCTTCAGGTAGTGATGGATGAGCAGAAGATCAAGCCGAAGGGAAAGATTAATGTCTGTCAACTTTGTAATGTGACCCAATTATTTTTAAAAAAACCCTTAATCTTTATTACTATGGATGGAAGTGAGTAGCACACCAGCAAGTAATGCATGATGTCTGAGTGGATTATCAAGTCAGACTGTAACAGATTCTCTCACATTTTTAATACAGCCCAGAAATTGCAGACTTCTCTACTCTCTAGAACTAGAGCTTTCCTATGAGTGACCCCAAGGCCTCATGATGCCAAGTGGCAGAGGCCATAGGGGTGCATAAGAGTCACAGAAATTCCTGGGTTTTGCTTCTCTGACTAGACTATCAAAGAATGTCATGTAAGGTTTGTAGCAAAAGCCTGTGTCACACTGGTCATCTTAATCTTTGTGTGATGTGTGTACATATGCAAATATGTATGTTCTTTAGGTCTGTGTGTCAAAGCAAGTCACCAAAACATGACCCACATAACCCGATCGGGTAGAGAAAAGAGATGCTTATCTCACTCTGGCTGGTCATATTGTATAGTTCACAATGGAAACCCCTTGTACAATCAAAGCAAAATGCTAAATCAATAGATTGTGCAGGCTGGAGTTAAAAAAAACCCCAAAACCACAGGAGTTATCCTGTTTAGAAATAAGGCAATCAACTTTTGAAACTAGGCCTGGAAAGTAGATGAACTCCCAATTATTCCTTCAGTCTGTGAGGAGAAGCCAAGCCACCAGTGGATTTGATCCATACAGAAGGGATCCCAGTCAGCCAGGCTGAAAATGCTGGGAAAAGGACTTGGGATAAGCTATCTGGTAGGAGGTAGGGAAATACCTTGTTAGTTAAGTTTAGGCTTTAGAAAGCATGTTATGACTTTTTTTTATGTAACCATTCTCCCTCTCCCCTAGTATTCTGACTATCATTTGAATCTCTGTTCTTTGATTACTTAAACTTACTCTTGTGTGTTGTGAGTTGACTGGTGATCCTGAGTTGAGTCTTACAAGCTGGTGCATGCTATGCCTTTAGGAATATCAAATCTTTGAGTTTTGGGAGTGTTCAGTGAACTGGGGCTGAGCACTCCAGAAGGATGCTCAGGGGACTTGCCTGTTGCTAACCTGTACAGCAAGAGCTTGGCCTGTGGAGTCCTGGAAGGTAGTGCTTTGTTGCCAGAGGCTGTTGGTTTCAGATAGCTGATTCCACCCCAGGCAAAGACAACACTTGCTCATGCTAAATGTAGGTAGTGGCAAGATGCCTCACAATCCTGTGTGCCCATGGGACATGTGCCACCGTGGTATCTTCCCTACACTATAGTGGATGTAAAACTCTTCAAATAGTTATACTGCACGTTCAGTTAGTTCAATCTCAGTACAATGGTACTGAAATTTCATTGCAAAAATGGAAAATGCTAAAGAAATAGGGCATTTAATCTATTTCAACTGTTGCAAAATGGTACAAAGAGTTGGTAGTCTTCCAAATTATAAGGTTATTAGGGCTTTATAGTTCAAATGCAGCACCTTAAATTCAATGTAAATGAACACATAGCTAGTGCAGGTTGTGGAACACTACTGATATGTGCTGCCACCGAGGAGTACCATTTAATAAGTGTACTACAGCATTCTTTAAGTTTCTGGATTAACCTAAAGAATAGCCCTGTGTACAGTTCACTGCAGTAGCCCAGTCTTGACATGACAGACATGGATCACAGGAGTAATGTCCCTGCATCAGGAAAAAATGGTTGCAGTCTCCTGGCCAGGTACAGATGGTAAAAAAGCATTCCTGGACTCTGCTTCTATATGACCATCCAAGAGCAGCTGGGGATACAAACCAATTTCATACAGGTCTTACAAATAACAGTCAAAAGGGAGATTTTGCCAGATTTGTCTACTTGCTTCCCCCAGGCTACTAGGATCATCTAAGTCTAATCCCCATTGAACTGAAGCCAGCTAGTTCTCCTCCATTCCTTGGTCAGCATCACTGGCTCAATCAGGAGAGACGGTGATACAGAGCTGAGTGCCCTCAGCATACTGGAAACGGTGAATCCCATGTTGTTATTATGGTAGTGGTATGTAGTTTTTTTAGACTGACAGTTTGTTAAAAGATTATAGGGTTGAACTTCCATTGAGGCTTTCCTGGAATATATAGTAAAATTTTTCTCTTTTACAGGCCTTTCCATCTGAACAATTTCAAAGCATATGTAAGTATGTTCATAATATAGGACATTAATTCTCACACAATATCTGTGAGGTAGGTAAATAGAATTAGCCTCATTTCAACAAATGGGATCAGCTGAGTTCTCAGCATTTTTTAACTCGGGCCACGTTTTTATGCGCCTAAATAGGAACTTAACTTTAAGCACCCATTTTTGAAAATCTTGGCCTTTCTATAAAACAAAAATATTAGAGCTATTAGAAATTGAATGGACAAGCATCAATATTTAATCACTGAACATTATAAATGAAGAGTTGTAAAGCTGCTCTATTGGTAAAGAATGCTAATCATAAAATTGAAAGCTGTCTGCTTATGGTGCAACATTAATCTAAAAAATCATGAAGTTATTTTGTTGCTATCTAACAGGTAAAATTGTCACATCCATCTGATAGTACATCATCTATTTGCCTTCCATACTGAGATTAATTAGAAGAAAATGTAAAAGGTCATATATCTTTGCCTATGTTGTAATGTCACCTTAAGGGCTCAGTACTAGAGCTGGTTTCAGACATTCCGATGAAACATTCTTTTGTCTAAATTTGCTGATTTGGCAATATTGAACTATTTTGGAAGTGATCCAATTTTCCCCAAGAATGACAGAACCCTGATTTGCAGCGGGTTCTTTGGCAGCCCTCCTGGCAAGCAGCTGGGGACCAGGACTTCCTGCTCCAGAGCAGCCAGGGACCAGGACCCCAGGGCTCCAGAGTCCACTATGCTAGGGTAGCTTGCCAGGCAGACTGCTCTGGGGCTCCATTCCCTTTCAGGGAAAATTTGAAAAGTTTTGGTTTTCATTCCTAATCAGAAGAAAAGCAAATTTTCGACATATCAAAATTTTTACAAATCCTAAATTCTTGGCTAATTGTGGTCCTTCCTGAACTAAGATGCTTATCCTGAAATTTTCAAACTTCATTGCCTAAAGTTAGACACTTAAATCCACATTTAGACCCCTGACTAAGTGGCCCTGCTTTTCCAGAGGTACTGATTACCCACATTTTGCCCTGAAGTAAATGGGAACTGCTCAACACTTGGGGGAAAAAAAATGAAGACCACTTTTTTAGAAGCTTAAATATGGACTTGAACACTTAACTTTAGGCACCCATGTTTGAAATGTTTAAAATAACTAGTCTTTTTCTCCATGAAAGAGTGAAAATGACCCAGGCTATTGTTGCTATGTGATATTCCATCACATCAGATATTGAAAAAATACACAGCTCAACTTGTGCTTATGTCTCACACAGGAATGAAGCCCACTGTCTTTGCTGCACATGAAAGGGGATACAAAAGGCAAGTTGGCTGGAAGCAGGACTAAAACAACTGTGCTTATTTGGAAGATGTAAACTGGTTCGTTCTGCAATGGAAACATCAAATATTTCTATAGAATGGCCTGATCAATTATCTCAACTTTTAGACAAGTTTGATCCAATTCCAGAGTAATTCTGGTGTGATAGATATTGGACCTGATTCCTCACTCTTTGAAACCTGTGGCAAAAAATCACAGTGGTTCAGCTCCATTGTTAGCAGCCTGCTGTGGTACTCAGCTTCTATAGAAGGGGAATAATTTATATTTAGCAATCCATTTGATGTTTGGTTAATCCAAGCCTGGATTTAAGCAGATGCCATGATGTACAGGCTATGTTCCTCAATCTTTAAGCTAGAGGTCCAGTGAGCTGCAGGTTCTGCTTTGTGTCCACCATACTGAACAAAGGATTCTTTTTTTTAATTTCACAAAAATACTGTCTCTTCTCTATGGCAAGAGCAATGTAATGTCATGCCAAGAAATATTTTCTATATATATGTATAAATATAATATACTACATTATCTCATGTCATTGTGTTACTAAGGGCATCATTTTGGATGTGTGACATTTTAGATTAGAGTCTGGCACATGGTATTTGAAAGCATTTTCAACTTTCCAGGATGGTTGGGTTTGTATGCATTACTGTAGTGTTTCTGAATATACTGAAAGTATCAGTTGCATTACATAGTGTGGAAAAATATGAGAAGAAATATACTCTATACTTCTGATCGGTTCATCGTGGCAGGCCAAATAAGCAATAGGCGATGCACATGACAGCCTTTTCCAAAAACAGACAAAGAAAATCCTTCCCATCAAAGATTTACTTCCTTAGTTTTTTAAAAAAAGGTAATAACATAAAGGGCTGTGTCTCAGTGTTCCCCTACCCCTCAAATGAAAGTGACCTAAAAAAAAAATATCAAGCAACACTACTTTCCTTGTTTCTTCTAGGAGAGATTTCTCAGCATCTCCAGCTTCCTCCAAATGTATACTGTAAGCAGATAAATTATAGACTGTACAAATGTCACTGGCTATATGTTTGTCTCATGCAGGAGACACGCTTAGTGAAGAGCTGGCAAGTGTCAGTGGGGCAGGACTAAACTAGAGGCAATGTGTATTTGCACTAATACCGTATGCCCCCTAAAGATTCCCAAAAGTCTGTTAGGTAAGCTGGTAGAAATCCCCAGTTCTTTTACAGGGAACAAAACATACCATCCTTGCCTTCACAACTGGAAGAATTTAAAAAGAAACTGAGGCAACCCCCACAATTTCTTCTCCCTGACATTGGTTATTTCTGTAAAGAGGAGAATGGAGCCTGCAATTTGCTTATTCTATTTATGATTTGTTCAGTTTGCCATAGAAATATCAAGGACTCTACTATGAGTATCTAGTATGTGCTATGCCTGCAGTGTGCTATAATCTTACATCTGCTTCCCCCGCTCCCCCCACTCAACATTTGAAACATCTTTTTAATGCTTAACATAAAATCTCTAGGAAGCCTATTTCGCTGCTCAGGCTCTCCAACAATGGACACCAAGGAAGAATCAAAAGTTGTGTATGTGTATGGTGGGAGACTATGACGTGGAATAGTCCTCAAGAAAAGCAGTGTTAAGTGCACATATGTGACTGGATTACATTAACAAGGTGTCTAAATCATCCTTTAAATTATTCTCTCTAGAGCTTTCCATATGTTTCTGTTATAAAGAGGTTAGCTTTTTAGAAAAGATGTATTCAAAACAAAAAGCTTCTATTTGGATCTGCAAAAACAAGAGAGGAAATTAATAAAATCTTTTTTAAAAAAATAAAGAAAAACCCTCCTACCCAAAGCAAAATTTTTACACTTTGACCAGGGAGACACTTAGATATGACAATGATGGGCTGTGGTATAAAACCATAAAATTGAAGGATGTCTAACACCCCTAAACCTGGGTATGTTTGGATCTGTAGTGGTGTTTCAGGTCCAAATTTGCCTTGTAAGTAATAGGAAAGTAAAGGTAATGTCCACTCACCTAAAAGTATCCAATCCTAAGAATTTAATTTAAAAAATTATCATTATTATTGTCTAAAGTATTTTATGTCTGTTTTGGTGCTTTGCTAGTAGATCTTCCAAACTTTGTGTTTAATTTACAATAAAACCATCCTCTGTGCAGATAGAAGCACAAGTTCAAATGGATGGTCAATATCTTTTCATGATGAGATGCAGCAACTCTGAGGGTTGGTCTATATCTCTCAGGGGTGTGAAAAATCTACACCTTGAGACACATAGAAATGATGACTTATCTCCAGTTTACACAGTGCAAGGTCAATGGAAGAATTCTTTAGTTGG
The DNA here is from genome assembly GCA_007922155.1 of Mesoclemmys tuberculata. Lineage (NCBI taxonomy): Eukaryota > Metazoa > Chordata > Testudines > Chelidae > Mesoclemmys > Mesoclemmys tuberculata. Next base: position 8,539,629 of record ML675624.1, on the reverse strand, counting down.
CTGAGCTACTGCCTCTTGGGGAGATGGATTAGCTATAGTGATGGGAGAATCCTTCCCATCACTATAAATGTCTACAATGAAGCACTACAGCCTAGCTTCTGTAGCATTGTAAGTATAGACATACCCTGAGTATTTGGGCCTGGCTGTTAGGCTCAGAGCTGCAGGACTTAACCATGTGAATGGTAATGAGACTGAGCATGCAGCAGATGCTGATGTGCCTTTACAATCCAAATTTCACCAACATATTCCTCCCGTGAAAACTTTGACAAATATATTGACTCCCTGGAGATGATGATAGACCTAGTCTCTGCCACATGACACCTGCTGGAGCCTTAGTTTAAAACTAACCAATAACAACTTGGCAGCACAATATAAAAGTTATTTACTGTCACTCTCAGTGTCATAGAATCATAGAAGATTAGGATGGGAAGGGACCTCAGGATGTCATAATTATCCCTTACAAAGTTTGTTTGTTTGCACGAGCTGCATTATTCAGTGAAAATGTTCAATTAATTATAAGTGGATAAAACGTCTTATTCATTAACAGAAACAACATTTGTATCAAGCGCTGTTGGTATCCCAACCTGTACAGACTGTCTGGTCTTCACTGTTTTATGTGTGCCCTTGGTGCCTCTGACTCATTTCATTATTCTCCCGTTTCACCCTTTGATAACCATATCCTTGTTGTCTCATCCTTGTAACCTTAAAGTTTCAGCATCTGTTTCCCCAAAGGCTTTGCACCGGTCTAATCATGTTTTAACGCATTATCAAATTTGATGGGATTACAAATTAAAAGCATATTCTGTAAAATGTGTGAAAACCTGGATTCTGAAAGTGAGAAACTTGTGAAAGAATGATTACGCACCATAATGAGGATAAAAATATTAGGTTGGGGTGGGTGGCGAGAAGTAGGGGCATGTCGAGTCAGATTTTTCAGAAGTCCTCAGTACCCACCATTGGGGCCAAACTTTTAAAAGCTCAGCCCTCATTTAGTCACCAAGAATCAGTGGCTAGATTTTCAAAATCAGATCAGCACATTTTTCTAAAGTGCTTAGCAGCCAACGTGGTTCTTTTTTATGTGCTTTAACACTGAGCTCATGTGCTGAGTACTTGGAAATTTGGCTCACAGCTCTTGAAAATTGGGCCCTATGACCAGATTAAATAAACCTCGAGAAAGAAAAGCATACAATTCATACAAAGGAAAATAAATACTTAGTGTGAAGTATAAGACAATCTATGTGACATCATCTAGGGATTCCATTCCAGTTCCTGTTGAACAGGTGACCTCATGAGAAAATATACAGTAGCTAATGGCACTGATTATCACCATATTGTGCAGTCTCACAAGAAAAAGTCAAGGACTAAATCGAAAATGGAACTACCTTCTTACCACTAGAGGTGATCCCTACAAGTCAGAGTTGAAGCATACTGGCAGCAAGATTAAGGTGAAGAAGTTTGTCCATGTTTATTCCTTTTGCGTAAATTCACAGAGGACTTCAGATGTCAGGGCTGGCAGTCCAGTACGGTCCACGAATAGTAAATTCATACAGATTTTAAAAGGGAACAAAACAGGCTATAGGTTTCCAGCTAACTAATGTGACATACAGCTAACTTGCCACTGAGGAGGCTTTTAGAGGTTGTGAGTACTATAAACACATTTCCGGCAGCTCTTGCAGTAATCTTCAGTACACATCTTTATTTGCAACTCAGCTGAATGCACATATGTGCTTTTTTGAAACCATAGCTCAGTGTGTTGTTGCTGGCGCTACATGAAGGTGTAGTGAAATTCAGGAACTAAACACTCTGTGCTGCAAAACTGACTAGAATTAGTCTGTAAAACTGGTCTTTATGAAATTGATTACTTTAGCCTAGATACAACATCCCGGCCTCTGTGTACATGGGTTCTCCATGAATTCCCCTGGAGAATTCTCCGAAAACATCCACTCAATGTACAGCAGCAGTCAAAAAAGCTAACAGTGTTAGGAACCATTGGGAATGGGATAGTTAAAAAAAGAGGAAAATAACATAATTCTACTATATAAATTGGAAAAAGGACAGAGAAGGTCAACAAAAATAATTAGGGGTATGCAATAGATTCCATATGAGGAGAGAGAAAGACTGGGCCTGTTCATCCTGTAAAAGAGATGACGAAAGGAGGATATGATAGAGGTTTATGCAATCATGAATAGTGTGGAGAAAGTGAATAGGGAAGTGTTATTTATCCCTGCACATAACACAAGAGCAAAGCAGCCGATTTAAAACAAACCTAAGGAAGCACTTCACACAATGAACAATGAACCTGTGCAACTCATTGCCAGGGGATGTTGTGAAGGCCAAAAACATATCTTGGTTCCCAAAAGAGTTAGATAAGTTCATGAATGATAGGTACAATCAGTGGGTATTAGCCAAGATGGTCAGGGATGCAACTCTGGGTGTGTAATCTTCCGACTGTCAGAAGGTGGGGCTGGACAATGGGGGCTAGAAGGATCACTCAATAATTGCCTTCTTCTGCTCATTCCCACTGAAGCATTTGGTACTGGTCACTGTCAGAGACAGGACACTGGGCCACATGGACCAGTGGTCTGACCCAGTACGGTCATTTTTATGTCATGGTGATAAACCTTTGTTTTTTCACTCTGATTATTGGAGTTATCAGAAATAGTCTTAGGCTATGCATATAAGCCTCATTCCCTGCAATATTTCTTTCATGTCCCTTTAAAGGCCTAACTGCTATATATGATACATGAACCAGGATGAGTCAGAATCTACATTTGGAAAGGTTTGTGTCCCCATCTACATGGAAGTGCTACACAGCCATCTTGGCAGATCTTCACCCTTCAGAATCTATTGGGGAAAATCTGTGATGGTGAAGTCCAGCTGTGCCCCCAAGTTTCTGAAGACTTCACATATGGAAAGTGGGCCTGGATTTGTCCCTGTCTATGTTTAGTCTTAATTTCAAATTTCATGCAATATTAAGGATAGAGAAACTACCCTGAAGACAAAAAATGCTGAATTAAGATTGAAAGCTCAGCCTACCTGTAGTGATTTAAACACAGGGGGCTGTCATGAGATTTGTTGGACTGGTCTTAAAGAAAGGTTTCAGATTCCTTAAAGTGCAGAATTCCCAAAACACTCATTAAACACTAAGTACTGTGGCAAGGTGGGGGCGGGGGAAGAGATGTTCCGCCCTCGTGGGTCTCGCGCTCTTCCGGCCTGACCAGTGGTGCAGCCGGGGAAAGGCCTCGGGGAGGGAAATGGGCCTGCTCTTCCCCAGGGTATGGCTACTTGCCCTGGGGTAGCCCGTGGTCCACTGCCTGTCCCCCCCCGGCTGGGCACTCCGCCCCGGTGCGGTGCTTCAGCAGGGGAAGCTCCAAGCTGCTGTAGGTCGCAGGCTGCAGGCTGCCAGCCGCAGGCTGCGGGCTGCCAGTCCCGAACTGCCAACTCCCAGCTGTTAGTTTTCCAAGCTGCAAAACTCCAAACTCCAAAACGACAAACCTCCAAACGACAAACCTCCAAACGACAAACGACAAACCTCCAAACGACAAACCTCCAAACGACAAACCTCCAAACGACAAACGACAAACGACAAACGACAAACGACAAACGACAAACGACAAACGACAAATTCTCAACTCCATCCTCCACACCTCCAAACTCCTCACTCTACAACCCACACTGCCTACCTGCCCCTGCAGGCTTTTAAGTGTTTGGGGCAGGGCTCCTTAATTGGCCCCAGGTGTCCTAATTGCCTAAGGAGCCCCAGCTGTATCACTCAGGGAATAAGGCTTTGCTCAGTCTGGGGCTAATATACCTGCCTTCCAGGACCCTTGCGTAGCAGTCGGGCCTGACCCTGTCACAGTACACACATATTTTTCTTTTAAAGGTTCAGTCAATTTTGAATACTCCCATTACACACACACACACACGGAAAAGAAAGTAGTTTTTTTCATGATGCAGTCACTCTGCCTATGCATACTTCTAAGTGAACTCAATCATTACATTTTAGATAATTCACAGTATTTATCTTCCTGTCCACAACTAGAATATTAATGTTAGTTGGAATATGATCTGCAGAAACTCATACCCTACCATAATTCTAACAAAGAGAATATGAGTTAAGTTCACAAAGTTTAGACCTGGATCCGAACTTCTCCAAAACTCAGGGAGATTGGAATCCAGGATTTTGGTTGAGTGATCGCTAACAAAAATACAGTATTTCAATTTTATTTCTATTCAGGATAAGTGATGTGTTTAAAAATTAAAAAATGCATGCACACGAGCACACAGATGAAAGCTTGGGTCAGAAGTCAAACAAACATTCTGGGGATTTGAAAGAGTTTTCCTAACTGTATTTCAATTCAAATGTAGGTTCAACTGGTCTGCTTGAAACTGGAGGCTGACGTGCTGAAATACCATGAGAGAAGCACTTCTCCTGGTATCTCTTTTATAAGTAGAAAGTACTGGAACTCTTGCGCAGCAGCCTGTTTTCATGACATTTCTAAACTTTCCAGTACAATCTTGCAGATTCAAGAAAGATATTCTGATACATGGGTCCCTCAATCTCTCCTGTCAAGCTGTTCCACTGTGGATAAATAACGAAAGATGGTTGGAGCAGGTGGACTTGACCTGGAGGGAGGGGGGCAGAGGAGGAGGCGCTCTAAGCACTGTTGTGCAGTCATTCCCACTCTGTCCCTATGCCTAGTTAAGTATTTATCTATAGTGGAACTATCACTGGGGGTGGGGTGGAGTGGGTGGCTTAGGGGGGAGGAGAGAGAGAGACTCTAATTTAGCAGTTAGGGCACCCAACTGGGAGGTGGGAGATCCAAGGTCCAGTCTCCTTACACCAATCACTGTTTTATTATTTTTCCACAGTGGAACAGCTTTAACAGGAGAGACTGAGATAGCTGAACATCAGACTGTCGCATAGCCCAGTGGTTAGTACATGCTCCTGAGAGATGAGGGGACCTCTTGTTCTAATCCTCTTCCCTATCTCTGGAAGATGAGGAGGCAATTGAAACCAGGTCTCCCACATTCCAGGTGAGTACTCCAGCTATTAGAGTAAAAGTCTCACGCTGCTGCTGAGCTCACAAGCAATTCCTGTGTATACATCTAAAAGGAACTAAAGTGGCCAAATTAGTTTAAGCGGAGAAATATCAGACTGCGTTATATTTTTTCTAGACTACAAAGCTGTGAAAAAACTTCAAAAGTTATTTTTCAGAGTAAACATATTCAGGTCAGAGTTAAAAGCATCCAACCACTAAATGTTCATTTCAGCTAAACTGAAACCCTGGACTGTGTGACTTTCACCCGTCACTAATCTATTCCTTTTGGTCTGTGAATTCTTGTTGTCTCATTTGGATGTCAAATACCATTGCTGTATAAATAAATTAGTTTTCTTGCAATATGTTGAAGGATTTTGCACAAACACTATAAAGATGGAAGCAAATGAGGAGAAAAAGTGTATAAATTTGTGTGTAACGACACTTTGATTTATGTAATTTTATTATTATGCTGAATCTGAATTCATCTGGAATTATTCATCCTACATAAGCTATCAATTAAGTCAATGACTTTCTTTCTATAGTTAAAAAACTCTGACAACATGAAGGCTGTTTAAATGAACTGTGGGTTTTTTCCCCCCAGTTACAGTCTGAATAGATGCTGCATTTGGACAAAGTATTTTGGGGGAGATTTATCACAACTTTAAGAAAAGCTGTGTGAGAACTGATGGAATTGAATTATCTTTGAATCATCTCCTTGAATGGCACTCATTTTCTTTCTTGGCTCTCTTGATATTTGCAAAAAGCTTCCCTGAGAAAACTGAATGATAACATTATTGACTTGGAAAGTTAGAGAGGTACAACAGATGGTTGCAGATTTCTAAAGCCCCATTAGCTCATGTTAGCTTTTCTGCTTTGCATTTTAGATTCTAGTATCAGGAACTAAAAAGTGCTGGAAAAATTCATGGAACAAGAATCTGTAATGGAATGAGGCAGCCTTGTAGTTGAATACAGGGAATTCTTTTCTCAATAGTTCTGATACTGTACATAAACTGTTTTCTAAATTCTGGAATGATTAAAAAAATAGGCATTTTACTTCTTTTCAATTTTATCAATTCCAAGTCATAATCCATGCAATAATCTTGTAATTGTTTAGTCATCTAAAGTTTATACACAGGCAGCAGGCTCTAGCAGGCCTTCCTTGTATTTGCTACACTTGTCACAATGCACTCCATGAGTCACTGATACTATATGCAACTTTTCTGATTTTCCTGCTCTCTACAAACCTATCTGGTACAGTAGCAGTGAAAACCTGTGGCAAACTGCCTGTCAGTGGATTCAGTATAACATCACATAACTGACAAAAAAGGCGGTGAACCCAGATTGTGGTCAGAATCATCATCATTTAAACAAAATCTATCATAGTGTTATCTAAAGAGATCTAAAAAGAGATCTAAAAGCAGTTTGTGTATAGATCACAGGAGTGAAATATGAAGTATTATAACAAAAGATTTTGAAATGAGGTATATGAGTTCAGATTTTATATAGGAGGGAATCGCAAATTTGACTCAAACCATGAAACTCAAACTCACGCAGCACAATATACAAAGGTACTTCCTACAACAGAAGTCTTGTACTACACTAAACAGAAATGTTGCCAGTCCACCTTATAGCTCTTCTTCTTAGATTCTTTTGCCGACTCAGCTTTTGAATTTCCCCTATAAATTATTGTATGTTCTAATTAGGTGAATAGTTAGTAACATCAATGAGATCACTTGACATGGACAAAGCTCTCTTAAAAAAGTTTAGCCATTGTAATACTCCCCACCATGTACTAACTACCCTCATGAACTGAATCCTGGATAGAACCCTGGACCCTTACTTCCACAGTACATGCTTTACCATTTTAGCTAAAAGGTATGTTGATAGGAATAAAACACTCATGTTATATGTAGATCAGATTTCAAAAGGAGAAATAAAAGGCTTAGCTAGCGTATTACACTAATTAAGTCTTATAACGTTGTAATATCTCCATTTTTCAGATGAAGATCATGATAAATGAAGTGACTTGCACAAGTCCAAACTATGAGTGAGTGAAAGATACGAGATTAAGTGTCAGAGTCCCTCAACCTTAATCTTATAGTCCAATCACCACAATTTGCTGTTGCTTTAATGTGAATGAACAGAAATGACAATCCTGTACATTTTTCCTTGAATATACCTAGCTATGCTTTAAAGTAACAAGAAATTTAGACTTTTTTTAATAGCATTTGGCCATCTAGGATAGCCATAGTGATGAGTGCACTATGGAGAGACAGATGTGTGGATTAGATACAATGAGATTTGCCTGGTAAACTGCTCAGCACAACATTTTGTTCATTGCGGGGGGGAGGGGGAAAAGCTAAAGAATGCACTATAGAAATGCACTATAGAATTTATAGAACTAAATTCTGATCTCAGTTATACTTCAAACCTTCCTGCCAGAAGAACAGCAAGCAGACCAAGACTGTTGCTAACAATAGTTTGAGAAGGTTGTGCTCAGATGCTGATCATGTTTTTGTTTTGGCAATCAGCTCACCTTGCAAGATTTCTGCTATGTTAAATCACCTACTCCACTGAAATTTCCGTCATTTGGGGCTCAAAAATGGGTTCCTTCAAGTTTTTAATATGAGCTGGAACCAGAACTGTACCGATGGGTTCAGATCCATGGATCTGAAAAACAAAACAAAAAAAAACACAAAACACAAAACATTGAAAAACAAAACAAAAAACAAAACACATGAAGGGCTTCAGATTAGAAATTCTACTTTTGTCCCCATCTAACTTTTACAGACTGTTATTGTAAACTTCTGAGAAAGAGCATTGCCCAAAAGGAGGTTCCCAATGAGAAGCAGAGAATATCAACCTTGCTGCAGTGTTCTGAAACACATATTTTGAAGTTGTTTGAAAATATCTTTGGATTTGAAGGATCATTAATACCCCTTTTATCCACCCTCTCTCTCACCCTCTCTCACACCCTTTCCCTGTCCCTCACACTCACACTCACACACAGTCCGCAAGCATTGAGAACAATAGAGTGTTTTAGTGAGGATAACTGGGGGGTCCTTACTTCATAAAAAGAAATTACAAGTCAGCTTTCATTTTTAAAATAATTTTAGCCCACTTTAAATCCTGTGCTTCACTGTGTTTGCTTCTATTTTGATCCACACTAGTTGATTTCAAGCTAGCTCAGATAGGCTAACCTGTGCTCTGCTTTTGCTGTGTAGGCATACCCTGAGAATCTCAGGAATGCTGCGTTCTATTCCTGTCTCTGTTACAGACTTTTTATATGGGGTTGGGAAACTCTCCCTCATATTGTCTATGCATAAGGTGGCAAAATTAATGTTGCACAGACAACCTTAATACTGGCAATTCCTAATGTGAATGTTTTCCTTTGCAACTTTAGTATTCTTTAAATACAGTGTTTTGTTGGCATTATCACTTATATCATCATTTAATTTCTAACTAAGTGATTTGTCCTTATTTGAAACAAAATAGAATGTGCAAGTGCTCATGGAAAAGGCTGACTGGATTTACCAGCGACATAATCTGGTTTGCATGTGTGGATTCCCTGACCCTAACTCCCTTGCGGTGTTTATTATACCGCCACTCTCCCTTTCCAGCGTAAATGTTTCTTGGATGCAAGTGAACACACTCATGTTCACTGGAAACAAAAGGGAATGAAAAAATATTCTTCGTCAGCCACCACAGTAGGAATTTCTAACTCCAATGAGTACAGCCCCCAGGGATCCTTCTTGTAAATTGTCTGCAAATCGAGAATGTAAGGTTCCAGCTTAAAGAGCAGTTTGCTCAAGCCTACAGAGGAAAGGACACCCCTCTCATGAGCAATCCCACTGCAAACGTGAAGTCTCCCTAATGAACATTAATGAGAGAAGGTAGTCAGGGTCTCTGGAGAAAGTGGGGGAGGAGGGAATTTCTTGCTGCTGTCAGCCATTCATATACTTTCCATATCAGGTTTCAAAATTAAAATCTTGTCGGACCATTGTTTTGCCTAAAGGAAGTCTGTATGAGACATGGAGAGGCAGAAACCACTTGGATGACTGTTCAAAATAAGTATGCAAGCAGCTATCATGAATGCCACTCCTATTATAGTGAGTCCACAGATACCCACACAAAACACAGATGCTCTAGCAAAACATTTTCAGCATCTTCCCAATTAAGGCTTTAAAATTCAGTATGGAGTAGATATGAAAAAGAAGAGAAAAGTTGTAGTGCATGTTATCAGTCTGCACATGTAACCTTTCTTGCCTTGTTTGCCAGTCCTTCTATTCAGCTCTTACTCTAACCAATCTTTGAGGATGTATTGGTTTTCAAGAGACCAAGCTATAAAATTCATATTCAGATTTCTATCACCCTCGCCAACCCCACTCGTACTAAATTAAGACAAGTTCAGATCCACTGCTTGTAGTTAGGCCCATTACAAAGATAATTACTGTTTGTGAATTCTGGACTCCGATGTGGGTTTGGCTTACAAATAACCACAAAGCTAAGGATGTTTGGATCTAGGATCTTGACTCTGCATTCTGCTATACATTTCACTCTTCTCTCCTTCACTCTGTTGTACTTCTCCATGCTCTTTTCCCTTATTTGAGGTCTTGTGGCATTCAAGTCTGCAAAGCCTTTCCTCCCTACTCCATACTCTTCTCAGGGCTTTGCTACACAGTACTGGCAATGCACACTAGAAGGATGTGATTTGCAGAGAGATCTTATGTGTTACATGCTAACTGCCCCATGTATCCCAAGCTGGTGCACTCTAAATTGTATATTGGGAAGTTAGAGTGCAGCATATTAGTGCACTTTCCAAGTCATCATGTAGAGAAGCCCCCAGTGTACATAATTTAGTGATACTTTGTATGAAATTATTTAAGACTAGATGACAAGAGGAAAGAAGTGTGTGTGCATGCAGGCAAAGATGATCCTCCTTTAACTATATACTACACACAAAAAGAACTGCTAGAACATTATTTAGGTCACCAGTCAAGCACTCCAAGACTAGAAAATGGTGGGCCAGGGTTCTCTGTGCAATTTTAAATTGGTCCCCTTGTGCACGTTCTTCATCCTTTGAACTGCAGCTGACCAAGATCATCACCAGGGCCTTTCCACCATAATGTAAGCGGCTACTTCTACTGCTACTGCAGCCAGAGCAGCCTAGCCACCAAAGTGTTGTATTAGTTTGGCATGTGGCCACACTTTTCCTGAGCCACTTGGGAAATAACAATTTTAAACTTTCTCAACATTTCTCTCTCAGCAAAAGTTGAACAAAATGTCATGGGACAAAGAGAGGGGCATGTCTGTAGCTGAAGGGGATTCCCCCTTACTGAATAGCAAAGATCTTTTACAAACAATGGCGGTGAGAGATTTTCAAAGAAATTTCACAATAATCTTTCCATAACAATAGAATACGTTAGGCTACTTCGCTATGGGGATCACGGCCAGCTCAACCTATAGAAATTGTTTCTTAATGCTCAGGGGAGAAATCCTGGCCTCACTATGTATCTCTACACAGTTTTAAGGCATGTGGCTGCATGTCTTGGAGCCTACAGGCTCAGGCTCATGGGGCTTGCGCTACGATGCTAAAAAACAGCTGTGTAGACATTATGGCTCAAGCTGGAGATGGGGCTCTGAAGCCCATTGCACTGCCCGGGCTTCAGAGCCCAAGCTCCATGCTGAGCTGCAATGTCTACATGGCTGTTTTTAGTGCCTTAATGCAAACCCAAGTCTACAGACCCCAGGCTCCGAGACTCACTGTTGTGGGTTTTAAAATGTACTGTAGAAATACCCTTTGAAGTCAGTGGCAAAACTTTTATTAACTTCAATGGTTCAGAATTTCACTCCTCGAGCTCAAAGTGTACATGGCTGCAAAAGATCTGAACTCAGATTTTTTTTTAAAAACCAAATTTCAAATCAGTTTTCTTATTCTTACCTAGGGATGCCAACGGATTACTATTCAAAACAGTTTCCAACCACCACTTCTCCCACTGCATCCTTCAGTAACACTCATGGTCTTTTGTATAGACCTGCACATCTAAATTCATCTAATTTTCTAAAGCAATTAAACACCAACCAATATGAATGGTGTGTGTGCGTTAAATGGTACATTACAAATAACACTTGTATTAATCTAAATTGAGGTAATCTGAAATGACATGAAATTATGCAGTAATTAATGATTAACTTGTTAAAGGTCATATAATCTGTTTTATGTGGCAGAGCTGTTTGAAAAGATAGCAAACACAGCTGACAAGATGAATAGTATGGCAATCATAAAATATGTGAATTAGCAATCTGTCCTCCTTATTTTTAATGCAGTCTCAATGCATTTCTTTTGTAAAACAAATATAAAGTGATAGTAAAATTTATTTTCATACCTCTGGGGCAAATTCTGTTCTCACTTACAACCTTTTACCCCCATAAGAAAAATGGGGGTTCCAATTTTATGATTGGAACAAAACATGCTTTTGTATGGGATATGTACATTAAATGCCAAATCACAGATTTTAAACTTTAGAGAACATTTGCCCTTTGCAAATTGACAAACACAGATGGCCAAATTCTCTGGTTCACCTAACCCTCTTTGCACTCTTCCTGTTTTCTAGGTTTGAAAACTCAGAGCACAATCTTCTCAAATCTCACTAACTGTAGCCTCTTAGGGAATCTTTCACTGTACTCTGGACCCAGTGCTTTTGGAGCAGAGTGAAAAGAATGTTATATGGCTCTGAAGAGACCACTGTAATTGGCACATGGCCCCTTTACATTTGCCCAGTCTGCAAAGCCAGCTGGCACTTTCATCCAGGACAACCCTACTTCAGTTACTTAGAGTTTGGTAAATTGAGATTGTACTTAATAATCCAATTCTGTATTCAAATGTTATATTTCTTATGTCTTTTAATCATCAGGCCTTCCACACAAGAATATTTTTCCTGGTGCTATGGAATTTTGAATGTGATAGGAAATAAGTTATAAAATGTTATTTTAAAGACAAAAAATATTCCAAGACAGAGACACTACCTTACTAGCTTAGTGACTACTTTATCATAAATCTTCCTACTTAATATTTCATATAGGTTGATGATTTAGTTGAATAATTTGCTGACTGAACAGCATATTTAACTTACTTAATATGTTTTCCAAACCAAATTGTTGCATAGGGTACTTTGCTGATTGAGTTGCATAGTTTAATAATCAAGGTATACAGGATTTCTCTTTTCAGCATATTTTGCTGATCATAATATTTTTAGTCCAATGCATATTTTACAGACTGATCTGAATGTTTCAGCTCTTGACTCAATGTTCTTTAGAGCTCAAGCTGAATAGATCTCCCATTGAAATTTGTATTTTGCTGATCAAAAAAGTCACCCACTTAACTAATTATGAAACGTGTGGTGTATTAGGCCAGTGGTCCCCAACCTTATTTGCACCAGGGACCGGCTTCAAGCAAGACTATATTTCCATGGCCCAGCAGGGCGGGGTGGGGGTGGGGCAGGCACCCCAGCAGGCAGTACTTCACACCACTCTCCGCCGAGAAATTGACTCGCCCGTGTCAATTTCGGCGGTGGAGCTGGAGAGTGGGGCCCACAGCGCAGAATTTCCTTTTTAAGGACCGGTCCGCGTCCTTTTTAAGAACCGGTTGGATGTGAAGAAGAGCCGCATAGCCGCGGCTGAAGAGCGCTGAAGAGCCGCGGGTTGCCGACCCCTGGCCTACCAGATAGCTGAAGAGCCGCATAGCCGCGGCGCCACAGACCGGCAAAAAAACCCCAACGGCCTGGGCCTGGTCCACGGACCAGTGGTTGGGGACCCCTGTATTAGGCTGGTACAGATTTACATAGTGTACTAAGTGAGCTACATATTTAGCCTAAAGAGCTTGACATTTCAATAGTCGCATTTTTAGAAAGATATTTTATGAGTCAAGACGACACTAGCTTTTATAGACTCATAGACTCATAGGTCAGAAGGGACCAATATGATCATCTAGTCTGACCTCCCGTACAAGGCAGGCCACAAAACCCTACCCATACACATTTATAACAACCCCGAACCCATGACTGAGTTATTGAAATCCTCAAAAGTGAGATTTGAAGACCTCAAGCTGCAGGGAATCCACCAGCAAGCGACCCATGCCCCATGCTGCAGAGGAAGGCGAAAAACCTCCGTGGCCCCTGCCAATCCGCCCCGGAGGAAAATTCCTTCCCGACCCCAAATATGGCGATCAGCTAAACCCTGAGCATGTGGGCAAGACTCACCAGCCAGCACCCAAAAAAGATTTCTCTGCAGTAACTCAGTTCCCATCCCATCCAGCATTCCCACAGACCATTGAGCAGGCTTATCTGCCGATAATCCAAAATCAATTGCTCAAATTAAACTATCCCATCATAACATCCCCTCCATATACTTATCAAGCTTAGTCTTAAAGCCAGATAAGTCATTTGCCCCCACTACTTCCCTCGGAAGGCTATTCCAGAACTTCACTCCCCTAATGGTTAGAAACCTTCGTCTAATTTCTAGTCTAAATTTCCTAATATCCAATTTGTACCCATTCGTCCTCGTGCCTATAATAGTACTAAACTTAAATAATTCCTCTCCCTCCCTAACGTTAATCCCCCTGATATATTTATATAGAGCAAGCATATCCCCCCGGAGCCTTCTTTTGGCCAGGCTAAACAAGCCAAGCTCTTTGAGTCTCCTTTCATAAGGCAGATTTTCCATTCCTCGGATCATCCTAGTAGCCCGTCTCTGAACCTGTTCCAGTTTGAATTCATCGTTCTTAAACATGGGACACCAGAACTGCACACAATATTCCAGGTGGGGTCTCACCAGCGCCGTATATAACGGCACTAACACCTCCTTCTCCTTGCTGGAAATACCTCGCCTGATGCATCCTAAAACCGCATTTGCTTTTTTAACAGCCATATCACATTGGCGGCTCATAGTCATCCTGTTATCAACCAATACCCCAAGGTCCTTCTCCTCCTCCGTCGTTTCCAACTGATGCATCCCCAACGTATATGTAAAATTCTTATTATTAATCCCTAAGTGCATGACCTTGCACTTTTCACTATTATATTTCATCCGATTACTATTGCTCCAGCGTACAAGGTGGTCCAGATCTTCCTGAATAGCATCCCGGTCCTTCTCCGTGTTAGCAATACCCCCCAGCTTCGTGTCATCCGCAAATTTTATTAACACATTCTCGCTCTTTGTGTCAAGATCAGTTATAAAAAGGTTAAATAAGGTCGGTCCAAGAACCGATCCTTGAGGGACTCCGCTAGTAACCTCCTTCCAGCCTGACAGTTCACCCTTCAGCACGACACGCTGTAGTCTCCCTTTTAACCAGTTCCTTATCCACCTTACAACTTTCACATTCATCCCCATCTTTTCCAATTTAACTAACAGTTCCCCATGCGGAACCGTATCAAACGCCTTACTGAAGTCGAGGTAAATTAGATCTACCGCATTGCCCTTGTCTAAGTAATCCGTCACCTTCTCAAAGAAGGAGATCAGTTTGGTTTGGCACGATCTACCTTTAGTAAATCCATGTTGCAATTTGTCCCAATTACCATTGACCTCCATGTCCTTAACTACTTTCTCCCTTAAAATTTTTTCCAAGACCTTACACACGACAGACGTCAAGCTAACAGGCCTATAATTACCCGGATCACTTTTATTCCCTTTCTTAAAAATAGGAACTACGTTAGCAATTCTCCAGTCGTACGGCACAACACCCGAGTTTACCGATTGCTTAAAAATTCTCGCTAACGGGCTCGCAATTTCACGCGCCAGCTCCTTTAATATCCTCGGGTGGAGATTGTCCGGTCCCTCCGATTTTGTTCCATCAAGCTGTTCAAGTTTGGCTTCTACCTCAGATACGGTAATATCCACCACCACATCCAGATTCCCGTTCGTCATCCCTCCATCATCCCTAAACTCCTCACTAGTCTTATTAAAGACCGAGGCAAAGTACTTATTTAGATATTGGGCCATGCCTAGGTTATCCTTAACCTCTGTTCCATCCTCAGCGTATAGCGGCCCCACTTCTTCTTTCTTTGTTTTCTTCTTATTTATGTGACTGTAGAACCTTTTACTATTGATTTTGATTCCCTTCGCAAGGTCCAGTTCTACGCGGCTTTTAGCCTTCCTCACTTTATCCCTACACGTTCTGACCTCACTAATCCCGCCTTTCTTCCACTCCCTGTAAGCTTTCTGCTTTTTCCTAATCCCCTCTCTGAGTTGCTTGCTCATCCAGCTTGGCCTGCTACTCCCGCCCATGGTTTTTTTCCCCTTTCTTGGGATGCAGGCTTCTGACAATTTCCGCAGCCGCGACTTAAAGTAATTCCAGGCCTCCTCCACATTTAAATCCCCAAGTTCCTCCGTCCAATCCACTTCCCTAACTAATTTCTGTAACTCTTTGAAATTAGCCCTTGAGAAGTCGAAAACCCTAATCCCAGATCTACATTTGTTTATCCTTCCATCTAATTTGAATTGAATCAGCTCATGATCACTCGAACCAAGATTGTCCCCTACCACCATTTCTTCTACGAGGTCCTCACTACTCACCAAAACCAAATCTAAGATGGCATCCCCTCTCGTAGGTACTTCAACTACTTGATGAAGAAATCCATCCGCTATCACATCCAGAAACATCTGACCCCTATTATTCTTGCAAGCACTCGTCCTCCAGTCTATATCCGGGAAGTTGAAATCTCCCATAATCACACATTTCCCCTTAGTGTTTACTTCGTTAAAAACATTAAAGAGGTCTCTATCCATATCCAAGTCAGCCCCCGGCGGTCTGTAGCACACCCCAAGCACTATCTCAGGGGAAGCTCTAGTAGCTTTTTTACCCAGTGTGATTTTTACCCAGACAGACTCCGTCTTATCCATTCCATCACTTCTCATTTCATTACAATTCACCTCAT